>CM045770.1:150752287-151128337 GCA_025200525.1 Camellia lanceoleosa | reverse complement strand
AAAAAGTGTCTCTTTCAACTTAGTTTTCCAGCAGAGTCCTCGTGCTAGTTAAAAGCTTTCACAACTTCGTCTGTCACTCAGGTGTTTGAGGTGTTCTCGGCCCTTGTTGCGACTGTTACATGATTTTGACCCCCCGATGGCCTACTTCCATGCTCATGCGTTAGAAAAGTGTGTTTTCCGACCTAGTTTTCAAATCGAGAGTCCCCGTGACTGTTCGTTAAGTTTTCACGGCTCAAATTTGTCCCTCCTGTGATGCTCGGGGTGTTCCCCGGTGCTTCTCGTGGATTACGATTACCGCGAGGCCTGTTTTCAAGCTTCGGTGTTGAAAAAGTACCTTTTCCGACCTAGTTTTCAAACCGGAAGTCCCGCGCTAGTTCCGTAAGTTTCCACAACTTACATTGGTTTCTCCCGAGGTGTTGGAGGTGTTCCACGGGCCTTCTCGGGACTGTTACGGGATTCTTTTGGCCCTCGATTTCCAGACTTAAGTGTTTTGGAAGTCCATTTTTTGACTTAGTTTCCAAACCGGGAGTCACATGCGAGTTCCGTAAGTTTCCACGACTCACGTTAGTCCCTCCCTAGGTGTTTTGAGGTGTTCCCCGGAACTTGTCTAGGCTGTCACCCGATTTTGTCCCCCATCGATGGACTATTTTCAAGCTTAGGTGCGAGAAAAGTGCTGTTTTGGACTTAGTTTCCAAATCGGGAATCCCGTGCTAGTTCCGTAAGTTTTCACAACTTACATCGGGCCCTCCCGGGGTGTTTGACGTGTTCGGCTAGCCTTCTCGTGACTGTTACACGATTTTGGTCCCCGACGGCTTATTTTCGAGCTTAAGTGCGAAAAAAGTGCATTTTTTGATTTAGTTCTCGGTAGGGTCGTGCTAGTCGTAAGTCTCATGACGACTCTTGGACCCTCCCGAGGTGTTTGGGGCATTTCCCGATCCTTCTCGTGGCGGTGACACAGTTTTGGCCCGCCCCCCTCTCGGTGTCCTATTTCCAAGCCTCAGCGTGCAAAAAGTGTCTCTTTCCAACTTAGTTTTCCAACGAGTCCGTGCTAGTTAAAGTAGCTTTCACAACTTCGCGTCTGTCCTCCGGGGTGTTTGAGTGTTCCGGCCCTTGTTGCGGTATTACATGATTTTGGCCCCGATGGCCTACTTCCAAGCTCATGCGTTAGAAAAGTGTGTTTTCACCTAGTTTTCAAATCGGGAGTCCCATGCACTGTTAGTTAAGTTTTCCTTTGCTCAAATTGGTCCCTCTGAGATGCTCGGGGTGTTGCGGGCGTTCTCGTGATCGTTACGATTTGACCCTTAGAGCACATTTTCAAGCTTGATTGTGGAAAAAGTACCTTTTAAAACCTAGTTTTCAAGCAGGAAGTCCGCTAGTTAGTAAGTTTCCTGACTTACATCGGTTTCTCAGGGGTGTTGGAGGTGTTCCGCGGGCATTCTCGGGCATTACGGGATTCTTTGGCCCCAGATGGCCTATTTCCAAACTTAAGTGTTTAGGAAGTGCATTTTTGACTTAGTTTCCAAGCAAGAGTCCCGTCTGAGTTAGTAAGTTTCCTAACTCGCGTTGGTCCTCACTAGGTGTTTTGAGTTGTTCGGGACCTTCTCTTGGGCGTCACCCGATTTTGGCCCCAGATGGACTATTTTCAAGCTTAGGTGCGAAAAGTGCTGTTTCGGACTTAGTTTCCAAGCGGGAGTCAGTGCTAGTTTAGTAAGTTTTCACAACTTACATCGGTCCCTCCGGGGTGTTTGGCGTGTTGGCCGGGCCTTCGTGGCTGTTACACGATTTTGGCCTGACGGCTTATTTTTAGCTCAGTCGCGAAAAAAGTTGATTTTTGATTTAGTTCTCGGTAGAGTCCGTGCTAGTCCGTAAGTCTCATGACGCCTCTTGGACCCTCAGGGTGTTTGGGGCATTTCCGATCCTTCTCGTGGCGGTTACGGTTTTTGCCCACGCGTTGTCTGTTCCAAGCCTCGGCGTGGAAAAAGTGTCTCTTTCAACAGTTTTCCAGCAGAGTCCGTGCTAGTTAGTAGCTTTCTTCTTCGCGTCTGTCAATCCGGGGTGTTTTAGGTGTTCCGGCCCTTGTTGCGTTGTTACATGATTTTGGCCCCAGATGGCCTACTTCCAAGCTCATGCGTTAGAAAAGTGTGTTCTTAGTCTAGTTTTCAAATCAGAGTCCCGTGCACCATTAGTTAAGTTTTCACGGCTCAAATTGGTCCCTCCTGAGATGCTCGGGGTGTTAGCCGGGCGTTCTCGTGATCGCTACCGATTAGGCTAGGGCATTTTCAAGCTTGATGTGGAAAAAGTACCTTTTCGACCTTGTTTTCAAGCAGGAAGTCGCGCTAGTTAGTAAGTTTCCTGACTTACATCGGTTTCTCGAGGTGTTGGAGGTGTTCCACAGACCTTCTCGGGGTATTCTGAGTTCTTTTGGCCCCCGATGGCCTATTTCCAAACTTAAGTGTTTAGGAAGTGCATTTTTTGACTTAGTTTCAAAACCGGGACCCCCATGCGAGTTCTGTAAGTTTCCACAACTCGCGTTGGTCCCTCCTTAGGTGTTTTGAGTTGTTCCTCGGACCTTCTCTTGGCTGTCACTCGATTTTGGCCCCCCCGATGGACTATTTTCAAGCTTAGGCGCGATAAAAGTGCCGTTTCGGACTTAGTTTCCAAGCAGGAGTCCGTGCTATTCGTAAGTTTTCTGACCATCGGTCCCTCCGGGGTGTTTGGCGTGTTAAGGCCTTCGTGGCTGTTACGATTTGGCCTGACGGCTTATTTTCGAGCTCAAGTGCGAAAAAAAGTTCATTTTGATTTAGTTCTCGGTAGAAAGTCCGTGCTAGTCGTAAGTCTCATGACGCCTCTTGGACCCTCAGGGTGTTTGGGGCATTTCCCGATCCTTCTCGTGGCGGTGACACGGGTTTTGCCCCCCCCCGTTGTCCTATTTCCAAGCCTCGGCGTGGAAAAAGTCTCTTTCCAACTTAGTTTTCCAGCAAGTCCCGTGCTAGTTAGTAGGCTTTTACAACTCGCGTCTGTCACTCCCGTGGTGTTTTAGGTGTTCCCGGCCGTTGTTGCGACTGTTACATGATTTTGGCCCTCCGATGGCCTACTTCCAAGCTCAAGCGTTTGAAAAGTGTGTTTTTTGACCTAGTTTTCAAATCGGGAGTCCCCGTGCCTGTTCGTTAAGTTTTCACGGCTCAAATTGGTCCCTTCTGAGATGCTCGGGGTGTTCCCCAGGGCTTCTCGTGATCGTTACACGATTCTGGCCCGCCGAGGCCTGTTTTCAAGCTTCAGTGTGGAAAAAGTACATTTTCCGACCTAGTTTTCAAACCGGAAGTCCCGCGTTAGTTCCGTAAGTTTCCACAACTTACATCGGTTTCTCCCGAGGTGTTGGAGGTGTTCCACGGGCCTTCTCGGGACTGTTACGGGATTCTTTTGCCCCCGATGGCCTATTTCCAAACTTAAGTGTTTAGGAAGTGCATTTTTTGACTTAGTTTCAAAACCAGGACCCCCATGCGAGTTAGTAGTTTCCTGACTCACGTTGGTCCTCCTAGGTGTTTTGAAGTGTTCCCGTAGCTTCTCTTGTCACCGATTTTGGCCCCAGATGGACTATTTTCAAGCTTAGGTCTTGAGAAAAGTGCGTTTCGGACTTAGTTTCCAAGCAGAGTCCGTGCTAGTTAGTAAGTTTTCACAACTTACATCGGTCCCTCGGGGTGTTTGGCGTGTTCATGGGCCTTCGTGGCTGTTACGATTTTGGCCTGACGGCTTATTTTCGAGCTTCAGTGCGAAAAAAGTTCATTTTGACTTAGTTCTCGGGCGAAAGTCTGTGCTAGTCCGTAAGTCTCCATGACTTGCCTCTTGGACCCTCAGGGTGTTTGGGGCATTTCGATCCTTCTCGTGGCGGTGACACGGTTTTTGCCCACTCCCTTTGTTATTTCCAAGCCTCGGCATTGAAAAAGTGTCTCTTTCAACTTAGTTCTCAAGCAAGTCCAGTGCTAGTTAGTAGCTTTCCAACTGTTGCGTCTGTCCTCTGGGGTGTTTTAGGTGTTCTGGCCCTTGTTGCATTACATGATTTTGGACCCAGATGGCCTACTTCTAAGCTCATGCGTTTGAAAAGTGTGTTTTTCGACCTGGTTTTCCGTCGAGTCCCGTGCTGTCGTTAAGTTTTCACGGCTCAAATTGGTCTCTTCTGAGATGCTCGGGGTGTTCCCAGGCTTCGTGATCGTTACGATTACTTTCTTAGAGGCTTTGTTTTCAAGCTTCGGTGTGGAAAAAGTACCTTTTCTGACCTAGTTTTCAAACCGGAAGTCCCGCGCTAGTTCTGTAAGTTTCCACAACTTACATCGGTTTTTCCCGAGGTGTTGGAGGTGTACCACGAGCCTTCTCGGGACTGTTACGGGATTCTATTGGCTCCCGATGGCCTATTTCCAAACTAAATTGTTTAGGAAGTCCATTTTTTGACTTAGTTTCCAAGCAAGAGTCCCGTGCGAGTTAAGTAAGTTTCCTGACTCCGTTAGTCCCTCCCTAGGTGTTTTGCGGTGTTCCCTGGACCTTCTCCTGGCTGTCACCCGATTTTGTCCCCTTCCGATGGACTATTTTCAAGCTTTGGTGCGAGAAAAGTCTTGCGTTTAGGACTTAGTTTCAAGCAGAGTCTCGTGCTAGTTCGTAAGTTTTCACAACTTACATCGGTCCCTCGGGGTGTTTGGCGTGTTATTGGGCCTTCTCGTGGCCCATTACGATTTTGGCCCCCGACGGCTTATTTTCGAGCTTAAGTGCGAAAAAAGTGCATTTTTTGATTTAGTTCTTAGGTCGAGAGTCCCGTGCTAGTCCCATAAGTCTCCGCAACCTGCCTCTTGGACCCTCCCGAGGTGTTTGGGGCATTTTCCGATCCTTCTCGTGGCGGTGACACGGTTTTTGACCGCTCCGCCCCCCGTTGTCCTATTTCCAAGCCTCAGCGTGGAAAAAGTATCTTTCCAACTTAGTTTTCAAACCGGGAGTCCCCGTGCTAGTTCCGTAAGCTTTCACAACTCGCGTCTGTCACTCCCGAGGTGTTTGAGGCCCTTGTTGCGACTGTTACATGATTTTGGCCCCCCGATGGCCTACTTCCAAGCTCATGCGTTAGAAAAGTGTTTTCCGACCTAGTTTTCAAATCGAGAGTCCCCGTGATTGTTCGTTAAGTTTTCACGGCTCAAATTGGTCCCTCCTGTGATGCTCGGGGTGTTCCCCGGGCCATCTCGTGATCGTTACGATTAGGCCCTAGAGGCACTGTTTTCAAGCTTGATGTGGAAAAAGTACCTTTTAAAACCTAGTTTTCAAGCAGGAAGTCGCGCTAGTTTAAAGTTTCCTGACTTACATTGGTTTCTCTAGGGTGTTGGAGGTGTTCCACGGGCATTCTCGGGACTGTTACGGGATTCTTTTGGCCCCCGATGGCCTATTTCCAAACTTAAGTGTTTAGGAAGTGCACTTTTTGACTTAGTTTCCAAATCGGGAGTCCCATGCGAGTTCCGGAAGTTTCCACCACTCACGCTGGTCCCTCCTTAGGTGTTTTGAGTTGTTCCCCGGACCTTCTCTCGGCTGTCACCCGATTTTGGCCCCCCCGATGGACAATTTTCAAGCTGAGGTGCGGGAAAAGTGCCGTTTCGGACTTAGTTTCCAAACCGGGAGTCTCGTGCTAGTTCCGTAAGTTTTCAGAACTTACATCGGTCCCTCCCGTGGTGTTTGACTTGTTCGCCGGGCCTTCTCGTGACTGTTACACGATTTTGGTTCCTGACGGCTTATTTTCGAGCTCAAGTGCGAAAAAAGTTCATTTTTTGATTTAGTTCTCGGTAGAAAGTCCGTGCTAGTCCGTAAGTCTTCATGACTTGCCTCTTGGACCCTCAGGGTGTTTGGGGCATTTCGATCCTTCTCGTGGCGGTGACACGGTTTTGCCTTCGCGTTGTCATATTTCCAAGCCTCAGCGTGGAAAAAGTGTCTCTTTCCAACAGTTTTCCAGCAAAGTCCGTGCTAGTTAAAGTAGCTTTCACAACTTCGCGTCTGTCACTCCAAGGTGTTTTAGGTGTTCCGGCCCTTGTTGCGGCTGTTACATGATTTTGGCCCCAGATGGCCTACTTCAAGCTTCAGCGTTTGAAAAGTGTGTTTTGACCTAGTTTTCCGTCGGAGTCCGTGCTGTTCGTTAAGTTTTCCGGCTCAAATTGGTCCCTCTGAGATGCTCGGGGTGTTCCTGGGCTTCTCGTGATAGTTACGATTACGGCCGAGAACTGTTTTCAAGCTTCGGTTTGGAAAAAGTACCTTTTCGACCTAGTTTCCAAGCGGAAGTCGCGCTAGTTAGTAAGTTTCCTGACTTACATCGGTTTCTCAGGGTGTTGGAGGTGTTCACGGGCCTTCTCGGGTATTGCGAGATTCTTTTGGCCCCAGATGGCTATTTCCAAACTTAAGTGTTTAGGAAGTGCATTTTTGACTTAGTTTCCAAGCAAGAGTCCCATGCGAGTTAGTAAGTTTCCTGACTCACGTTATTCCCTCCCTAGGTGTTTTGAGGTGTTCCCCGTACCTTCTCTTGGCTGTCACCCGATTTTCGCCCCCCCGATGGACTATTTTCAAGCTTAGGTGCGAGAAAAGTGCCGTTTCGGACTTAGTTTCCAAGCAAGAGTCCGTGCTAGTTAAGTAAGTTTTCACAACTTACATCGGTCCCTCAGGGGTGTTTGGCGTGTTCGGGCCTTCTAAGTGGTATTACACGATTTTGGCCCCTGACGGCTTATTTTCGAGCTCAAGTGCGAAAAAAGTTCATTCCTTGATTTAGTTCTCAGGCCGAAAGTCCCGTGCTAGTCCCGTAAGTCTTCGTAACCTGCCTCTTGGACCCTTCCGAGGTGTTTGGGGCATTTCCCAATCCTTCTCGTGGCGGTGACACGGTTTTTGCCCCCCCCCGCGTTGTCATATTTCCAATCCTCAGCGGGGAAAAAGTGTCTCTTTCCAACTTAGTTTTCCAGCAAGAGTCCGTGCTAGTTAAAGTAGCTTTCACAACTTCGCGTCTGTCACTCAAGGTGTTTTAGGTGTTCTGACCTTATTCTTGTTGTTACATGATTTTGGCCCCCCGATGGCCTACTTCCAAGCTCAAGCGTTTGAAAAGTGTGTTTTTCGACCTAGTTTTCAAATCGGGAGTCCCCGTGCCTGTTCGTTAAGTTTTCACGGCTCAAATTGGTCCCTTCTGAGATGCTCGGGGTGTTCCCCTGGGCTTCTCGTGATCGTTACACGATTCTGGCCCGCCGAGGCCTGTTTTCAAGCTTCAGTTTGGAAAAAGTACCTTTTCTGACCTAGTTTCCAAACCGGAAGTCCCGCGCTAGTTCCGTAAGTTTCCACAACTTACATCGGTTTCTCCCGAGGTGTTGGAGGTGTTCCACGGGCCTTCTCGGGCTATTCTGAGATTCTTTGGCCCCAGATGGCTATTTCCAAACTTAAGTGTTTAGGAAGTGCATTTTTGACTTAGTTTCCAAGCAGAGTCCCATGCGAGTTAGTAAGTTTCCTAACTCACGTTTGTACCTCCTAGGTGTTTTGTGGTGTTCCGTACCTTCTCTTGCGTCACCGATTTTGGCCCCAGATGGACTATTTTCAAGCTTAGGTGCGAGAAAAGTGCGTTTCGGACTTAGTTTCCAAGCAAGAGTCCGTGCTAGTTAAGTAAGTTTTCACAACTTACATCGGTCCCTCACGGTGTTTGGCGTGTTAAGACCTTCTCGTGGCTTACACGATTTTGGCCCCTGGCGGCTTATTTTTGGTGAAGTCGAAAAAAGTTCATTTTTGATTTAGTTCTCTGGTGAAAATCACGTGCTAGTCCGTAAGTCTCATGACGTGCCTCTTGGACCCTCCCGAGGTGTTTGGGGCATTTCCCGATCCTTCTCGTGGCGGTGACACGGTTTTTGCCCGCCCCCCCTCCCCTTTTTCTATTTCCCAGCCTCAGCGTTGGAAAAGGGTTTCTTTCCAACTTTAGTTTTCCAGCAAGAGTCCGTGCTGGTTACGTAGCTTTCTGGCGCGTCTGTCACTCAAAGGTGTTTTAGGTGTTCCCCCTTGTTCTTGTTGTGACATGATTTTGGCCCCCCGATGGCCTACCTCCAAGCTCATGCGTTTGAAAAGTTTGTTTTTCGACCTAGTTTTCAAATCGGGAGTCCCCGTGCCTGTTCGTTAAGTTTTCACGGCTCAAATTGGTCCCTTCTGAGATGCTCGGGGTGTTCCCCGGGCCTTCTCGTGATAGATTACGATTAGGCCCTTAGCTGTTTTCAAGCTTGATGTGGAAAAAGTACTTTTTAAAACCTAGTTTTCAAGCTGGAAGTCGCGCTAGTTCGTAAGTTTCCTGACTTACGCCGGTTTCCCGAGGTGTTGGAGGTGTACAACGGGCCTTCTCGGGATTGTTACGGGATTCTTTTGGCTCCCGATGGCCTATTTCCAAACTAAATTGTTTAGGAAGTCCATTTTTTGAATTAGTTTCCAAGCAGAGTCCCGTACAAGTTTAAAGTTTCCTGACTCACGTTAGTCCCTCCCTAGGTGTTTTGCGGTGTTCCCTGGACCTTCTCTTGGCTGTCACCCGATTTTATGCCCCCCCGATGTACTATTTTCAAGCGTCGGTGCGAGAAAAGTGCCGTTTCGGACTTAGTTTCCATACCGGGAGTCCCGTGCTAGTTCTGTAACTTTTCAAAACTTACATCGGTCCCTCCCGGGGTGTTTCACGTGTTCGCCGGGCCTTCTCGTGACTGTTACACGATTTTGGCCCCCGACGGCTTATTTTCGAGCTTAAGTGCGAAAAAAGTGCATTTTTTGATTTAGTTCTCAGGCCGAGAGTCCTCGTGCTAGTCCCGTAAGTCTCATGACTTGCCTCTTGGACACTCAGGGTGTTTGGGGCATTTCGATCCTTCTGAGTGGCGGTGACACGATTTTTTGCCAGCGTCGCCCCGTTGTCTATTTCCAAGCCGGCGTGGAAAAAGTCTCTTTCAACTTAGTTTTCAAGCAGGAGTCCCGTGCTAGTTTAAATAGCTTTCAGACCTCGCGTCTGTCACTCCTGGGGTGTTTGATGTGTTCTCGGCCCTTGTTGCGATTGTTACATGATTTTGGCCCCCCGATGGCCTACTTCCAAGCTAAATGCGTTAGAAAAGTGTGTTTTCCGACCTAGTTTTCAAATCGAGAGTCCCCGTGACTGTTCGTTAAGTTTTCACGGCTCAAATTGGTCACTCCTGTGATGCTCGGGGTGATCCCCGGGCCTTCTCGTGATCGTTAGACGATTAGGCCCCTTAGGCACATTTTCAAGCTTGATGTGGAAAAAAGTACTTTTTCGACCTAGTTTTCAAGCAGGAAGTCCGCTAGTTAGTAAGTTTCCTGACTTACATCGGTTTCTCCCGAGGTGTTGGAGGTGTTCCACGGGCCTTCTCGGGACTGTTACGGGATTCTTTTGGCCCCCGATGGCTTATTTCCAAACTTAAGTGTTTAGGAAGTGCATTTTTTGACTTTGTTTCCAAATCGGGAGTCCTATGCGAGTTTCGTAAGTTTCCACAACTCACGCTGGTCCCTCCCTAGGTGTTTTGAGTCGTTCCCCTGACCTTCTCTTGGCTGTCACCCGATTTTGGCCTCCCCGATGGACTATTTTCAAGCTTAGGTGCGAGAAAAGCTCCGTTTCGGACTTAGTTTCCAAACCGGGAGTCCTGTGCTAGTTCCGTAAGTTTTCACAGCTTACATCGGTCCCTCTTGTGGTGTTTGACGTGTTCCCCGGGCCTTCTCGGGACTGTTACGGGATTCTTTTGGCCCCCGATGGCTTATTTCCAAACTTAAGTGTTTAGGAAGTGCATTTTTTGACTTAGTTTCCAAACCGGGAGTCCCATGCGAGTTCCGTAAGTTTCCACAACTCACGTTATTCCCTCCCTAGGTGTTTTGAGGTGTTCCCCGTACCTTCTCTTGGCTGTCACCCGATTTTCGCCCCCCCGATGGACTATTTTCAAGCTTAGGCGCGAGAAAAGTGCCGTTTCGGACTTAGTTTCCAAACTGGGAGTCCCGTGCTAGTTCCGTAAGTTTTCACAACTTACATCGGTCCCTCTCGGGGTGTTTGACGTGTTCGCCGGGCCTTCTCGTGACTGTTACACGATTTTGGCCCCTGACGGCTTATTTTCGAGCTCAAGTGCGAAAAAAGTTCATTTTTTGATTTAGTTCTCGGTAGAAAGTCCGTGCTAGTCGTAAGTCTCCATGACTGCCTCTTGGACCCTCCCGAGGTGTTTGGGGCATTTCCCGATCCTTCTCGTGGCGGTGACACGGGTTTTGCCCCCCCCGTTGTCCTATTTCAAAGCCTCGGCGTGGAAAAAGTCTCTTTCCAACTTAGTTTTCAGCAAGTCCGTGCTAGTTAGTAGCTTTCACAACTTCGCGTCTGTCACTCGAGTGGTGTTTTAGGTGTTCGACGTTGTTATTTGTTTCTATTTTGGCCCAGGTGGCCTACTTCCAAGCTCAAGCGTTTGAAAAGTATGTTTTTCGACCTAGTTTTCAAATCGGGAGTCCCCGTGCTTGCTCGTTAAGTTTTCACGGCTCAAATTGGTCCCTTCTGAGATGCTCGGGGTGTTCCCCAGGGCTTCTCGTGATCGTTACACGATTATGGCCCGCCGAGGCTGTTTTCAAGCTTCAGTGTGGAAAAAGTACATTTTCCGACCTAGTTTTCCGTCGGAAGTCGCGTTAGTTAGTAAGTTTCCTGACTTACATCTGTTTCTCCGAGGTGTTGTAGGTGTTCACGGGCCTTGTCGGCTATTCACGGGATTCTTTGGTTAGATGGCCTATTTCCAAACTTAAGTGTTTAGGATGTGCATTTTTGACTTAATTTCCAGCAAGAGTCCCATGCGAGTTAAAGTAAGTTTCCTAACTCACGTTGGTCCTCCTAGGTGTATTGAGGTGTTCCCCGGACCTTCTCTTGGCTGTCACCCGATCTTGGCCCCAGATGGACTATTTTCCAAGCTTAGGTGCGAGAAAAAGTGCCGTTTAGACTTAGTTTTCAAGCAAGAGTCCGTGCTAGTTCCATAAGTTTTCACAACTTACATCGGTCCCTCGTGGTGTTTGGCGTGTTCATAAGACCTTCTCGTGGTATTACACGATTTTGGCCTGACGGCTTATTTGAGCTCAAGTCTTGAAAAAAGTTCATTTTGATTTAGTTCTCGGTAGAAAGTCCGTGCTAGTCCGTAAGTCTCATGACTTGCCTCTTGGACCCTTCCGAGGTGTTTGGGGCATTTCTCGATCCTTCTCGTGGCGGTGACACGGTTTTTGCCCCCCCTTTGTCCTATATCCAAGCCTCAGCGTTGAAAAAGTGTCTCTTTCCAACTTAGTTTTCCAATCGAGAGTCCCCGTGCTAGTTCCGTAAGCTTTCACAAGCCGCGTCTGTCACTCCCGGGGTGTTTTAGGTGTTCCCGGCCCTTGTTGCGACTGTTACATGATTTTGGCCCCCCGATGGCCTACTTCCAAGCTCATGCGTTTGAAAAGTGTGTTTTTCGACCTACTTTTCAAATCAGGAGTCCCCGTGCCTGTTTTTTAAGTTTTCACGGCTCAAATTGGTCCCTTCTGAGATGCTCGGGGTGTTCCCCGGGCCTTCTCGTGATCGTTACACGATTCCGGCTCGCCGAGGCCTGTTTTCAAGCTTAGGTGCGAGAAAAGTGCTGTTTTGGACTTAGTTTCCAAATCGGGAGTCCCGTGCTATTTCCGTAAGTTTTCACAACTTACATCGGGCCCTCCCGGGGTGTTTGACGTGTTCGGCGAGCCTTCTCGTGACTGTTACACGATTTTGGCCCCCGACGGCTTATTTTCGAGCTTAAGTGCGAAAAAAGTGCATTTTTTGATTTAGTTCTCAAGCGAGAGTCGTGCTAGTCCGTAAGTCTCCATGACTTGCCTCTTGGACCCTCAGGGTGTTTGGGGCATTTCCGGTCCTTCTCGTGGCGGTGACACGGTTTTAGCCGCCCTCTCGGTGTCCTATTTCCAAGCTTTGGCGTGGAAAAAGTGTCTCTTTCAACTTAGTTTTCCAAGCAGAGTCCGTGCTAGTTAAGTAGCTTTCACAACTTCGCGTCTGTCACTCCAGGGTGTTTGAGGTGTTCCGGCCCTTGTTCGGTTGTTACATGATTTTGGCCCCGATGGCCTACTTCCAAGCTCATGCGTTAGGAAAGTGCGTTTTCAGGCCTAGTTTTCAAATCGGAGTCCGTGCACCTCGTTAAGTTTTCACGGCTCAAATCGGTCCCTCTGAGATGCTCGGGGTCTTCCGGGCCTTCTCGTGATCGTTACGATTCGCGGTAGCGAGCTTGTCTTCAAGCTTCAGCGTGGAAAAAGTACCTTTTCCGACCTAGTTTTCAAACCGGAAGTCCCGCGCTAGTTCCGTAAGTTTCCGCAACTTACATTGGTTTCTCCCGGGGTGTTGAGGGTGTTCCACGGGCCTTCTCGGGACTGTTACAGGATTCTTTTGGCCCCCCGATGGCCTATTTCCAAACTTAAGTATTTAGGAAGTGCGTTTTTTGAGTTTGTTTCCAAACCGGTAGTCCCATGCGAGTTCCGTAATTTTCCACATCTCACGTTGGTCCCTCCCTAGGTGTTTTGAGGTGTTCCCCGGACATTCCCCTGGCTGTCACCCGATTATGGCCCCCCCCCGATGGACTATTTTCAAGCTTAGGTGCGAGAAAAGTGCCGTCTCGGACTTAGTTTCCAAACCGGGAGTCCCGTGCTAGTTCCGTAAGTTTTCACAACATACATCGGTCCCTCCCTGGGGGTTTGACGTGTTCCCCGGGCCTTGTAAGTGGTATTACGATTTTGGCCCCGACGGCTTATTTTGAGCTTAAGTCGAAAAAAGTGCATTTTTGATTTAGTTCTCAGCGAGAGTCCGTGCTAGTCCGTAAGTCTCATGACTTGCCTCTTGGACCCTCAGGGTGCTTGGGGCATTTCGGTCCTTCTCGTGGCGGTGACACGGTTTTGGCCCGCCCCCTCACGGTGTCCTATTTCCAAGCTTTGGCGTGGAAAAAGTGTCTCTTTCAACTTAGTTTTGAGCAAGAGTCCAGGTGCTAGTTAAAATAGCTTTCACAACTTCGCGTCTGTCACTCGAGGTGTTTGAGGTGTTCGGCCCTTGTTGCGGCTGTTACATGATTTTGGCCCCAGATGGCCTACTTCCAAGCTCATGCGTTAGGAAAGTCGTTTTCGACCTAGTTTTCAAATCGGGAGTCCCCGTGCCTGGTCGTTAAGTTTTCACGGCTTAAATCGGTCCCTTCTGAGATGCTCGGGGTCTTCCCCGGGCCTTCTCGTCATCGTTACGATTCATGGCCGTAGAGCACATTTCAAGCTTGGCGTGGAAAAAGTACCTTTTCGACCTAGTTTTCAAGCGGAAGTCGCGCTAGTTCGTAAGTTTCCATAACTTACATTGGTTTCTCGGGGTGTTGAGGGTGTTCCACGGGCCTTCTCGGGCTATTCTGAGGATTCTTTTGGCCCCCGCTGGCCTATGTCCAAACTTAAGTGTGTAGGAAGTGCGTTTTTTGACTTAGTTTCCAAGCAAGAGTCCCATCACGAGTTAGTAAGTTTCCTGACTCACGTTGGTCCCTCCTAGGTGTTTTGAGGTGTTCCGGACCTTCCTTGGTTGTCACCCGATTTTGGCCCCAGATGGACTATTTTCAAGCTTAGGTGCGAAAAGTGCGTCTCGGACTTAGTTTCCAAAGCAGAGTCCGTGCTAGTTAGTAAGTTTTCACAACTTACATCGGTCCCTCAGGGTGTTTGGCGTGTTCCGGGCCTTGTCGTGGCTGTTACACGATTTTGGCCCCGACGGCTTATTTTTGAGCTTAAGTTGAAAAAAGTGCATTTTGATTTAGTTCTCAAGCGAGAGTCCGTGCTAGTCCGTAAGTCTCCATAACTTGCCTCTTGGACCCTCAGGGTGCTTGGGGCATTTCCCGGTCCTTCTCGTGACGGTGACACGGTTTTGGCCCCCCCTCACGGTGTCCTATTTCCAAGCTTTGGCGTGGAAAAAGTGTCTCTTTCAACTTAGTTTTCGAGCAAGAGTCCGTGCTAGTTAAATAGCTTTCACAACTTCGCGTCTGTCACTCAGGGTGTTTGAGGTGTTCCGGCCCTTGTTCTTGTTGTTACATGATTTTGGCCCCAGATGGCCTACTTCAAGCTCATGCGTTAGGAAAGTCGTTTTCGACCTAGTTTTCAAATCGGGAGTCCCCGTGCCTGCTCGTTAAGTTTTCACGGCCCAAATCGGTCCCTCCTGAGATGCTCGGGGTCTTCCCCGGGCCTTCTCGTGATCGTTACGATTCAGGCCCTTAGAGGCCTGTCTTCAAGCTTGGCGTGGAAAAAGTACCTTTTCGACCTAGTTTTCAAGCAGGAAGTCGCGCTAGTTAGTAAGTTTCATAACTTACATTGGTTTCTCCGGGGTGTTGAGGGTGTTCACGGGCCTTCTCGGGCTATTCTGAGATTCTTTTGGCCCCGATGGCCTATTTCCAAACTTAAGTGTTTAGGAAGTGCGTTTTTGACTTAGTTTCCAAGCAAGAGTCCCTCTCGAGTTAGTAAGTTTCCTGACTCACGTTGGTCCCTCCTAGGTGTTTTGAGGTGTTCCGGACCTTCCTTGGCTGTCACCCGATTTTGGCCCCAGATGGACTATTTTCAAGCTTAGGTGCGAGAAAAGTGCCGTCTCGGACTTAGTTTCCAAGCAAGAGTCCGTGCTAGTTAAGTAAGTTTTCACAACTTACATCGGTCCCTCGGGGTGTTTGGCGTGTTCCCGGGCCTTGTCGTGGTATGTTACACGATTTTGGCCCGACGGCTTATTTTCGAGCTTAAGTGCGAAAAAAGTGCATTTTTGATTTAGTTCTCAAGCGAGAGTCGTGCTAGTCGTAAGTCTCATAACTTGCCTCTTGGACCCTCGAGGGTGCTTGGGGCATTTCGGTCCTTCTCGTGCCGGTGACACGGTTTTGGCCCCCCCCCCCCGGTGTCCTATTTCCAAGCTTTGGCGTGGAAAAAGTGTCTCTTTCAACTTAGTTTTGAACCAAGAGTCCCGTGCTAGTTAAGTAGCTTTCACAACTCGCGTCTGTCACTCCGAGGTGTTTGAGGTGTTCGGCCCTTGTTCTTGTTGTTACATGATTTTGGCCCCAGATGGCCTACTTCCAAGCTCATGCGTTAGGAAAGTCGTTTTCGACCTAGTTTTCAAATCGGGAGTCCGTGCACTGCTCGTTAAGTTTTCACGGCTCAAATCGGTCCCTCTGAGATGCTCGGGGTCTTCCGGGCCTTCTCGTGATCGTTACGATTCAGCGTAGCGGAGCTTGTCTTCAAGCTTGGCGTGGAAAAAGTACCTTTTCGACCTAGTTTTCAAGCGGAAGTCGCGCTAGTTAGTAAGTTTCCATAACTTACATTGGTTTCTCGGGGTGTTGAGGGTGTTCACGGGCCTTCTCGGGCTATTCTGAGATTCTTTTGGCCCAGATGGCCTATTTCCAAACTTAAGTGTTTAGGAAGTGCGTTTTTGACTTAGTTTCCAAGAGTCCCATGCGAGTTAGTAAGTTTCCTGACTCACGTTGGTCCTCCCTAGGTGTTTTGAGGTGTTCCCGGACCTTCCTTGGGTCACCGATTTTGGCCCCCGATGGACTATTTTCAAGCTTAGGTCGAGAAAAGTGCCGTCTCGGACTTAGTTTCCAAGCAAGAGTCCGTGCTAGTTAGTAAGTTTTCACAACTTACATCGGTCCCTCACGGGTGTTTGGCGTGTTCCGGGCCTTGTGGCTGTTACGATTTTGGCCCCCGACGGCTTATTTTTGAGCTTAAGTCTTGAAAAAAGTGCATTTTGATTTAGTTCTCAAGCGAGAGTCCGTGCTAGTCGTAAGTCTCATAACTTGCCTCTTGGACCCTCAGGGTGCTTGGGGCATTTCGGTCCTTCTCGTGGCGGTGACACGGTTTTGGCCGCCCTCCCGGTGTCCTATTTCCAAGCTTTGGCGTGGAAAAAGTGTCTCTTTCAACTTAGTTTTCGAGCAAGAGTCCCGTGCTAGTTTAAAGTAGCTTTCACAACTTCGCGTCTGTCACTCAGGGTGTTTGAGGTGTTCCGGCCCTTGTTGCTTGTTGTTACATGATTTTGGCCCCAGATGGCCTACTTCCAAGCTCATGCGTTAGGAAAGTCGTTTTCAGACCTAGTTTTCAAATCGGGAGTCCGTGCTGCTTTCGTTAAGTTTTCACGGCTCAAATCGGTCCCTCTGAGATGCTCGGGGTCTTCCGGGCCTTCTCGTGATCGTTACGATTCAGCGGCGAGGCTTTGTCTTCAAGCTTGGCGTGGAAAAAGTACCTTTTTCGACCTAGTTTTCAAGCAGGAAGTCGCGCTAGTTAGTAAGTTTCATAACTTACATTGGTTTCTCCGGGGTGTTGAGGGTGTTCCACGGGCCTTCTCGGGACTGTTACAGGATTCTTTTGGCCCCGATGGCCTATTTCCAAACTTAAGTGCTTAGGAAGTGCTTTTTTCGACTTAGTTTCCAAACCGGGAGTCCCATGCTGAGTTAAGTAAGTTTCCTGACTCACGTTGGTCCCTCCTAGGTGTTTTGAGGTGTTCCGGACCTTCCACATTTGTCACCGATTTTGGCCCCCCAGATGGACTATTTTCAAGCTTAGGTGCGAGAAAAGTGCCGTCTCGGACTTAGTTTCCAAGCAAGAGTCCGTGCTAGTTAGTAAGTTTTCACAACTTACATCGGTCCCTCGGGGTGTTTGGCGTGTTCCGGGCCTTGTCGTGGCTGTTACACGATTTTGGCCCCGACGGCTTATTTTTCGAGCTTAAGTCTGCGAAAAAAGTGCATTTTGATTTAGTTCTCAAGCGAGAGTCCGTGCTAGTCCGTAAGTCTCCATAACTTGCCTCTTGGACCCTCAGGGTGCTTGGGGCATTTCGGTCCTTCTCGTGGCGGTGACACGGTTTTGGCCCGCCCCCCTCCCGGTGTCCTATTTCCAAGCTTTGGCGTGGAAAAAGTGTCTCTTTCAACTTAGTTTTCGAGCAAGAGTCCGTGCTAGTTAAAGTAGCTTTCACAACTTCGCGTCTGTCACTCCAGGGTGTTTGAGGTGTTCCGGCCCTTGTTGCGGTTGTTACATGATTTTGGCCCCGATGGCCTACTTCCAAGCTCATGCGTTAGGAAAGTCGTTTTTCGACCTAGTTTTCAAATCGGAGTCCGTGCTGCTTTCGTTAAGTTTTCACGGCTCAAATCGGTCCCTCTGAGATGCTCGGGGTCTTCCCGGGCCTTCTCGTGATCGTTACGATTCATGGCCTTGAGGCTTTGTCTTCAAGCTTGGCGTGGAAAAAGTACCTTTTCGACCTAGTTTTCAAGCCGGAAGTCCGCGCTAGTTAGTAAGTTTCATAACTTACATTGGTTTCTCCGGGGTGTTGAGGGTGTTCACGGGCCTTCTCGGGGCTATTCTGAGATTCTTTTGGCCCCCCGATGGCCTATTTCCAAACTTAAGTGTTTAGGAAGTGCGTTTTTCGACTTAGTTTCCAAACCGGTAGTCCCATGCGAGTTCCGTAAGTTTCCACAGCTCACGTTGGTCCCTCCCTAGGTGTTTTGAGGTGTTCCCCGGATCTTCCCCTGGCTGTCACCTGATTTTCGGCCCCCCCGATGGACTATTTTCAAGCTTAGGTGCGAGAAAAGTGCCGTCTCGGACTTAGTTTCCAAACCGGGAGTCCCGTGCTAGTTCCGTAAGTTTTCACAACTTACATCGGTCCCTCCCGGGGTGTTTGACGTGTTCCCCGGGCCTTGTCGTGACTGTTACACGATTTTGGCCCCCGACGGCTTATTTTCGAGCTTAAGTGCGAAAAAAGTGCATTTTTTCATTTAGTTCTCAAGCCGAGAGTCCCGTGCTAGTCCCGTAAGTCTCCGCAACTTGCCTATTGGACCCTCCCGAGGTGCTTGGGGCATTTCGGTCCTTCTCGTGGCGGTGACACGGTTTTGGCCGCCCCCCCCTCCCGGTGTCCTATTTCCAAGCTTTGGCGTGGAAAAAGTGTCTCTTTCAACTTAGTTTTCGGCAAGAGTCCGTGCTAGTTAGTAGCTTTCACAACTTCGCGTCTGTCACTCGAGGTGTTTGAGGTGTTCGGCCCTTGTTGCGGCTGTTACATGATTTTGGCCCCGATGGCCTACTTCCAAGCTCATGCGTTAGGAAAGTCGTTTTCGACCTAGTTTTCAAATCGGGAGTCCGTGCACTTTCGTTAAGTTTTCACGGCTCAAATCGGTCCCTCTGAGATGCTCGGGGTCTTCCGGGCCTTCTCGTGATCGTTACGATTCAGGCCCTTAGCGGAGCTGTCTTCAAGCTTGGCGTGGAAAAAGTACCTTTTCGACCTAGTTTTCAAGCAGGAAGTCCCGCTAGTTAGTAAGTTTCCATAACTTACATTGGTTTCTCCGGGGTGTTGAGGGTGTTCCACGGGCCTTCTCGGGGCTATTCTGAGATTCTTTTGGCCCCAGATGGCCTATTTCCAAACTTAAGTGTTTAGGAAGTGCGTTTTTTGACTTAGTTTCCAAGCAAGAGTCCCATGCGAGTTAGTAAGTTTCCTGACTCACGTTGGTCCTCCTAGGTGTTTTGAGGTGTTCCCGGACCTTCCTTGGTGTCACCCGATTTTGGCCCCAGATGGACTATTTTCAAGCTTAGGTGCGAGAAAAGTGCCGTCTCGGACTTAGTTTCCAAGCAAGAGTCCGTGCTAGTTAGTAAGTTTTCACAACTTACATCGGTCCCTCGGGGTGTTTGGCGTGTTCCCGGGCCTTGTAAATGGCTGTTACGATTTTGGCCCCAAGCGGCTTATTTTCGAGCTTAAGTGCGAAAAAAGTGCATTTTTGATTTAGTTCTCAAGCGAGAGTCCGTGCTAGTCCGTAAGTCTCCATAACTTGCCTCTTGGACCCTCAGGGTGCTTGGGGCATTTCCCGGTCCTTCTCGTGACGGTGACACGGTTTTGGCCCGCCCGCCCCCCCCCCCCCCCCGTTCTATTTCCCAACCCGGGCGGGGGAAAAGTGGCTCTTTCAACTTAGTTTTGAGCAGGAGTCCACGTGCTAGTTAAAGTAGCTTTCACAACTTCGCGTCTGTCACTCAGGGTGTTTGAGGTGTTCCGGCCCTTGTTCTTGTTGTTACAAGATTTTGGCCCCCCGATGGCCTACTTCCAAGCTCATGCGTTAGGAAAGTGCGTTTTCCGACCTAGTTTTCAAATCGGGAGTCCCCGTGCCTGCTCGTTAAGTTTTCACGGCTCAAATCGGTCCCTCCTGAGATGCTCGGGGTCTTCCCCGGGCCTTCTCGTGATCGTTACGATTCAGCGTAGGAGGCACATCTTCAAGCTTGATGGAAAAAGTACCTTTTCGACCTAGTTTTCAAGCAGGAAGTCAGCGCTAGTTAGTAAGTTTCATAACTTACATTGGTTTCTGCCGGGGTGTTGAGGGTGTTCCACGGGCCTTCTCGGGACTGTTACAGGATTCTTTTGGCCCCCCGGTGGCCTATTTCCAAACTTAAGTGTTTAGGAAGTGTGTTTTTCGACTTTGTTTCCAAGCAAGAGTCCCATGCGAGTTAGTAAGTTTCCTGACTCACGTTGGTGCCTCCCTAGGTGTTTTGAGGTGTTCCCCGGTCCTTCCCCTGACTGTCAACCGATTTTGGCCCCCCCCGATGGACTATTTTCAAGCTTAGGTGCGAGAAAAGTGCCGTCTCGGACTTAGTTTCCAAAGCAGAGTCCGTGCTAGTTAAGTAAGTTTTCACAACTTACATCTGTCCCTCGAGGGGTGTTTGGCGTGTTCCGCGGACCTTGTCGTGACTGTTCCACGATTTTGGCCCCAAGCGGCTTATTTTTCGAGCTTAAGTGCGAAAAAAGTGCATTTTCATTTAGTTCTCAAGCGAGAGTCCGTGCTAGTCCAGTAAGTCTCCGTAACTTGCCTCTTGGACCCTCCCGAGGTGCTTGGGGCATTTCCCGGTCCTTCTCGTGACGGTGACACGGTTTTGGCCCGCCCCCCTCACGGTGTCCTATTTCCAAGCTTTGGCGTGGAAAAAGTGTCTCTTTCAACTTAGTTTTCGAGCAAGAGTCCCGTGCTAGTTAAAGTAGCTTTCACAACTCGCGTCTGTCACTCCCGAGGTGTTTGAGGTGTTCCCGGCCCTTGTTGCGACTGTTACATGATTTTGGCCCCCCGATGGCCTACTTCCAAGCTCATGCGTTAGGAAAGTGCGTTTTCCGACCTAGTTTTCAAATCGGGAGTCCCCGTACCTGCTCGTTAAGTTTTCGCGGCTCAAATCGGTCCCTCATGAGATGCACGCGGTCTGCCCCGGGCCTTCTCGTGATCGTTACACGATTCCGCGGCGCGCGGAGGCCTGTCTTCAAGCTTCAGCATGGAAAAAGTACCTTTTCCGACCTAGTTTTCAAACCGGAAATCGCGCTAGTACCGTATGTTTCCGCAACTTACATTGGTTTCTCCCGGGGTGTTGAGGGTGTTCCACGGGCCTTCTCGGGCTATTCTGAGATTCTTTTGGCCCCAGATGGCCTATTCCAAACTTAAGTGTTTAGGAAGTCGTTTTTTGACTTAGTTTCCAAGCAAGAGTCCCATGCGAGTTAGTAAGTTTCCTGACTCACGTTGGTCCCTCCTAGGTGTTTTGAGGTGTTCCGGACCTTCCATTGGTGTCACCGATTTTGGCCCCAGATGGACTATTTTCAAGCTTAGGTGCGAGAAAAGTGCCGTCTCGGACTTAGTTTCCAAAGCAAGAGTCCGTGCTAGTTCGTAAGTTTTCACAACTTACATCGGTCCCTCAGGGGTGTTTGGCGTGTTCCCGGGCCTTGTCGTGGCTGTTACGATTTTGGCCCCGACGGCTTATTTTCGAGCTTAAGTGCGAAAAAAGTGCATTTTTCATTTAGTTCTCAAGCGAGAGTCCGTGCTAGTCCGTAAGTCTCATAACTTGCCTCTTGGACCCTCAGGGTGCTTGGGGCATTTCCGGTCCTTCTCGTGGCGGTGACACGGTTTTGGCCCCTCTCGGTGTCCTATTTCCAAGCTTTGGCGTGGAAAAAGTGTCTCTTTCAACTTAGTTTTCGAGCAGGAGTCCCGTGCTAGTTAAAGTAGCTTTCACAACTCGCGTCTGTCACTCCGAGGTGTTTGAGGTGTTCCGGCCCTTGTTGCGTTGTTACATGATTTTGGCCCCAGATGGCCTACTTCCAAGCTCATGCGTTAGGAAAGTCGTTTTCAGACCTAGTTTTCAAATCGGGAGTCCCGTGCTGCTTTCGTTAAGTTTTCACGGCTCAAATCGGTCCCTCTGAGATGCTCGGGGTCTTCCGGGCCTTCTCGTGATCGTTACGATTCAGGCCAGCGGAGCTGTCTTCAAGCTTGGCGTGGAAAAAGTACCTTTTCGACCTAGTTTTCAAGCAGGAAGTCGCGCTAGTTAAAGTAAGTTTCCATAACTTACATTGGTTTCTCCGGGGTGTTGAGGGTGTTCCACGGGCCTTCTCGGGGCTATTCTGAGATTCTTTTGGCCCCAGATGGCCTATTTCCAAACTTAAGTGTTTAGGAAGTGTTTTTTGACTTAGTTTCCAAGCCGGGAGTCCCATCACGAGTTAGTAAGTTTCCTGACTCACGTTGGTCCCTCCTAGGTGTTTTGAGGTGTTCCGGACCTTCCTGGTGTCACCGATTTTGGCCCCAGATGGACTATTTTCAAGCTTAGGTGCGAGAAAAGTGCCGTCTCGGACTTAGTTTCCAAAGCAGGAGTCCGTGCTAGTTAGTAAGTTTTCACAACTTACATCGGTCCCTCACGGGGTGTTTGGCGTGTTCCGGGCGCTTGTCGTATTACACGATTTTGGCCCGACGGCTTATTTTCGAGCTTAAGTCTGAAAAAAGTGCATTTTTCATTTAGTTCTCAAGCGAGAGTCCGTGCTAGTCCGTAAGTCTCCATAACTTGCCTCTTGGACCCTCAGGGTGCTTGGGGCATTTCGGTCCTTCTCGTGGCGGTGACACGGTTTTTGCCCGCCCCCCTCCCGGTGTCCTATTTCCAAGCTTTGGCGTGGAAAAAGTGTCTCTTTCAACTTAGTTTTCGAGCAAGAGTCCGTGCTAGTTAAGTAGCTTTCACAACTTCGCGTCTGTCACTCAGGGTGTTTGAGGTGTTCCGGCCCTTGTTGCGGTTACATGATTTTGGCCCCAGATGGCCTACTTCCAAGCTCATGCGTTAGGAAAGTCGTTTTTCGACCTAGTTTTCCAAATCGGGAGTCCGTGCTGCTTTCGTTAAGTTTTCACGGCTCAAATCGGTCCCTGCTGAGATGCTGGGGGCCTTCCCCGGGCCGTCTCGTGAACGTTACAGGATTCCGCGTCGTAGAGGCTGTCTTCAAGCTTGGCGTGGAAAAAGTACCTTTTCGACCTAGTTTTCAAGCAGGAAGTCAGCGCTAGTTAGTAAGTTTCATAACTTACATTGGTTTCTCCGGGGTGTTGAGGGTGTTCACGGGCCTTCTCGGGCTTTCTGAGATTCTTTTGGCCCCAGATGGCCTATTTCCAAACTTAAGTGTTTAGGAAGTGCGTTTTTCGACTTAGTTTCCAAGCAAGAGTCCCATGCGAGTTAAGTAAGTTTCCTGACTCACGTTGGTCCCTCCTAGGTGTTTTGAGGTGTTCCCGGACCTTCCTGGCGTCACCGATTTTGGCCCCCAGATGGACTATTTTCAAGCTTAGGTGCGAGAAAAGTGCCGTCTCGGACTTAGTTTCCAAGCAGAGTCCGTGCTAGTTAAGTAAGTTTTCACAACTTACATCGGTCCCTCGGGGTGTTTGGCGTGTTCCGGGCCTTGTCGTGGCTGTTACGATTTTGGCCCCGACGGCTTATTTTCGAGCTTAAGTCTGAAAAAAGTGCATTTTCATTTAGTTCTCAAGCGAGAGTCCGTGCTAGTCCGTAAGTCTCATAACTTGCCTCTTGGACCCTCAGGGTGCTTGGGGCATTTCGGTCCTTCTCGTGGCGGTGACACGGTTTTTGGCCATCCCGGTGTCCTATTTCCAAGCTTTGGCGTGGAAAAAGTGTCTCTTTCAACTTAGTTTTCGAGCAAGAGTCCCGTGCTAGTTAAAGTAGCTTTCACAACTTCGCGTCTGTCACTCAGGGTGTTTGAGGTGTTCCGGCCCTTGTTGCGTTGTTACATGATTTTGGCCCCAGATGGCCTACTTCCAAGCTCATGCGTTAGGAAAGTCGTTTTCAGGCCTAGTTTTCAAATCGGGAGTCCCGTGCACCTTTCGTTAAGTTTTCACGGCTCAAATCGGTCCCTCTGAGATGCTCGGGGTCTTCCGGGCCTTCTCGTGATCGTTACGATTCAGCGGCTTGAGCTGTCTTCAAGCTTGGCGTGGAAAAAGTACCTTTTCGACCTAGTTTTCAAAGCAGGAAGTCGCGCTAGTTAGTAAGTTTCCATAACTTACATTGGTTTCTCCGGGGTGTTGAGGGTGTTCACGGGCCTTCTCGGGCTATTCTGAGTTCTTTTGGCCCCAGATGGCCTATTTCCAAACTTAAGTGTTTAGGAAGTGCGTTTTTCGACTTAGTTTCCAAGCAAGAGTCCATCGCGAGTTAAGTAAGTTTCCTGACTCACGTTGGTCCCTCCTAGGTGTTTTGAGGTGTTCCCGGACCTTCCTGGCTGTCACCGATTTTGGCCCCAGATGGACTATTTTCAAGCTTAGGTGCGAGAAAAGTGCCGTCTCGGACTTAGTTTCCAAGCAAGAGTCCGTGCTAGTTAAGTAAGTTTTCAACTTACATCGGTCCCTCGGGGTGTTTGGCGTGTTCCGGGCCTTCGTGGCTGTTACACGATTTTGGCCCCTGACGGCTTATTTTGAGCTTAAGTGCGAAAAAAGTGCATTTTTCATTTAGTTCTCAAGCGAGAGTCCGTGCTAGTCGTAAGTCTCATAACTTGCCTCTTGGACCCTCAGGGTGCTTGGGGCATTTCCGGTCCTTCTCGTGGCGGTGACACGGTTTTGGCCCCCTCACGGTGTCCTATTTCCAAGCTTTGGCGTGGAAAAAGTGTCTCTTTCAACTTAGTTTTCGAGCAAGAGTCCGTGCTAGTTAGTAGCTTTCACAACTCGCGTCTGTCACTCAGGGTGTTTGAGGTGTTCCGGCCCTTGTTGCTTTGTTACATGATTTTGGCCCCAGATGGCCTACTTCAAGCTCATGCGTTAGGAAAGTCGTTTTCGACCTAGTTTTCAAATCGGAGTCCGTGCTGTTTCGTTAAGTTTTCCACGGCTCAAATCGGTCCCTCCTGAGATGCTCGGGGTCTTCCCCGGGCCTTCTCGTGATGGTTACGATTCATGGCGGAGGCACTGTCTTCAAGCTTGGCGTGGAAAAAAGTACCTTTTCGACCTAGTTTTCAATCAGGAAGTCCCGCGCTAGTTCGGTAAGTTCCCGCAACATACATTGGTTTCTCCCGGGGTGTTGAGGGTGTTCACGGGCCTTCTCGGGGGCTATTCTGAGATTCTTTTGGCCCCAGATGGCCTATTTCCAAACTTAAGTGTTTAGGAAGTGCGTTTTTCGACTTAGTTTCCAAGCAAGAGTCCCATGCGAGTTAGTAAGTTTCCTGACTCACGTTGGTCCCTCCTAGGTGTTTTGAGGTGTTCCCGGACCTTCCTGGTGTCACCGATTTTGGCCCCCACCTATGGACTATTATCAAGCTTAGGTGCTAGAAAAGTGCCGTCTCGGACTTAGTTTCCAAGCAAGAGTCCGTGCTAGTTCGTAAGTTTTCACAACTTACATCGGTCCCTCGGGGTGTTTGGCGTGTTCCGGGCCTTGTCGTGGCTGTTACGATTTTGGCCCCGGCGGCTTATTTTCGAGCTTAAGTGCGAAAAAAGTGCATTTTTCATTTAGTTCTCAAGCGAGAGTCCGTGCTAGTCCGTAAGTCTCCATAACTTGCCTCTTGGACCCTCAGGGTGCTTGGGGCATTTCGGTCCTTCTCGTGGCGGTGACACGGTTTTGGCCGCCGCCCCACGGTGTCCTATTTCCAAGCTTTGGCGTGGAAAAAGTGTCTCTTTCAACTTAGTTTTGAGCAAGAGTCCGTGCTAGTTTAGTAGCTTTCACAACTTCGCGTCTGTCACTCGAGGTGTTTGAGGTGTTCCGGCCCTTGTTGCATTGTTACATGATTTTGGCCCCGATGGCCTACTTCCAAGCTCATGCGTTAGGAAAGTCGTTTTCGACCTAGTTTTCAAATCGGAGTCCGTGCACCTTTCGTTAAGTTTTCACGGCTCAAATCGGTCCCTCTGAGATGCTCGGGGTCTTCCGGGCCTTCTCGTGATCGTTACGATTCATGGCCTTAGGAGCTGTCTTCAAGCTTCGGCGTGGAAAAAGTACCTTTTCGACCTAGTTTTCAAAGCGGAAGTCAGCGCTAGTTAGTAAGTTTCCATAACTTACATTGGTTTCTCCGGGGTGTTGAGGGTGTTCACGGGCCTTCTCGGAATTATTCGAGGATTCTTTTGGCCCCAGATGGCTATTTCCAAACTTAAGTGTTTAGGAAGTGCGTTTTTTGACTTAGTTTCCAAGCAAGAGTCCCATGCGAGTTAGTAAGTTTCCTGACTCACGTTGGTCCTCCTAGGTGTTTTGAGGTGTTCCGGACCTTCCCTGGTGTCACCCGATTTTGGCCCCAGATGGACTATTTTCAAGCTTAGGTGCGAGAAAAGTGCTTAGTCTCGGACTTAGTTTCCAAGCAAGAGTCCGTGCTAGTTAGTAAGTTTTCACAACTTACATCGGTCCCTCAGGGGTGTTTGGCGTGTTCCCCGGGCCTTGTCGTGGCTGTTATACGATTTTGGCCCCCGACGGCTTATTTTCGAGCTTAAGTGCGAAAAAAGTGCATTTTTTCATTTAGTTCTCAAGCGAGAGTCCGTGCTAGTCCGTAAGTCTCATAACTTGCCTCTTGGACCCTCAGGGTGCTTGGGGCATTTCTCGGTCCTTCTCGTGGCGGTGACACGGTTTTGGCCCTTGGCCCTCCCCGGTGTCCTATTTCCAAGCTTTGGCGTGGAAAAAGTGTCTCTTTCAACTTAGTTTTTCGAGCAGGAGTCCGTGCTAGTTAAAGTAGCTTTCACAACTTCGCGTCTGTCACTCGAGGTGTTTGAGGTGTTCTCGGCCCTTGTTGTTGTTACATGATTTTGGCCCCAGATGGCCTACTTCCAAGCTCATGCGTTAGGAAAGTCGTTTTCGACCTAGTTTTCAAATCGGGAGTCCGTGCTGCTTTCGTTAAGTTTTCACGGCTTAAATCGGTCCCTCCTGAGATGCTCGGGGTCTTTCCCGGGCCTTCTCGTGATCGTTACGATTCATGCGCCTTGAGGCTGTCTTCAAGCTTGGCGTGGAAAAAGTACCTTTTCGACCTAGTTTTCAAGCAGGAAGTCGCGCTAGTTCGTAAGTTTCCATAACTTACATTGGTTTCTCCGGGGTGTTGAGGGTGTTCCACGGGCCTTCTCGGGGCTATTCTGAGATTCTTTTGGCCCCAGATGGCCTATTTCCAAACTTAAGTGTTTAGGAAGTGCGTTTTTTGACTTAGTTTCCAAGCAGAGTCCCATCACGAGTTAAAGTAAGTTTCCTGACTCACGTTGGTCCTCCTAGGTGTTTTGAGGTGTTCCCGGACCTTCCTGGCGTCACCCGATTTTGGCCCCAGATGGACTATTTTCAAGCTTAGGTGCGAGAAAAGTGCGTCTCGGACTTAGTTTCCAAAGCAAGAGTCCGTGCTAGTTAAGTAAGTTTTCACAACTTACATCGGTCCCTCGGGGTGTTTGGCGTGTTCCGGGCCTTGTCGTGGCTGTTACGATTTTGGCCCCAAGCGGCTTATTTTGAGCTTAAGTGCGAAAAAAGTGCATTTTTCATTTAGTTCTCAAGCGAGAGTCCGTGCTAGTCCGTAAGTCTCCATAACTTGCCTCTTGGACCCTCAGGGTGCTTGGGGCATTTCCGGTCCTTCTCGTGGCGGTGACACGGTTTTGGCCGCGCCCCCCTCCACGGTGTCCTATTTCCAAGCTTTGGCGTGGAAAAAGTGTCTCTTTCAACTTAGTTTTGAGCAAGAGTCCCGTGCTAGTTAAATAGCTTTCACAACTTCGCGTCTGTCACTCAGGGTGTTTGAGGTGTTCGGCCCTTGTTGCGTTGTTACATGATTTTGGCCCCAGATGGCCTACTTCCAAGCTCATGCGTTAGGAAAGTCGTTTTCGACCTAGTTTTCAAATCGGGAGTCCCCGTGCCTGCTCGTTAAGTTTTCTCGGCTCAAATCGGTCCCTCTGAGATGCTCGGGGTCTTCCGGGCCTTCTCGTGATCGTTACGATTCAGCGGCGGCTTTGTCTTCAAGCTTGGCGTGGAAAAAGTACCTTTTCGACCTAGTTTTCAAGCAGGAAGTCCGCTAGTTAGTAAGTTTCCGACTTACATTGGTTTCTCCGGGGTGTTGAGGGTGTTCCACGGGCCTTCTCGGGGCTATTCTGAGATTCTTTTGGCCCCGATGGCCTATTTCCAAACTTAAGTGTTTAGGAAGTGCGTTTTTTGACTTAGTTTCCAAGCAAGAGTCCCATGCGAGTTAGTAAGTTTCCTGACTCACGTTGGTCCCTCTAGGTGTTTTGAGGTGTTCCCGGACCTTCACTGGTGTCACCCGATTTTGGCCCCAGATGGACTATTTTCAAGCTTAGGTGCGAGAAAAGTCTTGTCTCGGACTTAGTTTCCAAAGCAGGAGTCCGTGCTAGTTAAAGTAAGTTTTCACAACTTACATCGGTCCCTCGGGGTGTTTGGCGTGTTCCGGGCCTTGTGGCTGTTACACGATTTTGGCCCCGACGGCTTATTTTCGAGCTTAAGTGCGAAAAAAGTGCATTTTTCATTTAGTTCTCAAGCCGAGAGTCCGTGCTAGTCCGTAAGTCTCCATAACTTGCCTCTTGGACCCTCAGGGTGCTTGGGGCATTTCGGTCCTTCTCGTGGCGGTGACACGGTTTTTGCCCGCCCCTCCCGGTGTCCTGTTCCAAGCTTTGGCGTGGAAAAAGTGTCTCTTTCAACTTAGTTTTGAGCAAGGAGTCCGTGCTAGTTAAGTAGCTTTCACAACTTCGCGTCTGTCACTCGAGGTGTTTGAGGTGTTCCGGCCCTTGTTGCATTGTTACATGATTTTGGCCCCAGATGGCCTACTTCCAAGCTCATGCGTTAGGAAAGTCGTTTTCGACCTAGTTTTCAAATCGGGAGTCCCGTGCTGCTTTCGTTAAGTTTTCACGGCTCAAATCGGTCCCTCTGAGATGCTCGGGGTCTTCCGGGCCTTCTCGTGATCGTTACGATTCAGGCGTAGAGGCACTGTCTTCAAGCTTGGCGTGGAAAAAGTACCTTTTCGACCTAGTTTTCAAGCGGAAGTCGCGCTAGTTAGTAAGTTTCCATAACTTACATTGGTTTCTCCGGGGTGTTGATGGTGTTCCACGGGCCTTCTCGGGGCTATTCTGAGATTCTTTGGCCCCAGATGGCCTATTTCCAAACTTAAGTGTTTAGGAAGTGCGTTTTTTGACTTAGTTTCCAAGCAAGAGTCCCATGCGAGTTCAGTAAGTTTCCTGACTCACGTTGGTCCCTCCTAGGTGTTTTGAGGTGTTCCGGACCTTCCTTGGCGTCACCCGATTTTGGCCCCCAGATGGACTATTTTCAAGCTTAGGTCGAGAAAAGTGCGTCTCGGACTTAGTTTCCAAGCAAGAGTCCGTGCTAGTTAGTAAGTTTTCACAACTTACATCGGTCCCTCAGGGGTGTTTGGCGTGTTCCGGGCCTTGTCGTGGCTGTTACGATTTTGGCCCCGGACGGCTTATTTTGAGCTTAAGTGCGAAAAAAGTGCATTTTCATTTAGTTCTCAAGCGAGAGTCAGGTGCTAGTCCGTAAGTCTCATGACTTGCCTCTTGGACCCTCAGGGTGCTTGGGGCATTTCGGTCCTTCTCGTGGCGGTGACACGGTTTTGCCGCCGCCCCCTCCCGGTGTCCTATTTCCAAGCTTTGGCGTGGAAAAAGTGTCTCTTTCAACTTAGTTTTCGAGCAAGAGTCCGTGCTAGTTTCAGTAGCTTTCACAACTTCGCGTCTGTCACTCAGGGTGTTTGAGGTGTTCCGGCCCTTGTTGCGTTGTTACATGATTTTGGCCCCAGATGGCCTACTTCCAAGCTCATGCGTTAGGAAAGTCGTTTTCAGACCTAGTTTTTCAAATCGGGAGTCCGTGCACCTTTCGTTAAGTTTTCACGGCTCAAATCGGTCCCTCTGAGATGCTCGGGGTCTTCCCGGGCCTTCTCGTGATCGTTACGATTCAGCGGCGCGGAGCTTTGTCTTCAAGCTTGGCGTGGAAAAAGTACCTTTTTCGACCTAGTTTTCAAAGCAGGAAGTCAGCGCTAGTTAGTAAGTTTCCTAACTTACATTGGTTTCTCAGGGTGTTGATGGTGTTCCACGGGCCTTCGGGGCTATTCTGAGGATTCTTTTGGCCCCCCGATGGCCTATTTCCAAACTTAAGAGCTTAGGAAGTGCGTTTTTCGACTTAGTTTCCAAACCGGGAGTCCCATGCGAGTTCCGTAAGTTTCCACAGCTCACGTTGGTCCCTCCCTAGGTGTTTTGAGGTGTTCCTCGGACCTTCCCCTGGCCGTCACCCGATTTTGGCCGTCCCCCCGATGGACTATTTTCAAGCTTAGGTGCGAGAAAAGTGCCGTCTCGGACTTAGTTTCCAAACCGGGAGTCCCGTGCTAGTTCCGTAAGTTTTCACAACTTACATCGGTCCCTCCCGGGGTGTTTGACGTGTTCCCCGGGCCTTGTCGTGACTGTTACACGATTTTGGCCCCCGACGGCTTATTTTCGAGCTTAAGTGCGAAAAAAGTGCATTTTTTGATTTAGTTCTCAAGCCGAGAGTCCCGTGCTAGTCCCGTAAGTCTCCGCAACTTGCCTCTTGGACCCTCAGGGTGCTTGGGGCATTTCGGTCCTTCTCGTGGCGGTGACACGGTTTTTGCCCCCACGGTGTCCTATTTCCAAGCTTGAGCGTGGAAAAAGTGCCTCTTTCAACTTAGTTTTCGAGCAGAGTCCGTGCTAGTTAGTAGCTTTCACAACTTCGCGTCTGTCACTCAGGGTGTTTGAGGTGTTCGGCCCTTGTTGCGGTTGTTACATGATTTTGGCCCCAGATGGCCTACTTCCAAGCTCATGCGTTAGGAAAGTCGTTTTCGACCTAGTTTTCAAATCGGAGTCCCGTGCTGCTCGTTACGTTTTCACGGCTCATATCGGTCCCTCCTGAGATGCTCGGGGTCTTCCCCGGGCCTTCTCGTGAGCGTTACGATTCATGCCGGAGGCTTTGTCTTCAAGCTTGGCGTGGAAAAAGTACCTTTTCGACCTAGTTTTCAAGCGGAAGTCGCGCTAGTTAGTAAGTTTCCATAACTTACATTGGTTTCTCCGGGGTGTTGAGGGTGTTCCACAGCCTTCTCGGGGCTATTCTGAGATTCTTTTGGCCCCAGATGGCCTATTTCCAAACTTAAGTGTTTAGGAAGTGCGTTTTTTGACTTAGTTTCCAAGCAAGAGTCCCATGCGAGTTAGTAAGTTTCCTGACTCACGTTGGTCCTCCTAGGTGTTTGAGGTGTTCCGGACCTTCCTTGGCGTCACCGATTTTGGCCCCAGATGGACTATTTTCAAGCTTAGGTGCGAGAAAAGTGCCGTCTCGGACTTAGTTTCCAAGCAGAGTCCGTGCTAGTTAAGTAAGTTTTCACAACTTACATCGGTCCCTCAGGGGTGTTTGGCGTGTTCCGGGCCTTGTCGTGGCTGTTACACGATTTTGGCCCTGACGGCTTATTTTTGAGCTTAAGTGCGAAAAAAGTGCATTTTCATTTAGTTCTCAGCGAGAGTCCGTGCTAGTCCGTAAGTCTCATAACTTGCCTCTTGGACCCTCAGGGTGCTTGGGGCATTTCCATGTCCTTCTCGTGACGGTGACACGGTTTTGGCCCCTCCCGGTGTCTATTTCCAAGCTTTGGCGTGGAAAAAGTGTCTCTTTCAACTTAGTTTTCGAGCAAGAGTCCGTGCTAGTTAGTAGCTTTCACTTTCGCGTCTGTCACTGCCCAGGTGTTTGAGGTGTTCCCGGCCCTTGTTGCGACTGTTACACGATTTTGGCCCCCCGATGGCCTACTTCCAAGCTCATGCGTTAAGAAAGTGCGTTTTCCGACCTAGCTTTCAATTCGGGAGTCCCCGTGCTTGCTCGTTAAGTTTTCACGGCTCAAATCGGTCCTCCTGAGATGCTCAGGGTCTTCCCCGGGCCTTCTCGTGATCGTTACACGATTCATGGCCCTTAGCGAACTGTCTTCAAGCTTGGCGTGGAAAAAGTACCTTTTCGACCTAGTTTTCAAGCGGAAGTCGCGCTAGTTCGTAAGTTTCCATAACTTACATTGGTTTCCCCCGGGCTGGTGAGGGTGTTCCACGGGCCTTCTCGGGACTGTTTCAGGATTCTTTTGGCCCCCGATGGCCTCTTTCGAAACTTAAGTGTTTAGGAAGTGTGTTTTTCGACTTAGTTTCAAGCAAGAGTCCCATCTGCGAGTTAGTAAGTTTCCTGACTCACGTTGGTCCCTCCCTAGGTGTTTTGAGTTGTTCCCCGGACCTTCTCTTGGCTGTCAGCCGATTTTGGCCCCCCCGATGGACTATTTTCAAGCTTAGGTGCGAGAAAAGTGCCGTTTCGGACTTAGTTTCCAAGCAAGAGTCCGTGCTAGTTAGTAAGTTTTCACAACTTACATCGGTCCCTCAGGGGTGTTTGGCGTGTTCCCGGGCCTTGTCGTGACTGTTACACGATCTTGGGCCCTGACGGCTTATTTTCGAGCTTAAGTCTGCGAAAAAAGTGCATTTTGATTTAGTTCTCAAGCGAGAGTCCGTGCTAGTCCGTAAGTCTCATAACTTGCCTCTTGGACCCTCAGGGTGCTTGGGGCATTTCGGTCCTTCTCGTGGCGGTGACACGGTTTTTGGCCCGCCCTCACGGTGTCTATTTCCAAGCTTTGGCGTGGAAAAAGTGTCTCTTTCAACTTAGTTTTCCAAGGAGTCCCGTGCTAGTTAAGTAGCTTTCACAACTTCGCGTCTGTCACTCGAGGTGTTTGAGGTGTTCGGCCCTTGTTGCGGCTGTTACATGATTTTGGCCCCGATGGCCTACTTCCAAGCTCATGCGTTAGGAAAGTCGTTTTTCGACCTAGTTTTCCAAATCGGGAGTCCGTGCACTGCTCGTTAAGTTTTCACGGCTCAAATCGGTCCCTCTGAGATGCTCGGGGTCTTCCGGGCCTTCTCGTGATCGTTACGATTCATGGCCTTGGAGCTGTCTTCAAGCTTGGCGTGGAAAAAGTACCTTTTCGACCTAGTTTTCAAAGCGGAAGTCGCGCTAGTTAGTAAGTTTCCAACTTACATTGGTTTCTCGGGGTGTTGATGGTGTTCCACGGGCCTTCTCGGGGCTATTCTGAGATTCTTTTGGCCCGATGGCCTATTTCCAAACTTAAGTGTTTAGGAAGTCGTTTTTGACTTAGTTTCCAAGCAAGAGTCCCATGCGAGTTAGTAAGTTTCCTGACTCACGTTGGTCCCTCCTAGGTGTTTTGAGGTGTTCCCGGACCTTCTCTTGGGCGTCACCGATTTTGGCCCCCAGATGGACTATTTTCAAGCTTAGGTGCGAGAAAAGTGCCGTCTCGGACTTAGTTTCCAGCAAGAGTCCCGTGCTAGTTCTGTAAGTTTTCACAACTTACATCGGTCCCTCCCGGGGTGTTTGACGTGTTCGCCGGGCCTTCTCGTGACTGTTACACGATTTTGGCCCCCGGCGGCTTATTTTCGAGCTTAAGTGCGAAAAAAGTGCATTTTTTGATTTAGTTCTCAGGCCGAGAGTCCCGTGCTAGTCCCGTAAGTCTCCGCAACCTGCCTCTTGGACACTCCTGAGGTGTTTGGGGCATTTCTCTCCCATCTGTCTTCTTGTCTTGATATTATAACTATTATAATTATTATATATTCATATATAATATATATAACTAATAACTATTCTTATTTTATTATATATTATATAATAGTTATTATATAACATAAATGTCACTCAGGGGTTTGAGGTGTTCGGATAATACTTGTTATAAGATAATATATATTTGGCCCATATATTAATTCCAAAATAAATACATGCGTTAGGAAAGTAATTTTACAAATATAATAAATAAATAAAATAATTAATATGTTTTAAAATAAAAATATTTATAAAAATTAAAAATTTGCGATTCCTTCTCGTGTCGCAGCTGTCTTCAATTTTCAAGCTTGATGGAAAAAAGTACCTTTTCGACCTAGTTTTCAAGCGGAAGTCGCGCTAGTTAGTAAGTTTCCAACTTACATTGGTTTCTCCGGGGTGTTGGAGGTGTTCACGGGCCTTCTCGGGCTATTCTGAGGATTCTTTTGGCCCCAGATGGCCTATTTCCAAACTTAAGTGTTTAGGAAGTGCGTTTTTGACTTAGTTTCCAAAGCGGAGTCCATCACGAGTTAGTAAGTTTCCTGACTCACGTTGGTCCCTCCTAGGTGTTTTGAGGTGTTCCGGACCTTCTCTTGGTGTCACCCGATTTTGGCCCCAGATGGACTATTTTCAAGCTTAGGTGCGAGAAAAGTGCCGTCTCGGACTTAGTTTCCAAGCAAGAGTCCGTGCTAGTTAGTAAGTTTTCACAACTTACATCGGTCCCTCTGTGGTGTTTGGCGTGTTCCCGGGCCTTGTCGTGGTATTTGTTACGATTTTGGCCCCGACGGCTTATTTTTCGAGCTTAAGTGCGAAAAAAGTGCATTTTTGATTTAGTTCTCAAGGTAGAGTCCGTGCTAGTCCGTAAGTCTCCATAACTTGCCTCTTGGACCCTCAGGGTGTTTGGGGCATTTTCCGGTCCTTCTCGTGGCTGTTACACGGTTTTGGCCCCCTCCGGTGTCCTATTTCCAAGCTTTGGCGTGGAAAAAGTGTCTCTTTCAACTTAGTTTTCAAGCAAGGAGTCCGTGCTAGTTAGTAGCTTTCTGACTTCGCGTCTGTCACTCAGGGTGTTTGAGGTGTTCCGGCCCTTGTTGCGTTGTTACATGATTTTGGCCCCAGATGGCTTACTTCCAAGCTCATGCGTTAGGAAAGTGTGTTTTCCGGCCTAGTTTTCAAATCGGGAGTCCCCGTGCCTGTTCGTTAAGTTTTCACGGCTCAAATCGGTCCCTCCTGAGATGCTCGGGGTCTTCCCCGGGCCTTCTCGTGATCGTTACGATTCAGGCCTTAGCTGTCTGTTTCAAGCTTGGCGTGGAAAAAGTACCTTTTCGACCTAGTTTTCAAGCAGGAAGTCGCGCTAGTTAGTAAGTTTCCTGACTTACATTGGTTTCTCCGGGGTGTTGGAGGTGTTCCACGGGCCTTCTCGGGCTATTCTGAGATTCTTTTGGCCCCAGATGGCCTATTTCCAAACTTAAGTGTTTAGGAAGTGCGTTTTTGACTTAGTTTCCAAGCAAGAGTCCCATGCGAGTTAGTAAGTTTCCTGACTCACGTTGGTCCTCCTAGGTGTTTTGAGGTGTTCCAGACCTTCTCTTGGCTGTCACCAGATTTTGGCCCCAGATGGACTATTTTCAAGCTTAGGTGCGAGAAAAGTCTTGTCTCGGACTTAGTTTTCAAAGCAGAGTCCGTGCTAGTTAGTAAGTTTTCACAACTTACATCGGTCCCTCGGGGTGTTTGGCGTGTTCCCGGGCCTTGTCGTGGCTGTTACGATTTTGGCCCCGGCGGCTTATTTTCGAGCTTAAGTGCGAAAAAAGTGCATTTTGATTTAGTTCTCAAGCGAGAGTCCGTGCTAGTCCGTAAGTCTCATGACTTGCCTCTTGGACCCTTCAGGGTGCTTGGGGCATTTCCGGTCCTTCTCGTGGCGGTGACACGGTTTTGGCCCTTGCCCCCCCGGTGTCCTATTTCCAAGCTTTGGCGTGGAAAAAGTGTCTCTTTCAACTTAGTTTTCAAGCAGAGTCCCGTGCTAGTTCGTAGCTTTCACAACTTCGCGTCTGTCACTCCGAGGTGTTTGAGGTGTTCCGGCCCTTGTTCTTGTTGTTACATGATTTTGGCCCCGATGGCCTAGTTCCAAGCTCATGCGTTAGGAAAGTGTGTTTTTCGACCTAGTTTTCCGTCGGGAGTCCCGTGCTGCTCGTTAAGTTTTCACGGCTCAAATCGGTCCCTCTGAGATGCTCGGGGTCTTCCGGGCCTTCTCGTGATCGTTACGATTAGGCCCTTGAGGCTGTCTTCAAGCTTGGCGTGGAAAAAGTACCTTTTCGACCTAGTTTTCAAGCAGGAAGTCGCGCTAGTTAGTAAGTTTCCTGACTTACATTGGTTTCTCCGGGGTGTTGGAGGTGTTCCACGGGCCTTCTCGGGGCTATTCTGGATTCTTTTGGCCCCGATGGCCTGTTCCAAACTTAAGTGTTTAGGAAGTGCGTTTTTGACTTAGTTTCCAAGCAAGAGTCCCATGCGAGTTAAAGTAAGTTTCCTGACTCACGTTGGTCCCTCCTAGGTGTTTTGAGGTGTTCCCGGACCTTCCTTGGCTGTCACCGATTTTGGCCCCAGATGGACTATTTTCAAGCTTAGGTGCGAAAAAGTGCCGTCTCGGACTTAGTTTCCAAGCAGGAGTCCGTGCTAGTTAAGTAAGTTTTCACAACTTACATCGGTCCCTCAGGGGTGTTTGGCGTGTTCCGGGCCTTGTCGTGGCTGTTACACGATTTTGGCCCCGACGGCTTATTTTTCGAGCTTAAGTCTTGAAAAAAGTGCATTTTGATTTAGTTCTCGGTAGAGAGTCCGTGCTAGTCCGTAAGTCTCATGACTTGCCTCTTGGACCCTCCAGGGTGCTTGGGGCATTTCCGGTCCTTCTCGTGGCGGTGACACGGTTTTTGCCCTTGCCCCGGTGTCCTATTTCCAAGCTTTGGCGTGGAAAAAGTGTCTCTTTCAACTTAGTTTTGAGCAGGAGTCCGTGCTAGTTAAAGTAGCTTTCACAACTTCGCGTCTGTCACTCGGGGTGTTTGAGGTGTTCTCGGCCCTTGTTGCGTTGTTACATGATTTTGGCCCCGATGGCCTACTTCCAAGCTCATGCGTTAGGAAAGTCGTTTTCGACCTAGTTTTCAAATCGAGAGTCCCGTGCTGCTTTCGTTAAGTTTTCGCGGCTCAAATCGGGCCCTCTGAGATGCTCGGGGTCTTCCGGGCCTTCTCGTGATCGTTACGATTACGATTCGCGGCCTTGAGGCTGTCTTCAAGCTTCGCGTGGAAAAAGTACCTTTTCGACCTAGTTTTCAAGCAGGAAGTCCGCTAGTTAGTAAGTTTCCTGACTTACATTGGTTTCTCGGGGGTTGTTGGGGGTGTACCACGGGCCTTCTCGGGACTGTTACCGGATTCTTTTGGCTTCCCGATGGCCTATTTCCAAACTTAAGTGTTTAGGAAGTGCGTTTTTCGACTTAGTTTCAAGCAGGAGTCCCATGCGAGTTAGTAAGTTTCCTGACTCACGTTGGTCCCTCCTAGGTGTTTTGAGGTGTTCCCGGACCTTCTCTTGGCGTCACCGATTTTGGCCCCAGATGGACTATTTTCAAGCTTAGGTGCGAGAAAAGTGCCGTCTCGGACTTAGTTTCCAAGCAGGAGTCCGTGCTAGTTAGTAAGTTTTCACAACTTACATCGGTCCCTCGGGGTGTTTGGCGTGTTCCCGGGCCTTAAGTGGCTGTTACGATTTTGGCCTGACGGCTTATTTTTGAGCTTAAGTGCGAAAAAAGTGCATTTTCATTTAGTTCTCAAGCGAGAGTCCGTGCTAGTCCGTAAGTCTCATGACTTGCCTCTTGGACCCTCAGGGTGCTTGGGGCATTTCGGTCCTTCTCGTGGCGGTGACACGGTTTTGGCCGCCCCCCCTCCCGGTGTCCTATTTCCAAGCCTTGGCGTGGAAAAAGTGTCTCTTTCAACTTAGTTTTCCAGCAGAGTCCGTGCTAGTTAAAGTAGCTTTCACAACTTCGCGTCTGTCACTCGAGGTGTTTGAGGTGTTCCGGCCCTTGTTCTGCATTGTTACATGATTTTGGCCCCTGATTGTCTACTTCCAAGCTCATGCGTTAGGAAAGTGTGTTTTCCGACCGAGTTTTCAAATCGGGAGTCCCCGTGCCTGCTCGTTAAGTTTTCACGGCTCAAATCGGTCCCTCCTGAGATGCTCGGGGTCATCCTCGGGCCTTCTCGTGATCGTTACGATTCCGGCCCTCGAGGACTGTCTTCAAGCTTGGCGTGGAAAAAGTACTTTTCCGACCTAGTTTTCAAGCAGGAAGTCGCGCTAGTTAGTAAGTTTCCTGACTTACATTGGTTTCTCCGGGGTGTTGGAGGTGTTCCACGGGCCTTCTCGGGGCATTACAGGATTCTTTTGGCCCCAGATGGCCTATTTCCAAACTTAAGTGTTTAGGAAGTCCGTTTTTGACTTAGTTTCCAAGCAAGAGTCCCATGCGAGTTCGTAAGTTTCCTGACTCACGTTGGTCCTCCTAGGTGTTTTGAGGTGTTCCCCGGACCTTCTCTTGGCTGTCACCCGATTTTGGCCCCCCCGATGGACTATTTTCAAGCTTAGGTGCGAAAAAAGTGCCGTTTCGAACTTAGTTTCCAAGCAGGAGTCAGGTGCTAGTTAAAGTAAGTTTTCACAACTTACATCGGTCCCTCAGGGGTGTTTGGCGTGTTCCCGGGCCTTGTCGTGGCTGTTACGATTTTGGCCCCGGCGGCTTATTTTTGAGCTTAAGTCTTGAAAAAAGTGCATTTTGATTTAGTTCTCAGCGAGAGTCGTGCTAGTCCGTAAGTCTCCATGACTTGCCTCTTGGACCCTCAGGGTGCTTGGGGCATTTCGGTCCTTCTCGTGGCGGTGACACGGTTTTTGCCGTCGCCCCTCCCGGTGTCCTATTTCCAAGCTTTGGCGTGGAAAAAGTGTCTCTTTCAACTTAGTTTTCAAGCAAGAGTCCAGGTGCTAGTTTAAATAGCTTTCAGAACTCGCGTCTGTCACTCCCGGGGTGTTTGAGGTGTTCTCGGCCCTTGTTGCGACTGTTACATGATTTTGGCCCCCCGATGGCCTACTTCCAAGCTCATGCGTTAGAAAAGTGTGTTTTCCGACCTAGTTTTCAAATCGAGAGTCCCCGTGACTGTTCGTTAAGTTTTCACGGCTCAAATTGGTCCCTCCTGTGATGCTCGGGGTGATCCCCGGGCCTTCTCGTGATCGTTAGACGATTCCGGCCCGCCGAGGCCTGTTTTCAAGCTTCAGTGTGGAAAAAGTACCTTTTTCGACCTAGTTTTCAAACCGGAAGTCCCGCGCTAGTTCCGTAAGTTTCCTGACTTACATTGGTTTCTCCGGGGTGTTGGAGGTGTTCACGGGCCTTCTCGGGCTATTCTGAGATTCTTTTGGCCCCCGATGGCTTATTTTCAAACTTAAGTGTTTAGGAAGTGTGTGTTGTGTCTTAGTTTCCAACGCGGGAGTCCCATGCGAGTTAGTAAGTTTCCTGACTCACGTTGGTCCCTCCTAGGTGTTTTGAGGTGTTCCGGACCTTCTCTTGGTGTCACCGATTTTGGCCTCCCGATGGACTATTTTCAAGCTTAGGTGCGAGAAAAGTGCCGTCTCGGACTTAGTTTTCAAGCAGGAGTCCGTGCTAGTTAAGTAAGTTTTCACAACTTATCGGTCCCTCGGGGTGTTTGGCGTGTTCCCGGGCCTTGTCGTGGTATTACACGATTTTGGCCCCGACGGCTTATTTTTCGAGCTTAAGTGCGAAAAAAGTGCATTTTCATTTAGTTCTCAAGGTAGAGTCCGTGCTAGTCCGTAAGTCTCCATGACTTGCCTCTTGGACCCTCGAGGTGCTTGGGGCATTTCCGATCCTTCTCGTGGCGGTGACACGGTTTTGGCCCCCCTCTCGGTGTCTATTCCAAGCCTTGGCGTGGAAAAAGTGTCTCTTTCAACTTAGTTTTCAAAAGAGTCCCGTGCTAGTTAAAGTAGCTTTCACAACTTCGCGTCTGTCACTCCGAGGTGTTTGAGGTGTTCTCGGCCCTTGTTGTTACATGATTTTGGCCCCAGATGGCCTACTTCCAAGCTCATGCGTTAGAAAAGTGTGTTTTCCGACCTAGTTTTCAAATCGGGAGTCCTCGTGCCTGCTCGTTAAGTTTTCACGGCTCAAATTAGTCCCCCCTGAGATGCTCGGGGTCTTCCGGGCCTTCTCGTGATCGTTACGATTCATGCGTAGGAGCTGTCTTCAAGCTTGGCGTGGAAAAAGTACCTTTTCGACCTAGTTTTCAAAGCAGGAAGTCGCGCTAGTTAGTAAGTTTCCATAACTTACATTGGTTTCTCCGGGGTGTTGGAGGTGTTCACGGGCCTTCTCGGGGCTATTACGAGATTCTTTTGGCCCCAGATGGCCTATTTCCAAACTTAAGTGTTTAGGAAGTGCGTTTTTTGACTTAGTTTCCAAGCAAGAGTCCCATCTGAGTTAAGTAAGTTTCCTGACTCACGTTGGTCCTCCTAGGTGTTTTGAGGTGTTCCGGACCTTCTCTTGGTTGTCACCGATTTTGGCCCCAGATGGACTATTTTCAAGCTTAGGTGCGAGAAAAGTGCCGTCTCGGACTTAGTTTCCAAGCAGAGTCCGTGCTAGTTAGTAAGTTTTCACAACTTACATCGGTCCCTCTCAGGGTGTTTGACGTGTTCGCCGGGCCTTCTCGTGACTGTTACACGATTTTGGCCCCTGACGGCTTATTTTGAGCTTAAGTGCGAAAAAAGTGCATTTTTGATTTAGTTCTCAAGCGAGAGTCCGTGCTAGTCCGTAAGTCTCATGACTTGCCTCTTGGACCCTTCCGAGGTGTTTGGGGCATTTTTCGATCCTTCTCGTGGCGGTGACACGGTTTTTGGGGCATTTGTCCTCTTTCCCAGCCTCAGCGTTGAAAAAGTGGCTCTTTCCAACTTAGTTTTCAAGCAGAGTCCGTGCTAGTTAGTAGCTTTCTGGCTTCGCGTCTGTCACTCCGGGGTGTTTGAGGTGTTCCGGCCCTTGTTCTTGTTGTGACATGATTTTGGCCCCCCGATGGCCTACCTCCAAGCTCATGCGTTTGAAAAGTGTGTTTTTCGACCTAGTTTTCAAATCGGGAGTCCCCGTGCCTGTTCGTTAAGTTTTCACGGCTCAAATTGGTCCCTTCTGAGATGCTCGGGGTGTTCCCCGGGCCTTCTCGTGATCGTTACACGATTCCGGCCCGCCGAGGCCTGTTTTCAAGCTTCAGTGTGGAAAAAGTACTTTTTCCGACCTAGTTTTCAAACTGGAAGTCCCGCGCTAGTTCCGTAAGTTTCCACAACTTACATCGGTTTCTCGGGGTGTTGAGGTGTTCACGGGCCTTCTCGGGGCTATTCTGAGATTCTTTTGGCCCGATGGCCTATTTCCAAACTTAAGTGTTTAGGAAGTCCGTTTTTTGACTTAGTTTCCAAGCAAGAGTCCCATCACGAGTTAGTAAGTTTCCTGACTCACGTTGGTCCCTCCTAGGTGTTTTGAGGTGTTCCCGGACCTTCTCTTGGCTGTCACCGATTTTGGCCCCAGATGGACTATTTTCAAGCTTAGGTCGAGAAAAGTGCCGTCTCGGACTTAGTTTCCAAGCAGGAGTCCGTGCTAGTTAGTAAGTTTTCACAACTTACATCGGTCCCTCACGGGTGTTTGGCGTGTTCCGGGCCTTGTAAGTGGTATTACGATTTTGGCCCCGACGGCTTATTTTCGAGCTTAAGTCTTGAAAAAAGTGCATTTTGATTTAGTTCTCAAGCGAGAGTCCGTGCTAGTCGTAAGTCTCATGACTTGCCTCTTGGACCCTCAGGGTGTCTGGGCCATTTCCCGATCCTTCTTGTGGCGGTGACACGATTTTTGCCCGCCCCGCCCCCCGCTGGCCTATTTCCAAGCTTTGGCGTGGAAAAAGTGTCTCTTTCAACTTAGTTTTCAAGCAGAGTCCGTGCTAGTTAAAGTAGCTTTCACAACTCGCGTCTGTCACTCAAGGGTGTTTGAGGTGTTCGGCCCTTGTTGCATTGTTACATGATTTTGGCCCCAGATGGCCTACTTCCAAGCTCATGCGTTAGAAAAGTCGTTTTCGACCTAGTTTTCAAATCGAGAGTCCCGTGCACTTTCGTTAAGTTTTCACGGCTCAAATTGGTCCCTCTGAGATGCTCGGGGTCTTCCGGGCCTTCTCGTGATCGTTACGATTCGCGGCCAGCGAGCTTTGTTTTCAAGCTTGACGTGGAAAAAGTACCTTTTCGACCTAGTTTTCAAGCAGGAAGTCGCGCTAGTTAAAGTAAGTTTCCATGACTTACATTGGTTTCTCCGAGGTGTTGGAGGTGTTCCACGGGCCTTCTCGGGGCTATTCTGAGATTCTTTTGGCCAGATGGCCTATTTCCAAACTTAAGTGTTTAGGAAGTGCGTTTTTGACTTAGTTTCCAAGCAAGAGTCCCATGCGAGTTAGTAAGTTTCCTGACTCACGTTGGTCCCTCCTAGGTGTTTTGAGGTGTTCCCGGACCTTCTCTTGGTGTCACCGATTTTGGCCTCCCAGATGGACTATTTTCAAGCTTAGGTCTTGAGAAAAGTGCCGTCTCGGACTTAGTTTCCAAAGCAGGAGTCTGTGCTAGTTCGTAAGTTTTCACTTACATCGGTCCCTCGTGGTGTTTGGCGTGTTCCCGGGCCTTCGTGGTGTTACGATTTTGGCCGACGGCTTATTTTGAGCTTAAGTGCGAAAAAAGTGCATTTTGATTTAGTTCTCAAGCGAGAGTCCGTGCTAGTCCGTAAGTCTCCATGACTTGCCTCTTGGACCCTCGAGGTGTTTGGGGCATTTCCCGATCCTTCTCGTGGCGATGACACGGTTTTGGCCCCCTCTTGTTGTCCTAGTTCCAAGCTTGGCGTGGAAAAAGTGTCTCTTTCAACTTAGTTTTTAAGCAAGAGTCCCGTGCTAGTTAGTAGCTTTCACAACTTCGCGTCTGTCACTCCGAGGTGTTTGAGGTGTTCCGGCCCTTGTTGCGGCGTTATATGATTTTGGCCCCAGATGGCCTACTTCCAAGCTCATGCGTTAGAAAAGTGTCGTTTTCGACCTAGTTTTCAAATCGGAGTCCCGTGCTGCTCGTTAAGTTTTCACGGCTCAAATTGGTCCCTCTGAGATGCTCGGGGTGTTCCGGGCCTTCTCGTGATCGTTACGATTCAGGCCCTTGAGCTTTGTTTTCAAGCTTGGCGTGGAAAAAGTACCTTTTCGACCTAGTTTTCAAGCAGGAAGTCCGCGCTAGTTAGTAAGTTTCCTGACTTACATTGGTTTCTCCGGGGTGTTGGAGGTGTTCACGGGCCTTCTCGGGGCTGACGGGATTCTTTTGGCCCCAGATGGCCTATTTCCAAACTTAAGTGTTTAGGAAGTGCGTTTTTGACTTAGTTTCCAAGCAAGAGTCCCATGCGAGAGTTAAGTAAGTTTCCACAACTCACGTTGGTCCTCCTAGGTGTTTTGAGGTGTTCCCGGACCTTCTCTTGGTGTCACCCGATTTTGGCCCCAGATGGACTATTTTCAAGCTTAGGTGCGAGAAAAGTGCGTCTCGGACTTAGTTTCCAAAGGGAGTCCGTGCTAGTTCGTAAGTTTTCACATTACATCGGTCCCTCAAGGGTGTTTGGCGTGTTCCCGGAGCCTTGTCGTGGCTGTTACGATTTTGGCCTGACGGCTTATTTTCGAGCTTAAGTGCGAAAAAAGTGCATTTTTCATTTAGTTCTCGGGCGAAAGTCCGTGCTAGTCGTAAGTCTCATGACTTGCCTCTTGGACCCTCAGGGTGTTTGGGGCATTCTCGATCCTTCTCGTGGCGGTGACCACGGTTTTGCCCCCTCCCGGTGTCCTGTTTCCAAGCCTGTGCGTGGAAAAAGTGTCTCTTTCAACTTAGTTTTCCAGCAAGGAGTCCCGTGCTAGTTAGTAGCTTTCTGGCTTCGCGTCTGTCACTCAAGGGTGTTTGAGGTGTTCGGCCCTTGTTCTTGTTGTTACATGATTTTGGCCCCCCGATGGCCTACTTCCAAGCTCATGCGTTTGAAAAGTGTGTTTTTCGACCTAGTTTTCAAATCGGAGTCCCCGTGCCTGTTCGTTAGTTTTCACGGCTCAAATTGGTCCCTCCTGAGATGCTCGGGGTGTTCCCCGGGCGTTCTCGTGATCGTTACGATTAGGCCCTCAAGCTTTCAAGCTTGTGGAAAAAGTACCTTTTTCGACCTAGTTTTCAAGCAGGAAGTCCGCTAGTTAGTAAGTTTCCTGACTTACATTGGTTTCTCCAGGTGTTGGAGGTGTTCACGGGCCTTCTCGGGCTATTCTGAGATTCTTTTGGCCCCGATGGCCTATTTCCAAACTTAATTGTTTAGGAAGTCCGTTTTTGACTTAGTTTCAAGCAGAGTCCCATGCGAGTTAGTAAGTTTCCTGACTCACGTTAGTCCTCCCTAGGTGTTTTGAGGTGTTCCTGGACCTTCTCTTGGCATCACCGATTTTTGGCCCCAGATGGACTATTTTCAAGCTTAGGTGCGAGAAAAGTGCCGTTTCGGACTTAGTTTCCCAAGCAGGAGTCCGTGCTAGTTAGTAAGTTTTCACAACTTACATCGGTCCCTCGGGGTGTTTGGCGTGTTCCGGGCCTTCGTGGTGTTACGATTTTGGCCCCCGACAGCTTATGTTCGAGCTTAAGTGCGAATAAAGTGTATTTTTTGATTTAGTTCTCGGTAGAGTCCGTGCTAGTCCGTAAGTCTCATGACTTGCCTCTTGGACACTCAGGGTGTTTGGGGCATTTCCGATCCTTCTCGTGGCGGTGACACGGTTTTGCCCCCTCACGGTGTCCTATTTCCAAGCTGGCGTGGAAAAAGTCTCTTTCCAACTTAGTTTTCAAACCGGGAGTCCCCGTGCTAGTTTCGTAAGCTTTCAGAACTCGCGTCTGTCACTCCCGGGGTGTTTGATGTGTTCTCGGCCCTTGTTGCGATTGTTACATGATTTTGGCCCCCCGATGGCCTACTTCCAAGCTCATGCGTTAGAAAAGTGTGTTTTCCGACCTAGTTTTCAAATCGAGAGTCCCCGTGACTGTTCGTTAAGTTTTCACGGCTCAAATTGGTCCCTCCTGTGATGCTCGGGGTGATCCCCGGGCCTTCTCGTGATCGTTAGACTATTCCGGCCTGCCGAGGCATGTTTTCAAGCTTCAGTGTGGAAAAACTACCTTTTTCGACCTAGTTTTCAAACCGGAAGTCCCGCGCTAGTTCCGTAAGTTTCCACAACTTACATCGGTTTCTCCCGAGGTGTTGGAGGTGTTCTGCGGCGCTTCTCGGGACTGTTACGGGATTCTTTTGGCCCCCGATGGCTTATTTCCAAACTTAAGTGCTTAGGAAGTGCATTTTTTGACTTAGTTTCCAAATCGGGAGTCCCATGCGAGTTCCGTAAGTTTCCACAACTCACGCTGGTCCCTCCCTAGGTGTTTTGAGTTGTTCCCCTGACCTTCTCTTGGCTGTCACCCGATTTTGGCCTCCCCGATGGACAATTTTCAAGCTTAGGTGCGAGAAAAGTGCCGTTTCGGACTTAGTTTCCAAACCGGGAGTCCTGTGCTAGTTCCGTAAGTTTTCACAGCTTACATCGGTCCCTCTTGTGGTGTTTGACGTGTTCCCCGGGCCTTCTCGTGACTGTTACACGATTTTGGCCGCCGACGGCTTATTTTCGAGCTTAAGTGCGAAAAAAGTGCATTTTTCGATTTAGTTCTCGGTAGAGAGTCCGTGCTAGTCCGTAAGTCTCCATGACGACTCTTGGCCCCTCCCAAGGTGTTTGGGGCATTTCCCGATCCTTCTCGTGGTGGTGACACGGTTTTGGCCCCCCCTCTCGGTATCCTAGTTCCAAGCCTCAGCGTGGAAAAAGTGTCTCTTTCCAACTTAGTTTTCAAACCGGGAGTCCCCGTGCTAGTTCCGTAAGCTTTCACAACTCGCGTCTGTCACTCCCGGGGTGTTTGAGGTGTTCTCGGCCCTTGTTGCGACTGTTATATGATTTTGGCCCCCCGATGGCCTACTTCCAAGCTCATGCGTTAGAAAAGTGTGTTTTCCGACCTAGTTTTCAAATCGGGAGTCCCCATGCCTGTTCGTTAAGTTTTCACGGCTCAAATTGGTCCCTCCTGAGATGCTCGGGGTGTTACCCGGGCGTTCTCGTGATCGTTACACGATTCCGGCCTTGAGGCACGTTTTCAAGCTTGATGTGGAAAAAGTACCTTTTCGACCTAGTTTTCAAGCAGGAAGTCGCGCTAGTTAAAGTAAGTTTCCATAACTTACATTGGTTTCTCCGGGGTGTTGGATGTGTTCCACGGGCCTTCTCGAGGCTATTCTGAGTTCTTTTGGCCCCAGATGGCCTATTTCCAAACTTAAGTGTTTAGGAAGTGCGTTTTTGACTTAGTTTCCAAGCAAGGAGTCCCATGCGAGTTTTAGTAGTTTCAAAACTCACGTTGGTCCCTCCTAGGTGTTTTGAGGTGTTCCTGGACCTTCTCTTGGGCGTCACCGATTTTGGCCCCAGATGGACTATTTTCAAGCTTAGGTGCGAGAAAAGTGCGTTTAGGACTTAGTTTCCAAAGCAGGGAGTCAGGTGCTAGTTAGTAAGTTTTCACAACTTACATCGGTCCCTCGGGGTGTTTGGCGTGTTCCCGGGCCTTCTCGTGGCTGTTACGATTTTGGCCTGACGGCTTATTTTTCGAGCTTAAGTGCGAAAAAAGTTCATTTTCATTTAGTTCTCGGTAGAGAGTCAGGTGCTAGTCCGTAAGTCTCATGACTTGACTCTTGGCCCCTCCCAAGGTGTTTGGGGCATTTCCCGATCCTTCTCGTGGCGGTGACACGGTTTTGGCCCCCCTCTCTCGGTGTCCTAGTGCCAAGCCTCAGCGTGGAAAAAGTGTGTTTTTCCAACTTAGTTTTCAAACCGGGAGTCCCCGTGCTAGTTCCGTAAGCTTTCACAACTCGCGTCTGTCACTCCTGGGGTGTTTGAGGTGTTCCCGGCCCTTGTTGCGACTGTTACATCATTTTGGCCGTCCGATGGCCTACTTCCAAGCTCATGCGTTAGGAAAGTGTGTTTTCCGACCTAGTTTTCAAATCGGGAATCCCCGTGCCTGTTCGATAAGTTTTCACGGCTCAAATTGGTCCCTCCTGAGATGCTCGGGGTGTTCCCAGGGCCTTCTCGTGATCGTTACACGATTCATGGCCTTTGTTTTCAAGCTTGATGTGGAAAAAGTACCTTTTCGACCTAGTTTTCAAGCAGGAAGTCCGCGCTAGTTAGTAAGTTTCCTGACTTACATCGGTTTCTCCGAGGTGTTGGAGGTGTTCACGGGCCTTCTCGGGCTTTCTGCGGATTCTTTTGGCCTGATGGCCTATTTCCAAACTTAAGTGTTTAGGAAGTGCATTTTTGACTTAGTTTCCAATCAAGAGTCCCATGCGAGTTAGTAAGTTTCCTGACTCACGTTGGTCCTCCTAGGTGTTTTGAGGTGTTCCGGACCTTCTCTTGGCGTCACCCGATTTTGGCCCCAGATGGACTATTTTCAAGCTTAGGTGCGAGAAAAGTCTTTGTTTCGGACTTAGTTTCCAAGCAAGAGTCCGTGCTAGTTCATAAGTTTTGACAACTTACATCGGTCCCTCGGGGTCTTTGGCGTGTTCCGGGCCTTCTCGTGATTGTTACGATTTTGGCCCCGACGGCTTATTTTCGAGCTTAAGTCTGAAAAAAGTTCATTTTGATTTAGTTCTCGGTAGAGTCCGTGCTAGTCCGTAAGTCTTCATGACTTGCCTCTTGGACCCTCAGGGTGTTTGGGGCATTTCGATCCTTCTCGTGGCGGTGACACGGTTTTGCCGCCCCCCCCCCGTTGTCTATTTCCAAGCCTCGGCGTGGAAAAAGTGTCTCTTTCAACTTAGTTTTTGAGCAAGAGTCCAGGTGCTAGTTAAAGTAGCTTTCACAACTCGCGTCTGTCACTCCCGGGGTGTTTGAGGTGTTCTCGGCCCTTGTTGCGACTGTTACATGATTTTGGCCCCCCGATGGCCTACTTCCAAGCTCATGCGTTAGAAAAGTGTGTTTTTCGACCTAGTTTTCAAATCGGGAGTCCCCGTGCCTGTTCGTTAAGTTTTCACTGCTCAAATTGGTCCCTTCTGAGATGCTCGGGGTGTTCCCCAGGCCTTCTCGTGATCGTTACACGATTTCGGCCCGCCGAGGCCTGTTTTCAAGCTTTAGTGGGGAAAAAGTACCTTTTTCGACAGTTTTCAAACCGGAAGTTCCGCGCTAGTTCCGTAAGTTTCCACAACTTACATCGGTTTCTCCCGAGGTGTTGGAGGTGTACCACGGGCCTTCTCGGGACTGTTACGGGATTCTTTTGGCCCCCGATGGCCTATTTCCAAACTTAATTGTTTAGGAAGTGCATTTTTTGACTTAGTTTCCAAACCGGGAGTCCCATGCGAGTTCCGTAAGTTTCCACAACTCACGTTGATCCCTCCCTAGGTGTTTTGAGTTGTTTCCCGGACCTTCTCTTGGCTGTCACCCGATTTTGGCCCCCCCAATGGACTATTTTCAAGCTTAGGTGCGAGAAAAGTGCCGTTTCGGACTTAATTTCAAGCAAGAGTCCGTGCTAGTTAGTAAGTTTTCACAACTTACATCGGTCCCTCAGGGTGTTTGGCGTGTTCCCGGGCCTTCTCGTGGCGTTACGATTTTGGCCCGTATTTATTCTGAGTTTTGGGTGGCCCAGATGGCCTATTTTCAAACTTAAGTGTTTAGGAAGTGCATTTTTTTACATAGTTTTCAAATCGAGAGTCCCGTGCGAGTTACGTAAATTTCCAACTCGCGTTGGTCCCTCACTTGGTGTTTGAGTTGTTCCCGGACCTTCTCTTGGTATCACGATTTTGGCCCTAGATGGACTATTTTCAAGCTTAGGCGAGAAAAGTGCCGTTTCGGACTTAGTTTTCAAAGCGGAGTCCGTGCTAGTTAGTAGTTTTCACAACTTACATCGGTCCCTCCCGCGGTGTTTGACGTGTTTCCCGGGCCTTCTCGTGACTGTTACACGATTTTGGCCCCCGACGGCTTATTTTCGAGCTTAAGTTTGAAAAAAGTGCATTTTTTGATTTAGTTCTCAAGCCGAGAGTCCCGTGCTAGTCTCGTAAGTCTCCGCAACTTACCTTGGACCCTCCCGAGTTGTTTAGGGCATTTCCTGGTCCTTCTCGTGACAGTTACACGGTTTCCCCCTCCCCCCCGCCGCGATGTCCTTTTTCCAAGCTTAAGTGTGGAAAAAGTGTCTCTTTCCAACTTAGTTTTCAAACCAGGTGTCCCATGCTAGTCTCCTGAGGTGTTGGAGGTGTTCCATGGGCCTTCTCGGGACTGTTACGGGATTCTTTTGGCCCCCGATTTCCAAACTTAAGTGTTTGGGAAGTCCATTTTTTGACTTAGTTTCCAAACCGGGAGTCCCATGCGAGTTGCGTAAGTTTCCACAACTCACGTTGGTCCCTCCCTAGGAGTTTTGAGGTGTTCCCCGGACCTTCTCTTGGCTGTCACCCGATTTTGTCCCCCCCGATGGACTATTTTCAAGCTTTGTTGCGAGAAAAGTGCCGTTTCGGACTTAGTTTCCAAACCGGGAGTCCCGTGATAGTTTCGTAAGTTTTCACAACTTACATCGGTCCCTCTCGGGGTTGTTTGACGTGTTCGCCGGGCCTTCTCGTGACTATTAGACGATTTTGGCCCCCGACAGCTTATTTTCGAGCTGAAGTGCGAAAAGTGCATTTTTTGATTTAGTTCTCAGGCTGAGAGTCCCGTGCTAGTCTCGTAAGTCTCCGCAACCTGCCTCTTGGACCCACCCGAGGTGTTTGGGGCATTTCCCCATCCTTCTCGTGGCGGTGACACGGTTTTGGCCCCTCCCCCCCCGGTGTCCTATTTCCAAGCCTCAGCGTGGAAAAAGTCTCTTTCCCACTTAGTTTCCTCAAGGCGTTCCGTGCTAGTTAAAGTAGCTTTCACAACTCGCGTCTGTCACTCCCGGGGTGTTTGAGGTGTTCCCGGCCCTTGTTGCGATTCTTAGATGATTTTGGCCCCCCGATGGCCTACTTCCAAGCTCATGCGTTAGAAAAGTGTGTTTTCCGACCTAGTTTTCAAATCGAGAGTCCCCGTGCCTGTTCGTTAAGTTTTCACGGCTCAAATTGGTCCCTCTTGAGATGCTCAGGGTGTTCCCCGGGCCTTCTCGTGATCGTTACACGATTCCGGCCCGCCGAGTCCTGTTTTCAAGCTTCAGTGTTGAAAAAGTACCTTTTCCGACCTAGTTTTCAAACCGGAAGTCCCGCGCTAGTTCTGTAAGTTTCCACAACTTACATCGATTTCTCCCGAGGTGTTGGAGGTGTTCCACGGGCCTTCTCGGGACTGTTACAGGATTCTTTTGGCCCCCGATGGCCTATTTCCAAACTTAAGTGTTTAGGAAGTGCATTTTTTGACTTAGTTTCAAAACCGGGACCCCCATGCGAGTTCCGTAAGTTTCCACAACTCACGTTGGTCCCTCCCTAGGTGTTTTGAGTTGTTCTTCGGACCTTCTCTTGGCTGTCACCCGATTTTGGCCCCCCTGATGGACTATTTTCAAGCTTAGGCGCGAGAAAAGTGCCGTTCGGACTTAGTTTCCAAACCGAGTCCCGTGCTAGTTAGTAAGTTTTCACAACTTACATCGGTCCCTCAGGGTGTTTGGCGTGTTCCGGGCCTTCTCGTGAATGTTACTCGATTTTGGCCCGACGGCTTATTTTCGAGCTTAAGTCTTGAAAAAAATGCATTTTGATTTAGTTCTCGGTAGAGAGTCGATTGCTAGTCCGTAAGTCTCCATGACGACTCTTGGACCCTCCCAAGGTGTTTGGGGCATTTCCCGATCCTTCTCGTGGCGGTGACACGGTTTTGCCCCCCCTCGCGATGTCCTAGTTCCAAGCCTCAGCGTGGAAAAAGTGTCTCTTTCCAACTTAGTTTTCAAACCGGGAGTCCCCGTGCTAGTTCCGTGAGCTTTCACAACTCGCGTCATTCACTCCCGGGGTGTTTGAGGTTTTCCTGGCCCTTGTTGCGACTGTTACATGATTTTGGCCCCCCGATGGCCTACTTCCAAGCTCATGCGTTAGAAAAGTGTGTTTTCCGACCTAGTTTTCAAATCGGGAGTCCCCGTGCCTGTTCGTTAAGTTTTCACGGCTCAAATTGGTCCCTCCTGAGATGCTCGCGGTGTTCCCCGGGCGTTCTCGTGATCGTTACACGATTAGGCGAGCCCAGCTGTTTCAAGCTTGATGTGGAAAAAGTACCTTTTAAAACCTAGTTTTCAAGCGGAAGTCGGCGCTAGTTAGTAAGTTTCCTGACTTACATCGGTTTCTCGAGGTGTTGGAGGTGTTCACGGGCCTTCTCGGGCTATTCTGAGTTCTTTTGGCCCCAGATGGCCTGTTCCAAACTTAAGTGTTTAGGAAGTGCATTTTTTGACTTAGTTTCCAAACCAGGAGTCCCATGCGAGTTCCGTAAGTTTCCACAACTCACGTTGGTACCTCCCTAGGTGTTTTGAGTTGTTTCCCGGACCTTCTCTTGGCTGTCACCCGATTCTGGCCCCCTCGATGGACTATTTTCAAGCTTAGGTGCGAGAAAAGTGCCGTTTCGGACTTAGTTTCCAAACCGGGAGTCCCGTGCTAGTTCCGTAAGTTTTCACAACTTACATCGGTCCCTCCCGGGGTGTTTGACGTGTTCACGGGCCTTCGTGGTGTTACGATTTTGGCCCTCGACGGCTTATATTCGAGCTTAAGTGCGAAAAAAGTGCATTTTTTGATTTAGTTCTCAGGCCGAGAGTCCCGTGCTAGTCCCGTAAGTCTCCGCAACCTGCCTCTTGGACCCTCCCGAGGTGTTTGGGGCATTTCCCGATCCTTCTCGTGGCGGTGACACGGTTTTGGCCCCTCCCTCTCGGTGTCCTAGTTCTTAGCCTCAGCGTGGAAAAAGTGTCTCTTTCCAACTTAGTTTTCAAACCGGGAGTCCCCGTGCTAGTTCCGTAAGCTGTCACAACTCGCGTCTGTCACTCCTGGGGTGTTTGAGGTGTTCCCGGCCCTTGTTGCGACTGTTACATCATTTTGGCCCCCCGATGGCCTACTTCCAAGCTCATGCGTTAGAAAAGTGTGTTTTCCGACCTAGTTTTCAAATCGGGAATCCCCGTACCTGTTCGATAAGTTTTCACTGCTCAAATTGGTCCCTCCTGAGATGCTCGGGGTGTTCCCAGGGCCTTCTCGTGATCGTTACACGATTAAGGCGGCGAACTTGTTTTCAACTTGATTGTGGAAAAAGTACCTTTTCGACCTAGTGTTCAAGCAGGAAGTCGCGCTAGTTAGTAGTTTCCTGACTTACATCGGTTTCTCCCGAGGTGTTGTAGGTGTTCCACGGGCCTTCTCGGGACTGTTGCGGGATTCTTTTGGCCCCTGACGGCCTATTTCCAAACTTAAGTGTTTAGGAAGTGCATTTTTTGACTTGGTTTCCAATCCGGGGGTGCCATGCGAGTTCCGTAAGTTTCCACAACTCACGTTGGTCCCTCCCTAGGTGTTTTGAGGTGTTCCCCGGACCTTCTCTTGGCTGTCACCCGATTTTGGCCCCCCCGATGGACTATTTTCAGGCTTTGGTGCGAGAAAGTACCGTTTCGGACTTAGTTTCCAAACCGGGAGTCCGGTGCAAGTTCCATAAGTTTTGACAACTTACATCGGTCCCTCCCGGGGTCTTTGACGTGTTCGCCGGGCCTTCTCGTGATTGTTACACGATTTTGGCCCCCGACGGCTTATTTTCGAGCTTAAGTGCGAAAAAAGTTCATTTTTTGATATAGTTCTCAGGCCGAAAGTCCCGTGCTATTCCCGTAAGTCTCCGCAACCTGCCTCTTGGACCCTCCCGAGGTGTTTGGGGCATTTCCCGATCCTTCTCGTGGCGGTGACACGGTTTTTGCCCGCCCCCTACCCCCCCGTTGTCCTATTTCCAAGCCTCAACGTGGAAAATGTGTCTCTTTCCAGCTTAGTTTTCAAGCAAGAGTCCCGTGCTAGTTCAGTAGCTTTCACAACTTCGCGTCTGTCACTCACGGTGTTTGAGGTGTTCTCGGCCCTTGTTCTTGTTGTTACATGATTTTGGCCCCGATGGCCTACTTCAAGCTCATGCGTTAGAAAAGTGTGTTTTTAGACCTAGTTTTCAAATCGGAGTCCCGTGCTGTTCGTTAAGTTTTCCTTTGCTCAAATTGGTCCCTCTGAGATGCTCGGGGTGTTCCCCAGGCCTACTCGTGATCGTTACGATTTGATTGCCGAGACTGTTTTCAAGCTTTAGTGTGGAAAAAAGTACCTTTTAAACCTAGTTTTCAAGCGGAAGTCAGCGCTAGTTAGTAAGTTTCCTGACTTACATCGGTTTCTCCCGAGGTGTTGGAGGTGTACCACGGGCCTTCTCGGGACTGTTACGGGATTCTTTTGGCCCCCGATGGCCTATTTCCAAACTTAATTGTTTAGGAAGTGCATTTTTTGACTTAGTTTCCAAACCGGGAGTCCCATGCGAGTTCCGTAAGTTTCCACAACTCACGTTGATCCCTCCCTAGGTGTTTTGAGTTGTTTCCCGGACCTTCTCTTGGCTGTCACCCGATTTTGGCCCCCCCAATGGACTATTTTCAAGCTTAGGTGCGAGAAAAGTGCCGTTTCGGACTTAGCTTCCAAACCGGGAGTCCCGTGCTAGTTCCGTAAGTTTTCACAACTTACATCGGTCCCTCCCGAGGTGTTTGACGTGTTCCCCGGGCCTTCTCGTGACTGTTACACGATTTTGGCCCCGTGACTGTTACAGGATTTTGGGTGGCCCCCGATGGCCTATTTTCAAACTTAAGTGTTTAGGAAGTGCATTTTTTTACATAGTTTTCAAATCAGGAGTCCCATGCGAGTTCTGTAAATTTCCACAGCTCACGTTGGTCCCTCCCTTGGTGTTTGAGTTGTTCCCCGGACCTTCTCTTGACTGTCACACGATTTTGGCCCCTAGATGGACTATTTTCAAGCTTAGGTGCGAGAAAAGTGCCGTTTCGGACTTAGTTTTCAAAGCAGAGTCCGTGCTAGTTCCGTAAGTTTTCACAACTTACATCGGTCCTCCCGGTGTTTGGCGTGTTTCACGGGCCTTCTATTGTTGTTACACGATTTTGGCCCCCGACGGCTTATTTTCGAGCTTAAGTGTGAAAAAAGTGCATTTTTTGATTTAGTTCTCAAGCCGAGAGTCCCGTGCTAGTCTCGTAAGTCTCCGCAACTTACCTTGGACCCTCCCGAGTTGTTTAGGGCATTTCCTGGTCCTTCTCATGACTGTTACACGGTTTCCCCCCCCCGATGTCCTTTTTCCAAGCTTAAGTGTGGAAAAAGTCTCTTTCCAACTTAGTTTTCAAACCAGGAGTCCCATGCTAGTTCCGTAAGTTTTCACAACTCGTGTTGGTCACTCCCATGCTCTTGACTGTTTGAGGTGTGCGAAGTTTCGTGCCAATCCGACCCTGTTTCGTGATTTTGGGTCATCAACATCTCGAATTCAAATTTCTTAAGGAAGAAGTTTGCCTAGGCCGAAATCTGGCTCTAACTCCCAAGCAAGAACCCGATTAGAGTCCTTCTTCTTTCACAAGTCTCTCGTGCTTAGGCGGTTAGTGTGTGCTAAGTTTAGGTGCTAAGCAAGCGCCGTTTGTTGATTTTAGGCGTCAGCGCCTCTAATTCAAATTTCTTAAGGAACTAGTTTGATTCGAGCGAAATTTGGCTCTAACTCCCAAGCAAGGAACTCGATTGAGCCGTCTTCTCCCAGAAGTCCCTCGTGCCTAGGCAGTCGTGTGTGCTATATTTCGTGCCAATCCGACCCCGTTTGGTGATTTTGGGGCATCAACATCTTGAATTCAAATTTCTTAAGGAACTAGTTTGCCTAGAGTGAAATCCGGCTCTAACTCCCAAAAAGGGAACCCGATTGGAGTCTCATCTTCTCCCACAAGTTTCTCGTGCCTAGACGGTCGTGTGTGCCAAGTTTCGTGCCAAACCGACGCCGTTTGGTGATTTTGGGGCGTCAACATCTCAAATTCAAATTTCTTAAGAAACTAGTTTGCCTAGAGTGAAATTCGGCTCTAATTCCCAAACCGCGGGAACCCGATTAGAGCTTCGTCTTCTCCCACAAGTTTCTCGTGCCTAAACAATCATGTGTGCCAAGTTTCGGTGTCGGATTGGAAATTTCTAAATTCGTAGGCCACGGATCGGTTCCGGATTGAACCCCATGATTCCGGATTGGAACCGATCCGGACCATTTAGAAATAATCTATATTTATACTATATAGCTTCCCACGCAATATAATTTCTTGTCTCATATAAAAACTAAAATCTAACCTAATTCACGCCTCACTCATTCACGCCTTATTCAGTTCATTGTCTCTCCCTTTCATCTCATCTCTCTATCGATGGTGTCTCTCTCTTTTCTCTTTCTCATCTCAGACTGAGTTCTCTCTCACACTCTCATCCATCTCAGATCAAATCAGTGTGTTGCTCGTCTCTTTCTCTCGGTGAGCTCTCTCTTTCTCTCTCTCTCTCTCTCTCTCTCTCTCTCTCTCGGTGTTCTTATCTCTCATCTCTCTCTCTCGGTGACACTATTTTTGTTCCTTTGTTCCCAGATCATCCATCTCAAATCAGATCGGTAGCTATAGTTGTTGTCTCTCTCTCTCGGTGAGCTCCTCTCTCCTAGATCATCCATCTTAGATCATTGTTCCTTTGTTCCTTTGTTCATATCATCTACAATGGATTCGGTAAATGTAAGTAAGAGATTTTATTTTTATTTTTATTTTTTCTGTTTTTATTTTTATTTTTATTCTATTTTCTGTTTTCATTTTATTTTTATCCTTTTTTTGTCTTTCTGTTTCTATTTTGTTTTTGTGAAAAATCTTCTTTTCTCAATAGGTGTCTTTGCGACTAGGCATAGTTGTTTTACTTTACAATACATCGGAAAAAGCAGTTGGACCCTCATTTTTAAATGAGTTTTGGGCAAAAGTTCTATTTCAAACCATTATTCCTAAATTTGTTTATTTGTGAAGTGAAGGAAATGGGCTTTTGTTAGTGTTAGCTGGTGAAGATTGTAAATCCATTGTGAGCTCCTGAATCTTGACTTTACTGATTGAGCTTGGTAGAGTCTAAGGCAATCTGTCTAGGTATTGTTTGAATTGATAAATGAATAGACTTACGTATATATGTATTAACAAAATTCAGAATGGATGTTGTTTGCTCCAGTTTAGATGCCATTGTCATTATTGATAGTCTTACAGGATCTTGATTCAGCTTAATGGATGTTGTTTGCTCCAGCGTAGAATGGATGTTGTTTGCTTTGTTTACTGGTTTCAATTGTGATGGTATAGATATTTTTGTCTATATTTTTTATTGTTGTCCTTTGGGATGGGATGTAGCCCATTGGCTTTGTTTACAAGTTCCAATATATTTTTGTCTATATTTTTTTTACTTAGATTGTGATGGTATAGATTGTGAATGGAGGTTTTTTTACTTATATTTACTTATATTGTTTCCAGGTTTCAATATATATTTTTGTCTATATTTTTGTTCCAATATTTTTTTCAATTTACTTATATTATTGTTTATATTTTCTTTGTAATTTAATTATTTAAATCCGTGGTCCTAAACCACCGATCCAATCCGTGTTTCTACAATTTAAACGGATTGGATTGGTTTTAATTTTTCAGGAACCATAGATAACGGATTGGTCCTGGTTTTCTCCCAATCCGGACCAATCAGGACCATGCTCACCCCTAGTAATATTAGCTACTATGGTGAGTCAAGTGTATGAATCTCTAAGCTAGACCCAAAACCCTAGTTTGAATCGAAAAAAGAAAAAAAAACCCAAAACCCGAGCTCTCAGCTCCAGTCATATCATCGGCAGCTGACCTTAGAAGACAGAATCGTAAACCCTAGAAGCCTCTATTCTCATCTTCAACCTTGGGAACCCTAATATACATAAATTGAAGCTATATCTGTAATTCGATTCACAAATGCAGCACGACAAGGTCATATGGCAAGTTATCAGGCACAATCACTGCAGTTTCATGGCCAAGTAAGTCTCTTTCAGTTGAATCAATTCTTGATTTTGCTTCGCATTCGATTCCTTTTTTGATTGATTGGTTGATTTTGAATTGGGTTTCTTCGTATGTTAGAATAACGACCGGGAATTTCTGTCGAAACCCGTATAACGTGACTGGGATTTGCAATCGGAGCTCTTGCCCTCTAGCTAACAGTCGTTACGGCACCATTCGCGACCATGATGGTACTAATTCCTCACCTCTTCTGCTTATTTGTCTTTGTTTTCTTGTTTTCTATGCTTAATTCTAATTCTCATTCCCTTCATTTTTGTGAAGATTAGAACTTTGTAGCTAATCTTGAATGCATACTATGGGTCAACCGCTATGGCTCACAATCAAACGCAAATATGGATCATAATGAAAATCACTAGTTTCATAACTCATTTTGATTTGATTTGATATTGTGGTGTGATTTCAAATTATTTATTTATTTGTTTTTTGGGTTGCCGTTGCCTAGGACTAGCCATTTAGTAATTTAAGGTAACGAAAGATGGGTTGCTAGAAAAAATTTCTGCGACTAAAGTAATTAGAACAACATTTTCCTTTGATCTGTTTACTGGCATCATTTCTCTAAGCTGTGGAACTAAACATTAAAAATTTTAGGATATACATTATAAAGAGATGTACGCTTTTAAGTACTTGTAATTTTTATGGAGCTCATTTCTCTCTCCTATCTGATCTCCAAATCACGAGCAAAGATCTGAAAATGTAAATTGCAGGAAAAAAACCCCTTCAAGAATCTTATTTTCAACCTCTCCTTGGAAGTCTCTGTTTACCACTTGTGGAGCACTAGGGATGGATAACAGAGTGTTTACTCAGAAAAGGAGAGTAACTCCTGTACTTATTATTGTTATATTGAAGAGGACAAGATTCAGAGTGTCTTCTTGATTTGGAGGACAAAAACCATTCTAACTGGAAAATTTGTATGGTTTTACTTATCTATTTTGGTTATAGCCTAGAATTCTGCATAATAGCAAGTTTTGATTTGTACGAGGGAGGATGCCCCTCATTTGGTCTGTGCTTTCTTGCTTATTACGTATAGTCTGATAGTATAATTTCTACTCTGCCTTCTCTGTTGCCGTCTATGAAATTGGCGGAAACAAAGTTGAAGCGAGCTATAAACAATTGTTATTGAATCATGAGAAAAAGCTAGGCTTTTGAGTGTTGGTATTTATTTTGTATGGTAAAACAGGATTTTTTGGTGTTTCTGGGGTTTGCAACTTCTAGACTATTCTTGCCCTTAGCATTTTTTGATATCTATTTTTTTGGGGTTTGAAACTCTTTCACACTGAAATTTGGCATATGCCATCTTTATATTATTTATGTATGCTGTCTAATTGTCTCAATGAATCATTTGTACATGTGATGGGATGTCAATGTCTGCGCGTAATTGAATGCATATCTCTAATCATCTTATTTATTATTATTATTTCATCTTTTGATGCTTTGCAGGAGTCTTCTATTTATATATGAAAACTATAGAAAGGGCTCATATGCCAAACAAATTGTGGGAAAGAGTTAAGCTGCCGAGAAATTATGAGAAAGCCCTTGAAATTATTGACAAGCATATGGTATTGTAGTTCAGCACATTCTAGCAGTTTGACTGGGGTTTTGATTCATTTTTATATTAATCTGGAGCACATTCAATTGCTTAAAATCTTTTCTTGTTTGAATTGATAGATGTATTGGCCTAAGTTTCTTGTGCACAAAACAAAACAAAGATTGACTAAAATGACTCAGATGCGAATACGTATGAGGAAACTTGCTCTAAAAATGAGGTTCGGATATCTCTCTCTTACTGTTCCCCCACCAATATCTGCATGGTAGACCATCATACTTATGACATGCCTGATAATCATCCAGTGTATGGATTTTCTGTTTTACTTTCAAAATCTTTTTCCAGATTATCCTGTGCTGTTAGTTGTTAGCTTGAAGAAGCAAAATTTGTATTTGCAGGTTGGTTCTAAAATACCTTGCATTTGGCATGATGAATGCTGTATTTGCTACAAGAAGCACAACTAGCATATCAATATTTACATTTACAAAGCCTCGTGTAGAATCATGTTACCTTTCCCACTAGGAAAACAATTTCCAAACTCGTAATGAACAAAGCTTCCTAAACTAATTAAGACTTGGCTACTTCCAAGTTCCAAACTAGTATTGAATTTAGGAACACTCATAACCCAGGCACTAATTAACCTAGAGACTAAATAAATATATATCACAGAAATACTCATAGTCTACAAAAATACCAAATTCCTTTGACTCGACAAATCTTAAATTTTCCATAACTAATGTAATTGGAATTGTTTGTCTATAACCAAACCCCTCAAAATGGACCTTTAGAGAGATCCTCATTCCCTAAACCCTATCTTTTTGTTGCTACATATAAACTTGAAAAGTTTATATATTTTTACCACCATTTTTATTCACAAACACCAATGCAAATAAGCCCCAAAGCCTACTTTTCTGTAGATATATATTAATTTTGGGTTCACTACTAGTAGAAGAATGTTCCCTGTGCTTGTCCTGCATCAGCCTGACATAAAAATAACTAATGTAGTTATGCTTTATCTTATATGTGAATCCTCGTATGCAGGGATGATGGTTCATTTTATAGCAATAAATGGCCGATATAGACCCTTCTTGACAGTAGTAATCTTCTCTTAAATTTCATTATATTATATTGTTAGAAGCCTTCAACCAATATTGTGTATTTGACCTTCCACTCAAAAAAGTTCCTTCACGACTACTGTGTGGGAAGCCGTAGTTCCAAACTTGACATGATCATTATATGCAGTGTTTTTTAAAGCAAAAAGTGAACAGAGGCAATAAGGTGCCTTGAGGCCTAAGCGTGAGGTAATGAGGTGAAGTGACATGATGCTGTCATCAAAGCAAGGCGAATGCGAATGATAATGATATTTTAAAAAAATGAATAAATAACATAAGCAAAAACTTAATAAGTTTAAAAGCTTGATGCATGTAACATTCCAAATACTAAACATTAATAAAATATAAAACATTCGACAAAATGTGACATTTCAAATACCAATATCCAACAAAAAGGGAAGACATTGAACAAACACTAACATTTTGACATATGAAAACATAAAAACGCAAAATAATTGATTAACTTCTAAACAAAAATTTCATTGTCAATCATGGCCAAAGTAGTTGTTTAGTTGAAGTTTAGAAAAACAGTTCAACATTTTTTAAAATATATATATATATATAAAACAGATAAAATAAAATAAAAAAGATAAAGCCCATAGTCATAAACTATGAATTGATGTGCATACGACATCATATGTTTGTTACAACTGCACAGATTTTTTTTCGTCACACTTATTTAGTTCACCCGAAGTGACAAACTATGATCTAATGTGCATGTCATATATTTATTACAACTCAAAAAGTAGAAGGTTGAGATTAAATCATAACAGGGGAAAATTTCACCGCCTTGAATGCCTCAGCTACCTCGGCCTGAGCCTAAGGCAACTGCTTCAGTCTTGCCTTGCCTTGCATCTTCCCTAAGCCATCACTTAGGCACACTTTTCAAAACACTAATTATATGCATGCAAAGAAGTGAGAACTTTGTGTCATGTTGCATTATACTGTATTAATTAACTGTAGAGGGTTTTTGATAGAATATATAGATGATCAATAATGCCATGGTGACCAATTTTTGGTATGAAATTTTGGATACCATTTGATATGTTACCAATTCATTGGTTTAATGGGCTTCACCTTTCCCTTTAAACCAATGCTTTCCCATTAAACCAATGCATTAGTGACACATTAGATGGTATCTAAAATGTGGTACCCAAATTTGGTTACGGTAGCATTGTAATTGATAGTTGATATAATCCCTACTTGACAGAATAGTACTCTTACATTTCATTATTTTGTTTGTGCTGCCTATCATGCATTAGTGAGTTGTAATCTTTTACTGCTTAAGGTTTGGGTTCTTTTCCAGCTTTGGCATATGTTTATTTTCCGTTGTTTGTGTTGCTTCCCAGGGAAAAGATAATGACAACGCCTAGGAAAGAGAAGAAAAGAGAGGTTAGGAGAGAGGAGAAGGCTGAAAAGGCAGCAGTTTTGGATGAGGTTGTAAAGCCATTCTGGTCTTGTGCTGTTATTGCAATCTGAATATGTTGTCTCTAGAGCTCTCACTAATGCTGTTGACAATCCTGCAGAGTATTGAAAAAGAATTGTTTGAACGACTTAAGAGAGGAGATTATGGTGATATGTATAATTATCCTGTAAAAGAATACAATAAAGTTCTTGATATGGACCGACTCCAGGTTGCTAGTGAAGATGAAGATGAGGAGGTATTGCATAACTTATTGATATGAGCCCGATATGAAATTAATTTTGTGATCAAAAAATATTGAGGAGAACGAAATTAATTTTCAATTGAAATAAGCAGGAACCTGAGATTGAGTATGTTGAAGGCTATGAAGAACTTGAAGAGGAGGATGACATGGAGGATTTTGGTGGTCTCGCAATTGACAAGTCTGATACAGATGTTGACTATGGTAAAAGCTCTTATAAGCGTATTTGTCATTATTAGTATGCACAGTTTCTTAGAATGTTTTTGGTTGATGTGATTTTTCTCAGATGTTAATACATGTTTTGTATACACGTGCGCATTTCATATATTGATTCCCATAAAATCTTTTTGGCGTATTGGTTTATTATGTGTTTATTGCCTATCGGAAGTTAAACAGTGGGTTATTTGGCTTTAGCAAAACTGCCCATGTAAGTATTTTCTTTTTAAAAAGAATATGAGATTTATTCTAACATTGAACATTACAGATGCAGTTGGAATAGATGATGATGATGAAGAGACAATAGCTATTGATCGGAAGAGACTAAGAAGAGATTCTCAAAGAAAACTTGAGAAAGATGAACCTCGTGCCAAACCAAAGAGAGTTAGAGTACTTGTTGAGGTAAAGATTATCCAGCTCCATCAAGTTCATTATAGTTGGTTCATTGTTCTCAATATAAAAGTCATAAAAGGCAATTGGTAGTTTGATCCAAAATAATAACTTATACAGCCCTATGTTGCTAAAGACGTGGAAACATTGAAAATTTTAGTTAGTTTCAGCCTATAATCTTTTTAACAGTGTACCCTTATCATGGTAATATAATTCTACGATTCGATGACACACTTGATGCTTGGGCAAGTAGTTAATCCTAAGGAAGTGGAAACTTTGATGAAGATGATGGGCTATTGCATGTTTTTTTCTTCATTTCTTTCTAGGGGCGTTCACGATTTTGAAGTATGTTATGCTAACATCACAAAAATATTATTCATTTGTCGGGTTGGCCTTGAAGATCTTGAGGAAAGTTGGCGATCAATGAGACTTTTGTGCTTTTTTTTTCCCCTTTCTTCCCATGTGTTTGGACTTTTAAACCAGATAGCGATTAATTATATCATCAATTGTATTAGTTAGGGTTTGAGCTTGTCTTCTCTATAGGTAAATCAATGCCGAGTGTTCTGCTTCTAGGCTCGATATTTCTTTTAAATTTGTATGACAAGCAGAAATTTGCTCAAAGAGATGTGATATTTGGTGGTTGTCATTTCGATTGTGGTTCAATTATAATGTTAGACTAGATTTTGATCTTTCTTCATTTTCCGATTCCTCTTCTTATTATTTGTTTTAGATTTCCCATTGCATTATGATATCATTTGGTCGTGGAAAGTGGTAAAGCTGACTGTAGAAGATTGAAGGTGTGAAAATAGGAGAAATGAGGGAGCTTTGTGGAGAGAGTATTAGGCCCCGTTTGTTTTGGGGTGGGGAAGGGATTAGGATGGAGGTAGAGTTCATTTAATGTTGTGTTTGTTTGTAAAGTTGGGGAAGGGATTAGGATAGAGGAGGAGATTAAGATCACTACAAAAAAATTGACTTTTTGCGACGGCAACTGACCTTTAGTGACGGCAAGTGGGGGGTCGCAACAAAGGGCGTTGCTAAAAGGTTTTAGCGACGACACAATGTTGTCGCCTTTTTTTTGCGACAGTGAAGTTGCCTTTTTGCGACGGAATGTTGCTGTCGGCTTTACTATGTAAAAAATCTGAGATTTTTTGAGACGGCACTGCGTTGTCGTCGCTAAAAGTGTTATTTGCGATGGCAAACATGCCGTCGCGAAAGTGTTTTATTGTAACAGGTACATGCCGTGTCACGACCCAAATCCGTCCCTATAGGTTTAACATCGTAACCGGCAAGTAATCTTGGGATTACCGAAGGCCTCTGAGACAGATTAACATAATATTAGGGGCTAGCGGAAGCAAATAACAATATATAACGTCCATTGAGCAGTGTAGACTTATATGAGACAGAAAAATTTTAAACTTTTTATATACATATGTACACATTATCTTTAAGTCATCATATATATACAGATTAGGCAAAAAAGGACTTAGCCTTATTTACAAAATACACAAGACTTGTTCAACCAAACACGAAAACAAAACTTAAACTTTAAATCACATAGCAATAATCACTTGACATATCCGGAACCTCCACGGGAGGCACATAGGTTGGCTGACAAAAACAGATTCTAGGCAGATGCCTCTAAACCTGGTCACGCGCCTGATCACCTACATATATAAATAATACAGTGAGCTAGAGATGTGATTGGATTAGGATAGATGTGGAGTCCACTAATATTGTGTTTGTTTATAAAATGGGAAAGGGGATTCACAATATCATAGGAGTAAGGATAAGCCTCCACGGATGAGATTTGTAGTCCCTCATGGAGATAATATTAGAAAAACAATCTCTTGAGATTAGAGGGGGATTTACTGTTTTGCCCTCTGTTATCCTACGTAATTTACTTACACTATTTGATTAATATGGTCTTTTCTCTATCATTTTTGTTAATTATTCCATCATTTTTTACTCCACCATTCTTTATATCAAAATAATTTAATATAAAAATATAATAGTATAATAATATTTGTACCAAAAAAAATTATATTAAAAAAATAAAATAGTACCAAAAAATATATATTTATGAAATATAATTTTTAATATTAAAATATAATTTTAATATTTATAAAATATATTTTTAATATTAAAATATGTAATGCATTTATTAGTTGGTATAAGTCAAAAATTGATACTAATGCAACAAGAGTATTTGTGGAATTTTACATAGTTAATCCCACTCTTATCTCTCAAAACAAACATGAATTATTGCTAGTCCACTGGTTATCAAATAAACACAAATTTTCTTAGTTCCCTCGCCAACAGTTTTCTTACTAATAATCCCCTCACTAACAATCACATCCAACCTATCTTTGAAAACAAATGACCCTTTAAGTCTATCTAGATCATAAAACATAAAAAGTTATTTAGCCAATTTGTAAAACTAAATAAAATCAATTTTTTGAAAATCCTAAACCAATTAAATTTTGAATTTTAAAATAAGTTTTCAAAAATACTAAACCAAATAAATTAGTATAAGTTTCAAAATGAGTTTTTAAAAATTCTACTACTAAACTAAATAATTTTTAAATTTTAGAATAAGTTTTTTAAAATCTTAAACCAAATGAATTTTAGATTTTGAAAAATTGATTCAAAAATTCAACTAAACGGCGTTATTCATTGACAGATTGGACTGTACACACAAGGTAGCTATGCTGCTTTCAACAATGGTGTCAATTGATACCACTGAACTTCAAATTTTTGATAAAATATATGTAAAAAGTTATAAGTTCTTACAAATTGAACTGAGTGGGCCTAAATAAAATAAATTAATTTTTATACTTTTATAAATTGACCTCAATAGGTAAAAATAAAATTGAACTTTATTCAGAAATTTAAGTTACTTTTGTCAATGTGATTTAGGAATGGAAAATGAGTTGGACCCCTTCATGGAGGCACCCCCTTTGACCCTCCCTCTCTTTTTGATTGGCCAGTTTTTCTTTTTTCTTTTTCTTTTTTTCCTTCTCCTCCAATCACCACCCGCCACGTATATATGGGATGATGATTGGAGGGGTCTCAATCACTTCCCTTTAGAAATATATGAAATTCACAGAGTATTATGTGAATATTATAAAATTGAACTTTATTCAGAAATTTAAGTTACTTCAGTCAATGTGATTTAGAAATATATGAAATTTACAGACTATGTGAAGAGTAGAAAGATTATGTAAACTAAAAAGATTACTGTGTACACAGACACCCCGGCTTTCTTCTTATTTTCATCGGTCTCTCCATCTACCCTTGACGCCAAACACTCCCTCTTCCGCCACCATCAACGCCCTCATCCGTGGTTTGCAGCTACTAATCTCTCTTTCTTCCAGATCGGAATCATCATCTCATAGGTACTCTCTCTTTCCCTCTCTCATCCTCTCATCTCAGTTCTTATTTTTTCTCACAGATCTATACTTTCCAGCTCCCCTCCATCTCTCGTGTGTAAATTGTTTGGAAATTTTCTCAATTGTTTTTTATTTTTATTTTTTATGTATGCATGTATGTGTATAGATTTTTCAAATGGACTAAAATCCACGATGAGATAGGTTTTCGATCTCTCAATTGTTTTTTTTTTCTTCTTTGATTGTTTACAAAAAAAGGCCATTAGTATGTGTTTGTATGGAATATTTTGTTGCCTAATGAAGTTTAGTAGTTCTACCACTAATTTGAGTTACTAATGATCATGTTGTGTATTTTTGTTATTTGTAATCATGGTTCATGATGATTTTAGAAAATAGGTTTTCTGAACCCCCAGAATACTTCAATCAACCCACCAGTTTAGAGGATTAGGTGGTGGTTTGGTGTGTGGGAAAATTCCCAACTTGCCAGAGGGCTATTTGGTCGAAAATTTCCCCCCAACCTGACTCATGCACATCCCTTCATTCTTTGTATCTAAAGAGCTCCAGGCAAGTCTCCCTAAAAAAAATAATAATGTGGGTGTTTGGGAAGTGAGTTTTTATGTAGATTTTAGGAGATGTAGGTTTTTATGAGATAAAAAATTTTTAGTGTTTGGGAAGATAGTTGGGTTTTTATGTGGTTGGATGTGATGTTTGTGAGAGAAAAAGTGAAATGATTATGGGGTTGGATGTGATATTTTGTTTGGATGTGTTTTTTTTGGTTTTGCAAAATTTTTGTCTTCTAGTGGAAAAACCAACTAAAAAATTTGGGAACTTTCTTCCCAAACACCACCAATAATAATAAAGTCATTAGAAACCAAAAAAAATTAAAAATTATGGTTTAAGCATGTTCCAATCAATGCCTAAAAAACTTCTTAGATCCACACATCTGTTTAAAGTCAGTAGTACCCATACCACATTAGAAAAACCATTGAGACCCACGCTACTGCTGCCCATCATCCGCTAGCAATTATGTAAGGCATTAGTTGTAGAACAAAGCTAGTGATTGTTGAAGCATGACAATAATGTAGGGTTGCTTCACTTTTTTTATTTTTATTTTTTTTTATTATTTTTTTATTCAAGAGAAATAAAAACATATAGTAGTTCAAAGAAAATTACAATTACTAGAGGATTAGTCCCTCACGATAGCAACTCCAGTCATATCATCAATGACTAGAGCTCTAACTTCTTCTGGTGGCTCTAAAATTACTACATGCTCATCCTGGGCCACACCCATGTTTGCCAGCTTATCTGCAACTTTGTTACCCTCCCTAAGAATGTGGCTGAGAGAGCAATTACATCTTTGCAGGAGGAATTTTGTATCTTCAATAAGGGCCTTATGTGGGGAGATACGTTTTGGGCCATTTTGAATTAGGCTGATGGCTTGTTCAGAATCTGTGTCAATCTCCACATCCAATTTGCCTTTCTGAAATAGGATTGTAATGCCCCTGTAGATGCCCCATAGTTCTGCCTCTAAGCTTGAGCAATGACCTAGTTTGGCATAGTGTTTTAAAAAGCCCTAGGCACATCGAGGTGCCAAGGTCACCTAGAGCCTAAGCCCCGAGGCGCGAGGCGAGGCGTGCACCTCACCAAAGCGAGGCGCAAGTTATAGAAGCTAAGCAAAATATTAATAAATCACAATTTTTAATATAAACAAATATTTAATATGTATATTATTAATTTTTTTAATAAGAATTTTTTTTTAATATATATATTATTTTATTTATTTATTATATATTTTAAATAATGTGTTTTAATTAATTTTTTTATTTTATTTTATATACATGTGTTTATTTTTAAATAATTAATGTATTTTATTTTACATATTATCTATAAGTATATTATATATTATATAATAGGTATGGTATAATATTATATAAATAAATCAATTATATTTTATATATTATAAGTATATTGTATATTATATATTATATAATATTATATATATATATATATGAATTACGAAGATAAACAATAAAGGAAAACAGAGATCACGACAGGAGAGAGAGAAGGCAATTGCGACGGGAGAAGCAGAGATCGCAAGAGAGAAGAAGCAGAGATCGCGATCGCGATCGCAAGAGAGAAGGCGAGAGGGAGAGAGCTCGCGATCGTAAAACAGAAACGAAGCAGAAGAGAGAGAGAGGAGAAGAGAACCAGAGAAGAGGAGAAGAGAGAGAGGAGAAGAGAACCTGTGTATTTGGCGTGTGTTATACTCTTCACGTCGCTTCTTCTTCTTCTTCTTCTCCACTAGGGCATTTTTAAATGTTTTTGCTCTGTTGTTGACCCACGTTTCTATCATTTTATAATGTAACTGAGATGTCATCCCATGTGTTATCCGCACAGTAAACAGATGGGGGTGTTATCCACACAGTAAACAGATGGGGAGCTGTTGGACTGAAATACACTTGAAGCGCATGAAGCGCACGCCTCGAGCTTTATTATAAAGCGCGCGCTTCGTCGCCTCACCTGCGCCTTGCTCATGTCACCTCGCCTAGCCATGTTTGAGGCGCACTGCTGTGCTTAACGTCGCCTTGGGCTTAGGCGCGCGCCTAGGCGCACTTTTTAAAACACGCCCCATATCTAGGTGCCAGCTTCATCTCGCAATAGTCCTCCATATCCAGCCTGAACGGGGTCACCTTTAGAGCATCAATCCATGTTGAGCTTGAGTTTACCTACAGATGGAAGACACCATTTAATTAATTTAGGTTGGGATGTATGGGGGTGGAGAGGGGATTGGAAAGCGTGCTCTCTTGAACATAATTCCTTATGCTCTTGAAACTAGTTTGAATGGGGTTAGCTATGCTTTCAAAAACCAATTTGTTGTGATCCTTCCAAATCTGCCAAAGAGTTACTAAAAAAATTAACTCTCGTATTAGAAGAAACCCATTCAAAACGAGGCTGTCCACATCCTTGCTCCCACCAATTGTGATTCATGATTTCAGTCTAAATTTCTTTGGATTTAACAGTCCCTGAGGAGGTGGCTCATATCCTCATTGAAAAGTCCGCATCTAGGACATGGATTAGAAGATGCCATGTTTCTTACGAGCCGCAGATGGTTAATGAGCAGTTTACCTTTCAGAACAAGCTAGAGGAAACATCTTAATTTCTGGGGAATTTTAATCTTCCAAATCCATTTCCAATCTCTGTCGTCCCCTTCATGATCAGTAATGATTTTACAGGCAAATGCTGTAGAGAAGTTACCATTTGAGGATCCAATCCAAGATGGGGCATCAGTGTAAGTTACATACCTAGGTCTATAGATCCTGTGTATATCTTGGAGGTCATGTTGATTTACCAGGTTAGCAAGCATAGCAGTGTTCCAGTTCCCTTTATCATCAAGTACAGAGCTAACCTTGTCAAGGTCATTAACTTGTAGGATGTGATAGGTTTGGGCTAGGGTTGTTTCCCACACCGCCAATCATTCCAAAATGAAATATAATCACCATTTCCAACTCTCCACTTAATACTTTTTCTAAGTGTGTTTCTATTCTTACAAATACCTAGGGTTACTTCCTACCATCCGTCACATAACATATCAGTCGACAATTAAGATTCAGGTAAAGGTTTTCTCTTCAGTTTTTGAATCTTCTGATTCGGTTGTTATTGTTGCCAAAACTGAAACTATGCTACTGTTGAGCTTAGATAGACAGATGTGAACGTTATGGAATTTCATGTTGTGTTCTGAAAATCATTTTTTCATCTTAATTTACAAGGCTTAAAAATGCAATTAAATAATCTGATTTTGACCATTGACTCTGTGTTTAAAGGTTTTTCGTCTTGATCAATGGGGCCATTAAAACAGTTGCTGGACACAAACAGAACGGTGTGCTCAAAGTTATCTGTCTATCGTTATCTGTATATTATGTGTGTATTAGTGTCTCGTGATTTTTTCCCCTTACTTTTAAGTAGCCACATTACATATGTTGGATTTTATATGATCGAATTTTGTGCCACTAAAATGTCACCATAAAAAAATAATTGGTAATTTCAAATGCAGAGGAAAGGTTTAAATTTGTTAATGTGTTTTGAGTCCAGGGAATTGTTCATTTCATCTATTAAAAAAAATAAATTTTTTAATATTTTGGTTGGGAAAATTAGTCTAAATGTTGGAAATCCTATGTCTCCGTTGCCTTTTTATTTTATTTTTTTTGGCATTTGGTTGGGGGCAGAGGTGGGAGCTAGGGGTGCCGGGTTTTTTTTTTTTTTGTTAAGGATTGAGATGTAGATTTATGGACATGGAAAGCTCGACTGGCCATCCAGGTTAAGAAACACTACTACTTATTGAGAATGTTACGTATCTGAGTGATTAGATGAATTAAAATTCAGATATATTTTGTGCATTGAAAATAAGACTTTAGACAAGACTTTGATAGATATTGCAGATTGACATATGCCACGCAGTAGTATACCGGCCTAAGACTGAATCCTATTTATTTCATTATGCATTTCAATAACAATATAGGTTACGAGGCAACCTGTGTGTTAACACAGAAAGGAATGGGGTTGAACCATTCACTTGATGTGTTATGCTTCTCTTATTCTAGTAACCAAAAATGTTGTATTTAAAGAAAATTAAAACAAGTATCCTCTGTCTTGTCTGTATTTTGGAAATATAAGCAACCATGCAACGAAGGCACCTCTATTCTTAAGTTTTCAGGATGTCTAATTAGTAGGGATTAGTCTATTGCTAATGTCTGAAATATCAGTGGACAAATACCAGAGTGTATGATGTAGCTCAAGCCTCAAGTGTGTAACTGTCCATAAACGGGAGCTTTTAGTGCTTAGAGTGCGTTGGTATTTCTCTTTTCACTGTTAGATCCATCCCATTATGTTTTCCAATGGCATTCTATTTTTTGTTTTTTATTTTTAAATTCTCTTGCCTTTAGTTCCCTCCATATTCATGATTTGGCACGAGGCACTAGTTCAATGATATTATCTTTTTTTGGTTCACTATTTAAAAGCTTTTCTTCTAGTATTCCCAGGAAAATGATTTACTTGTCTATAAGTGATTACAAATGTTCAATGTTGCGATGCGTTTTTACTATAATTTTTAATTATCACATTTATTTGTTTGAGCTTCTTTTAGCATGTTATGTAATGGGTTTGTCTTGACAATCTGATCTGTCACTTTCTTTAGAGGAAGCATGGATGGAGAAATCTCTAGCATAAAGAAGTGGATCATATTGTATCCTATTTACATAAATTCAAAGAAAACAATAGCAGAGGGAAGGCGAATAAGCACAAGCAAAGCCTGTGAAAATCCTACTTGTGCTGAGATTGGTGATTGTTGCCCTCATCTTAAACTCCCGTTTGCAATTGAGGTTTGTTGTTTTGAAATCTGCAATAATCTTTGTCAAATTTTTTATTGCCATTGACACTCCCCTTGTCTTATCTTTTCTAAAGCGAGTCTGGTGGCATTGTGATAATGGGTGGATATATTTAATTATTTACATATTCTATGAAATGATTTGACGTAGTGGAATACATGGGGATTAGATATCGTTCTAGCAGACGAAAAGAGCTCTCGAATTCATAAGAAAAATAGAACTTTGAATCCACAAGGAATGGAAAATATCTTAATATTATTGAATAGAAGTTGAATAAAAGTTGTCTTTGCCATGAGGCTTACATAGCTATTTATAATAATGTAAACCTTGGAGACCAAATATTCTTGGACACCAAGAAAATTCAAATTAGGAAATAATAAACTAATCTAATTCTTGGAAAACAAAAAACCTAAGAAATTAGAAAAACAAAATTAAAACAAATTAAGAAACCTAATAATTCTAAAATATTTATGCTAAATTACAAGAATTCTAATAAAATAATATATCAAAAATATTAAAACTAAAAATATAAAAATTCTGCTAGAGTTCATATTAGAGATCTGCTATCGTTCATGCCAAATAAAAAATACTTGGAATACTTCAGTTGTTTGTCACTCTTCCAAAAATTATATGCAGAGAAGTCTACTTTTAGAAAGCTATTCTCCATATGCTTCAACTGGTTGACAAGATCAATTAGACAAGCATTGAAAATCTCCGCACCAAGAAAATCAACCAAATTTAGTAGTTGTTTGGGATGTGCCATGTAAGTTCACTTTTTGACTTTTTGGTTAAAAAAGTAGAGAAAAGAATATGTATGTTTGGGATAACTTTTGACTTTTTATGAAAATATGTATAATAAAATATTGTAGTAAAATCAAAATGACAATTTTACCCTTTTTGACTTTTTGACTTTTTGGGTAGTTGGATTCAAAGGGCAAAATAATAATTTTGCCCTAGTGGCTTTCCCCACAAGTTGCTCTTGAATAGTATAGACTTTTTAGCTTTTTTACTTTTTTAGTTTATCCCAAACATATCCTTACTTTATGTAGAACTTGCATGCTCTCTTGATGTTACACCAACCCAAATTCAATTAATCATTCAATTATCAACCTTGGAATTTCAAGTGTAGCATCAACCAATTTCTTTGTTGCACGTAGCGTTGTATTATCTCTTTTTCTATTTTTTCTTTGTTATTGAGTTCAATCAGATCTTCTTCTTCCTCAATATTTTTATGATTTGTTTGTAAAACTTTCTCTCAAATATTCAAATTACCATGTGTTGATGCATTATCAACACTCAAACAAGACTTTGTATCTTCTTTATTAGTTTTACAAACAATCTCATCATAAATAATATTTGGATACGAATTCTTTTCTTTTGCAACTATAATTTCATTGCAAATTTTTACCAACTCCATGGAAGTATATTGATTTGTATATAACAATATATCTTCATGATCATGAAAATAAAATTTTATTGCTAAAAACTTTTTCATTATTAACCATAATTGAATTTTGTCTTTACATTTACAAACTTGATAATCTTGTAATCCATTCCACCACTTCAATACACTTTTATCAAGTTTGTAGGATGCAAATATATTATTCTTTTCATGAGGAATCTTCATGAATTAAAAGAAATTTTCAAGATCAAGTAACCAATCAAGAAAATCTTCTTTTGGAAATTTACTTGAACTGTTAAAATATGAAATTTTTGCAAAATAACATAAGCAAATAGGTTGGCCTTGGGTGAATCCTTCAGCGCAATTGCTGTCAACTATTGGTTGCCTCTAGTTGATGATTAGTCCCAAATTGGCAAGTAGATTACAAATCTCATTGCAAAGTTCATGCACCTTTAGCCGATGTTCCTCAATCGCATCCCATATGGCTTCCACCCTATGATCAATGTCAAAAGGGATTGTGTGTTCTCCATTGTCTAGTGTCATTGAGCTAGGCAAATCTGTGCTCTGATACCACCTGATGCCTACCTGACGCAGCAGAATATACGAGGACTAGATATTGTTCTAGTAGACGAAAGGGGCTCTTGAATCCACGAGAAAAATAGAATTTTGAATCCACAAGGAAGAGAAAATATCTTAATATTATTGAATAAAAGTTGTCTTTGCCAGGAGACTTACGTAGCTATTTATAATAATGTAAACCTTGGAGACTAAGTATTTTTGGACACCAAAAAAACTCAAATTAGGAAATAATAAACTAATCTAATTCTTGGAAAACAAGAAACCTAATAAATTAGAAAAACAAAATCAAAACAAATTTAAGAAACCTAATAATTTTAAAATATTTATACTAAATTACAAGAATCCTAATAAAATAATGCATCAAAAATATAAAAATTCTTAAAATCTTGTCCTACATGATTTCTTGTTGAAGATTGATAAGGCATGCATATCCACGAGATTTCATGCAACACGGAAGGGTGAGGGTATTGCTGAAAAATGAGGATGGAACTTGCTCTAATCCAGCCATTTCTTCAAGTAAGGATAGGCTTTATTAATATGAGTACCATTAAATTTCTCATTTTGCTGCTATTCTCTTTGTAATTGCATGCTAAACAACACAGCATTTATAAAATGTAACCTTCCTGCATAAGATAAGAATTTATGAGTCCATGATTTCATTCAAGCTGTAATCCTTTCCACCAAACTTGAACAGTCCGCAGGCCTCAACGTAGTAGAAATGAGAGGTACCACAAAATATTGATTGGTAATATACCCCATTGAAAACCAAAACACCAGTACAATGTTCTCTTTGTCTGGTCAACAACATTTGAACCGAACGGGTTACTTCTGTTAACAGTTGGCTGCAAACTTGATAAAGATGAAAAAAATATCTATGGCTTTCTTGATCACTTTTACAGAACTCATAAGCATAGGTGAGTTATAATCTTCGTTTTCCCACACCTCCAATTATGCTGGAACTCATTTTATTGACAAGAATATGAGACACATGAAGTTAATGAATTTCATTGCCATGGGTGTCTGATCTGAAATGTAAATTTGGGCTTGAAACAATAATTGAACCTCATGACTTTAACTTCGTATTATCTTGTTTATTTATGTTGCGATTGGTTGCAGGGAAACAGCTAATGCTTCGCATAGCACTGTTGGTACCCAGACACTCTGGGAGGACCAAGAAACAGGAGCCTGCTGCTGCATCGACCTCGGGTGCTGTACCTTCAAAATCTGGGAAAGGTGGAAAAAAGAAGAGATAGCTTCACTAGTTTGTGTTTCTTCCCCGTTGTCAGTGTTAGGCTCTAAAATTTTTACATCAAATATTTTTTTTTAAAAAACCCTCCCTGTGTTTTTGTTAGTCACCATATTTTTTTTTTGTTTGGAATATTTAAAGATACTTTTTTTTTTCCCCTGAAAAGAGCAGCCGCATTTTTGTGGGGATAGAAATTGTGGTAGTAAAGGAAATGCATAATTAACACTTAATAGTGCAATATGTAAAATTATCCAGTAATCTTGGGAACATGCTGACATGGTGCTTCGGGATCAATAAGAACAATAGTCATGGGATAAATGTTGTTGACTTGATCCACATCATTGGATGATGGGAGAGAGGTTGCGTATGAGTTTTGGGCATGTCAAAAGTTTCTGTGACAATTTTCAGCATGTGCATTTTCAGTAAAGCTTGTGCACATCCTATATGCCTAGTGGATCTTAGATCTGGTAGGTTGAGAAACTCTACAATGAAGTGAAATGGTACCTATATATATATATAGGTAAACATATGTAAGTTGGCTGAAGTTAAAATTAAAACCAACTTTGTCAATTCAGTTATTATTGTAAGGCTGCAAGTTGTTTTATGACATTACTTGCCACGAACACAAAAAAAGGTGGTTATGCCATGGACCTGCCAACCATAGTTCTAATATGTGCTAGTTAGCTACTTGTTTAATCTTCCTCATGACTCCCTTCTGTGAAAAGTCCAAACTCTCTTTCTTTCTTTTCCTTTAGGAAGAAAAACAAAACAAAAAAAAACTCAAGATGTAATAAAAAAAATATATAATAAATTATAAATTTAAATTTAATATAATTTGGCCAACGACCACAATAAATTCACACACATCCCACAGCTGAAACTTGCTTGTATATGGGTATCGCATCATTGTAGGAGTTGGACTTTGAATGTTTAAGCATTTTTTTTTAGAACCAAATGAATCAGGTTAGATATCACACAAATTGTATGTAAAATTAGATACAATTCTCTTATAAGTGATGGATCTCACTTTTTTATCTGACTTATATTGAAATATTTTCAAAATATTTAAGATTCTCTCATTTCAAACTAATATGTTCTTTTTTTTTTTTTACATCATTACCATACTTGCAAATATATATTGCTGATCTAAAAAAGCTCCTCCTAACCTCTCTAACCGTTAACAATCTTAACATTATTTATAGGCCTTTTTCCCCAATCCATGCATGATTAAATGTCTCTCAGCCATTCTCTCTCTCTCTCTCTCTCTCTCTCTCTCTCTCTACTTAAGTATAGTCAACAACGAGGCCCTCTTGCTCTCTATCCTATGTGTATTGTTTGAGATCTCTTGGGAGATCATCATCAAGGCATAAGAATTGATGAGTCTTTCTCAAAATCTAAGCCCTCCTTCTCACCTATTCTCCCAAGAACTTCAACTTAGGCTTTACCAAGCTTTTATATTTTCAATACCAATCCTCTTTTCCATAATTTTGTTTCTTTTGTCTTATTTGTTTTTCCTCAAGAGGAGGTCCTCTACCCTCTCTTCTCCTCCCCCAATACTTCCAATTATTCTGAATCATCATCATGCTACTTCTTTTTTCCCCTTTGTGTGTGTGTGTGTTCATCAACAATATATATTTTGTGATGCTCATCTTGTGTACAATAATATCCAGCTGCATACAGTCATTTTGCAGATAGTGGAGTCATAGATGCATGCAGAGTCCAAGTATATGCTATAATTTTACTTCAAAATTCAATCTGATTTTTAAATTTTTGACAAAATTGCTATTCATACATAATTTTTATATAGAATTCATCAGGATGTGCTGGTAGAATTTTGTAATTAAATGTTATTTATATTGATGCTTAATTTTAAAATGATAAGTCTCCATGCAGTCACATCATTTTGTATAGTTTTTCTATAGATATATTTCAACTTTTTTTTTTTCCTTTCTTTATTTATGTAGTGTTTGCACTGACTTCAGAGATGGGTTGAAGGGAGAGCTGAAAGAAAAGTTTCCAGTTGTCCTGTTTCATGAAGGTTTATGGCAGAAGGACTCACAGTAAGTTCTCTTACATTTTCTTCATTTCTCCATCTCATACTGCAACCTCATAATTGAAGTGTGTTAATTAAGGTCTTGATGCTAGAGAAATTAACATTGTTATGATCATAATTGTGCTTCTCTATAGAGAGTTCCACTAGATCAATCAAATTGACACGGTGGGTCCAACAAAAACACAATGCAAAATCTTCTCTTTTTGTTTTTTTTTTCTTCTAAAAGAAAGTGCACATGATACAATTTATCATGATGAATACAGTGCTGTTAAGATTGTATCTCAAAAATAGACCACTTACAAAGTTTGTCTCAGTAAACACTTGGAAGTGTTTGACATGTATAATATATCGCCAAAAGCACAAAAAATAGTCATGGATAATTATTTTTGCAACCAATCATGACCTTCATTGATAAAACTACTTATAAACTTTTATCTTTCTCCATAGACTGTTAGAATCTCTAATAACATCCACTATTTTTCAAGAAGTGCACGGCTCTAAATTATTTCAATTAGAAAGAAAGTATTCAAACTAGTATAAAGATCAATGGCATCTTAAAAGGGTCTGCATATATATTCCCAATATAAAAATGAATAATAAAAAATTAAAAATTTTGTTAATGTGTTCACCAAAGGTCTATTTGGTGTAATTTCTTTCAAATTAAAAGTTGATAATTAAAAAAACATAAGTTGAAAGTATAAGTATCCTTCTTAACTTTTCAATAACTAAATTTTTCAACTTATTTAAATTAATTTTGTCATATTAATTATAAGTAGAAGTTACACCATACAATTTTATACAAATTTTCAAAATAAGAAAGTTATATGCAACCCAATAAATTACACCAGACAGGATGTAAGGATATTTGTTAAAAAATTTAAATTAATTGTACATTCTTCATAAAAGTGTGTTTCTATAAAAAAAATATACAAATTTTAAACTTTTTTGATCAATACCCTAAAAGATTAAAAAAATTAACAACAATGATTCATCCCACTAATTTAAGGACATGTTTGATTGGGTGGATTAGAGCATGGAATTGGGATTATTAATCCGCGGGCCCAATTATCCTATGTTTGTTTTAATATTTTGGTTTAGGATTATTAATCCAATAGATAATTAATCCAACAAATTTGTAGGATTATTAGTAATGGGGTAGGGGTGGGATTATTAATCCAATGGATATTAATCCAATTGGATAGTGAATACTACACTAATTTAATAGGATTATTAATACTTCATTATTAATCTTGTGAATCAAACATAACCTAAGAGTACTAATTGAGCACTAATGAGGTGGAAATTAAAAAAAAAAAAAAAAAAAAAAAAAAAAAAACACTTGAGGCCAAAACATCATATCAATGAGTGAGCCCACCTCCTAGAGCTCTTTTAGAGCTCATAATTTAAAGCTCCCAAACATTTTTCTAAAATTAAAGGTAGAAATTAAAATGACTCCTTACTCCTGTCCTTGCTTCTAGAGAAAAGACATGCTAGAGGGCAGAGAAGGAAGACTAATTAAAATACTAATTTCTTTTTCTGTCATCAAAGTTGTAAGATTTGAAGAATTTTGAAATGGACCAGTGTGCCACTACTATGCATTGTAAGTGTGATTTGGTAGCAGATACTGGGGACTAATAATCAAAAGGTTCCACAAAAAAGACACAATTATGAATAAACAATTAACGAAATGATTAGATCAATTTTTTTTTTTCTCTCTTGTTTAATACCTTTAGACGGTGGGTGATTATCTCTTTCCCACTACGAAATAATAATAAAAAATAAATAAATAAATAATAATAATAATATAAAGATAAAGTGATATATATACATATATATGCAATTAGGACATGATCATTTTGTTCTTTTGAGATATAGAAGAATCTCTTCTGTCATTCTCATCTAAATTTGGGTACTAGAACAATATTGCAGGGGTGCAGTGAAACTGATCATTCTTGTTATTGTGGAGACGTATTTTGTGAATGATAGCACGTGGTTAAGGTGACGTCGAAGTGTCAGTCGATGTGCGACGTGTCTTGGTCATGCACCGAGATGATCTTAGCTAGGTCGAGGTTATCTGTGGAGATACCGGAGTCCGAGGTAAGTAGATAAAGGACAAGAGTCCTAGAACAGAGGAGGATCTCAGTCTGGATAGAGGTAAGGCTCGAGAAGAATTTATCTTTGTCTAGATGAAGGTTCAGGATGAGCATAGAGCCTGAGTCCATTGAAGTGAGGCTTCTAAGGGGATCATGTCACTGCTGGTTATAAAAGTGAGGCACCCTCGTAGGTTTGAGGTAAGTTCTTTCTTGTGAGTTTAAGCACTTTTGCTATTTATGAGAGATATTGATTACTGACTTGATCATCGGAGTGCCCTAGGTAGACGAACCATCGCCAGATTCTCATATCTTGTGCAGGTTGTTAGGCTTAATCTATTCTGTCAGTGCTATTCAGCTGAGTTCCCCGTTTGGTTGTGTGGTCAAAAATCAACACCTACAAATTGGCGCCGTCTGTGGGAACTTAAGGAGAATAGATGGCCAACAACGGGTAAGGAGAAAAGATCGGGGACGATGTCCCAGGTGTGAGTGGTAAACAGGCCGTCGGGGACCAAAATCGTGTAATAGTCACGAGTAGGCCCATGGAACACCTCGAACACCTCAAGAGGGACCAATGTAAGTTGAGAAAACTTATGGAACTAGTACGAGACTCCCGGTTTGAAAACTATATCGAAAAATGCACTTTTTTTTTTTCACATTTAAGCTTGTAAATAGGCCATCGGGGGCCAAAATCGTGTAACTATAACGAGAAGGCCCGGGGAACACCGCAAACACCTCGGGAGGGACCAATGCAAGTTGTGGAAACTTACGGAACTTGCACGGGACTCCTAGTTTAGAAATTAAGTCAAAAAACGCACTTTTTCCCACTTAATCATGAAAATAGGCCATTGGGTGCCAAAATTGTGTAACAATCACGAGAAAGCCCAGAGAATACCTCGAACACCTCCAGGGGGACCAATGTAAGTTATGGAAACTTACAGAACTAGCACAGGACTGCCGGTTTGAAAACTAAGTCGAAAAAGGCACTTTTTTCACACTTAAGCTTGAAAATAGGCATCGGGGGCCACCTCGTGTAACAATCACAAGAAGGCACGGGGAACCCCTCGTGCCTAGGCGGTCGTGTGTGCTAAGTTTCGTGCTAATTGTACCCTGTTTGTTGATTTTGGGGCGTCAACGCCTCGAATTCAAGTTTTCTAAGGAACTAGTTTGCCTAGAGCAAAATCCGGCTCTAACTCTCAAACTGGGAACCTGATTGAAGTCCCGTCTTCTCCCACAAGTTTCTTGTGCATAGGCGGTCGTGTGTGCCTGGGTTCGTGCCAAACCGACACTGTTTGGTGATTTTGGAGCGTCAACACCTCGAATTCAAGTTTCTTAAGGAACTAGTTTGCCTAGAGTGAAATCCGGCTCTAACTCCCAAACCGGGAACCCGATTCGAGTCTCGTCTTCTCCCACAAGTCTCTCGCGCCTACGCGGTCGTGTGTGCCAAGTTTCGTCCCAAACTGTCGTCGTTTTGGTAATTTTGTGTCATCAACACATCAAATTCAAATTTCTTAAGGAACTTATTTGCCTAGACCAGAATCAGGCTCTATCTCCCAAACCAGGAACCCGATTCGAGCCCCGTCTTCTCCCATAAGTCTCTCGTGCCTAGGCGGTCGCTTGTGCCAATTTCCGTGCCAATCCGACCCTGTTTGGTGATTCTGGGGCGTTAATACATCGAATTCAAGTTTCTTAAGGAACTAGTTTGCCTAGAATGAAATCTAGCTCTAACTCCCAAACCGGGAACCCGATTGGAGTCCCGTCTTCTCCCACAAGTTTCTCGTGCCTAGGCGGCCGTGTGCCATGTTTCGTGCCAAACCGACGCCGTTTCGTGATTTTGGGGCATCAACACCTCGAATTCAAATTTCTTAAGGAACTAGTTTGCTTAGAGTGAAATCCGGTTCTAACTCCCAAAAGTGCCTTTTCGGACATAGTTTTCAAACCGGGAGTTCCGTGCTAATTCTGTAAGTTTTGAAAATTTAAATTGGTCAATCCTGAGGTGTTTGAGGTGTTCCCTAGGCCTTCTCATGACAGTTACACGATTTTGGCCCCCCGATAACCTATTTTCAAGCTTAAAGTGTAAAAAAAGTGCATTTTTTGACTTAGTTTTCAAACCGGGAGTCCCGTGCTAGTTCTGTAAGATTCCACAACTTACATTGGTTCCACCCAAGGTGTTTGACGTGTTTCCCGGGCCATCTCATGACTGTTACATGATTTTGGCCACTGATGGTGTATTTTCAAGCTTAAGTGTGAGAAAAATGTCTTTTTTGATTTAATTTTCAAACCGGGAGTCCCGTGCTAGTTCTTTAAGTTTTGACACCTTACATTGGTCCCTCATGAGGTGTTTGAGGTGTTTCCCGGGCCTTCTCGTGACTATTACATGATTTTGGCCCCCGATGGCTTATTTTCAAGCTTAAGGGTGAAAAAAATGCATTTTTTGACTTAGTTTTGAAGTCGGGAGTTCCGCGCTAGTTCCGTAAGTTTCAGTAACTTACATTGGTCCCTCCCCAGGTGCTGATATGTGCCCTGGGCCTTCTCGTGACTGTTACAAGATTTTGGCCCCCGATGGCTTATTTTTAAACTTAAGTGTGAAAAAAGTGGCTTTTGGACTTATTTTTCAAACCGAGAGTTCCAGCTAGTTCCGTAACTTTCCACCACTTACATTGGTCCCTCCCAAGGTTTTGAGGTGTTCCCCGAGCCTTCTTGTGACTGTTACCCGATTTTGGCCACCGATGGCCTATTTTCAAGCTTAAGTGTGAAAAAAATGTGCATTTTGGCTTAGTTTTCAAACCGGGAGTCCCATGGAAGTCCGTAAGTTTTCACAACTTACATTGGTCCCTCCCGACATGTTTGAGTTGTTCTACGGGACTTCTCGTGATTATTAATCGATTTCGTCCCCCGATGGCCTATTTTCTAGGTAAAGTGTTAAAAAACTGCCTTTTTCGACTTAATTTTCAATCCGGAAGTCTCGTGCTTGTTCTATAAGTTTCCAAAACTTACATTAGTCCTTTTCAAGATGTCTGAGGTGTTCCCCAGGCCATCTCGTGACTATTAGACAATTTTGGCTCCCGATGGCCTATTTTCAAGCTTAAGTGTGAAAAAAGTGCACGTGACCCTTCCGAGGTGTTTGTGGTGTTCCCCGAGCCTTCTTATGATTGTTACACGATTTTGACCCCAGATGGCCTATTTTCAAACTTAAGTGTCAAAAAAGTGTATTTTTTGACATAGATTTCAAACCGAGTGTCCCGTACTAGTTCTGTAAATTTGCACAACTTATATTGATCCCTCCCGAGGTGTTTGAGGTGCTCTTCGGGCCTTCTCGTGATTGTTACTCGATTTTGGCCCCTGATGGCCTATTTTCAAGCTTAAGTATGAAAAAATGGCCTTTTTCGACTTAGTTTTCAAACCAAAAGTCCCGTGCTAGCTCCGTAAATTTTCAAAACATACATTGGTCCTACCCGAGGTGTTTGATGTGCTCCTGGGGCCTTCTCGTGACTGTTACACTATTTTAACCCCCGATGGCCTATTTTCAAGCTTAAGTGTGAGAAAAATGCCTTTTTGTACTTAGTTTTCAAATCGGGAGACCTGTGCTATCCGTAAATTTTCAAAACATATGCCCGAGCTGTTTGATGTGCTCCTGGGGCCTTCTCGTGACTGTTACACTATTTTGGCCCCCGATGGCCTATTTTCAAGCTTAAGTGTGAGAAAAGTGCCTTTTTGTACTTAGTTTTCAAATCGGGAGACCCGTGCTAGTTTCGTAATTTTTCACAACTTACATTGGTTCCTCCTGAGGTGTTTGAGGTGTTTCACAATTTTGGCACCCGATGGCGTATTTTCAACCTATAGTATGAAAAAAAGTGCATTTTTTGACTTAGTTTTCAAACCGGGAGTGTCGTGCTAGTTTCATAAATTTTGACAACTTACATTGGTCCCTCCCGAGGTGTTTGAGTTGTTCCCCAGGCCTTCTCGTGATTGTTACACGATTTTGACCCCCCAGTGGCCTATTTTTAAGTTTAAGTGTTAGAAAAGTTTTTGGACATAGTTTTCAAAACGTGAGTCCCGTGCTAGTTCTGTAATTTCCACAACTTACATTGGTCCCTCTCGAGGTGTTTGAAGTATTTCCCGGGGCCTTCTCATGACTGTTACACGATTTTGGCCCCCGATGGCCTATTTTCAAGCTTAAGTGTGAGAAAAGTGTCTTTTTCGACTTAGTTTTCAAACTGGGTGTCCCCTGCTAGTTCTATAAGTTCCCACAACTTATATTGGTCTCTCTTGAGGTGTTTGAGGTGTTCCAGGGCCTTCTCGTGACTATTACACAATTTTGGCCCACCATGACCTATTTTCAAGATTAAGTGTGAAAAAAATTCCCTTTTCGACTTATTTTTCAAACCGGGAGTCCCGTACTAATTCTATAAGTTTCCACAACTTGCATTCCCTCTCGAGGTGTCTAAGGTGTTCCCCAAGCCTTCTCGTGATTGTTACATGATTTTGGCCCTGATGGCCTATTTTCAAGCTTAAGTGTGCAAAAAGTGTCTTTTTCAACGTAGTCTTCAAACCGGAAGTCTCGTGCTAGTTCTGTAAGTTTCCACAACTTACATTTGTCCCTCCCGAGGTGTTTGACGTGTTCTCTGGGCCTTCTCGTGACTTTAACACAATTTTGGCCCCGATGGCTTATTTTCAAGCTTAAGTAAAGAGATGTGCCTTTTTGGATTTAGTTTTCTAACCGGGAGTCCCGTTCTACTTCCGTAAGTTTCCACAACTTACATTAGTCTCTCCCGAGCTATTTGAGGTCTTCCTTGGGCCTTCTCGTGACTCTTACACGATTTTGGGCCTCGATAGCCTATTTTCAACCATAAGTGTGAGAAAAGTGTATTTTTTGACTTAGTTTTTAAACCGGGAGTCCCGTGCTTGTTCCATACATTTCCCCCTATCTTGTGAACTAGATAGAGCATATGATGTTGTGGTTCCATCTTCAAATGCAACCTAAAATCAATCCACTTTGTAAACTTTAGTATAACCACTGCTGGTGAACATACCGTCCTTAATGTAATAAATTCATTCCAAATGAAGACCATTTTTGTTAATGAGCAAGTCTGAAAGTATAATAAGAGGTCATCTTCCAATAGAAATAACTATAAAGCCACTGCAAGACTTAATCTTTAGCTAACAGCAGATCCTCGATAATGCATTAAAGAGATTTATGAAGGCGTAAAATGTAGCCGTAAACTACTATTATATTAGTCATAACAGTAAAATTCTACTATATATAAATATATATTTATGTCAATAGTGCTTTTAATATCATAATATGTTTATAACTTAAATTATTTATCAAAATAATAAAATTGAACTAAAACAGGGATAATATGGAGGCCATGTAACTACCACTTTCATGATTATGACAACACTGGCCAGGGCTTTCATCATCATAACCAGTGAAAGCTTGAAAAATTAAATTCAATTGAAGCGAGAAATTTACCAGTGATCCCTGATCACGGGTGGTAATGTCACCAGCCCGAGGTCCGTAGCTATCAAATATTGTATTTAGAATTGTTGTTCCCCGAGAAGCAATTAAAATTGCATTCTGCAAACCAAGGAGCCCACGAGTGGGTATCTTATATTTAAGGAAAGTTGTTCCTTCCGACCTAGTGGACAAGTGAAATTAAGATTGTCAGAAAGATGCGAAAAAGAATAACAATAATAAAAAATTAAATTAAATTAAAGAGTAATAAAGAAAGGGGCATAGCCGAAAAAGAACTTCAAACAACTCAATTAGATTTAACATTGTAAGAATGATAAAGACAATTATTGATGCAATTTCTATAAAAAGGGTCACAGAACCTTAAATTTAACTCAAGAAAAGTTAATATTGAATGCATTTGGAAGTCAAGGAAACATCACTGATTCTTTACATTTATGTTGTATTATGCCATTGCAAAACTCATTTGAAAGTTGGAACAAAAAAGAACCACATAAATGCACATTGGCAACAAGAGCATTTCACATACCCTAGCCCTTGCATATCAAACATCTGCCCACGTCTTTTACCAAGAAGTTCAACAACAGGTCCCATGTGTTGTTCTGGCACCCCCACAGTGGCAATCTGTTCAAAACACACGCTAAGTTAGTCCTTTCATCACTAAAGCCTTGAGAGCAAAGTTGATGACATCACAAAGGCCAACATACAAGATTTTGCTAGGATTGGAAGATCATGTCCTCTTTAGCTAGTGTAATCAAAATTGTTGCTTCAATCGGTCGATTATACAAGAATAATCATATATGTGCAGAGCAATTGATACGTTCAGCCATTAATAGGCCATTAAAGGATACCCGATTACTAAAAAAAAAGGCAATTAGATGGGCCTTCAGAGGTATATAAACAATACTGATGAATTTTCTGACTTGAAGGTGCCAACCAAGTATACTCTCTTACTAGTTATACTGGACACTTAAGATCAATCCTGCCTGCCTCCATCTAGGTTTTGAAAGAACAGAGAGAAAAGAGATAAGAGAGAACTCTCCGGCCTGTTCCCTAACATTGAACATAACCATTTGAAGTATTCTATAAACTCTTTAAAGAGGAAAGGAGGGAAACGAAAAGCAACATGAACACACAAGCATGCCGTTAGAATAACATTAAAGCATATCAGTATAAAGCTTGGGAGCATACACGTCTCTGTCCTTTTCTATATTATTACAAAAGAGAAAATAGAAGAAAAATCACCTCATAAGGTTCCAGCAACTTGTCATCCACCCTTTTATTGATCACTTTTGGTGGGCCCACCATGAATTCATAACCTTCCCTTCGCCTGATAAGCAACATTATTATACAAAATATGCGAGTTCAGAACAATACAAATAAGAGTCACAGCATAGCTTATACTTAAAACTTACATGTTCTCTATCAATATGGTAATATGCAAAGTACCCCTTCCACTAATAATGAATGTATCTGCAGTTTCACCATCTTCAACTTTCATGGCCAAATTTCTCTCAAGCTCACGATAGAGACGATCTCTTAAGTTTCTACTAGTAACATACTTTCCCTGAGAGCAAACATTGAAAATAGCAAACTGTCAATGCCAGACCACAATGAGGTTATTAATTGCAAATGTTGATAATACAACCTAAGTAAGGCACATGAAGCAGCTAGGTTCTTATTGCCACAGAGAGAAATAGAAGAGTTAAAAATTGAGAAAAATGAAGTAAAACATGATTAAAACACACATAAGGAATGGGAACCACCAAACTAGGAAGAAATAAGAAATTATATTAAAAGTTTAAAATAACCTACTGAAAAGGTTTGATAAATAAAATGGAACACACAAGAACTATAATGATTAGTCCAACTAAGGGAACAATTAAAGAATCTTGTAAAAAATGTCATGTATCATCTTCTCAAAAAAGGCTTCAAGACCATAGAGAAAAAGAAAAACCCACTAATTACATTTCCCATAATTTTTTCCTCATCTTTTCTTAGCAGGTCTTTTTTTTTTTTCTTCTCAAAAGTTCCCAATGAATTTTCCTGAAGGTTCTAAACATTCCTAAAATGTTTCCAGTGGTTTCCCCTAAAATTTTTAGGATGTTCCATTACATAAAAGGTGAAATAGTAAGAGAGTTTTGTACAGTCCTATGTAAAATTACATCAACGCTGTTTTTGGATCAAGCATTTGAGGGAGAACCAGTGAAGGGAAAGGAAAAAATAAGGGAAAGTGAATAATATAAACTAAATTTCTGGATTTGCTATTTCTAGATGAGTCCCATAACTCTGTTTTGCTGGTTTTGCACCATATGCATTTCTGGATTGCATCAATATTTATTATGTAATTGTCAACTAACATCATAGTAGATGAGTGGCCCTCATGTTCTTTTTACAGTCATATTTTTTTTATTGTATATTTGATTTATTTTATGGATCCATTGTATTTTGCTTGATAATTCTAAATTTGTTAAGATTCTTTCTACTTTTCTTGAACCTCGATTGCAGTGTATTACCCTACATGGAGTCAACACATCATGACCAATCATACCAATTTGCTCCTAGACAAAGACCAAGAGAGAGACTTTGAACCATGATGGCTGTAGCATGTTTCAGCTCTAGCCTTGGCATGAATTGGAAAAATTGTTTTCTTGTGTCTATGCTGTCTAATTTTCCAAAATCTCAATCAAAGTACTGCTTTGAACTGCTGTAGCATTTGTTAAACGGATACGTATTAACAAGAAGTGCCCTTCTATCAAGAAAAAACTTTGTTCTCTATTAGTCACTAATAGATTTAGTTGCTTTAAAAATTAAGAAATCATGAGGCTTGAGCTTCACTCATGCAGAGATTCCAATAGCACGATTCAAGCATTCATGCTTTGTTATTCTTAGGACACTGATGCACACTGAAAAGTTCAGATCTAATATAAATTTTATGAATTTGTAAAGTTGAAAAAGAAATGTGATAGCAGGTTTTGAGGATGAAACATTATATAATGTATCAAGAATATCTTATATTGTTCATAACATGCAACAATACGCTTAAGGTACTGTTGCAAATTCTCTGGGCTTGTCGCATCATTATCAAGTAACATTACAAAAGATCCATCCAGAAACAGATGAACACGAGAATTTCAGATTTCCCAACTTGTTTTTGACAAAGGGACATGACCCATGAATTAGGAAGAAATCACATGAACACGAGAATCTTGCAGTAAAGACTTACTAGTATCAATGGATACAAACTTCGAGAATAAAATTGTTTTGATGATTCAATCAGTATTAAATTGTGAAACTAGGGAACAAATTTTCAAAGTCACAGTTTAATAACATACCTCTCCTCTTACCCAAAAAAAAACAAAAAAAACAAACAAACAAACAAACAAACCAACGTACCTCACGGTAGGTCTATCAACGGGTCGGATCCGGGCCGGATTTATCGAAATCCGATCCGATCCGATCCGATTAACTAGTAATCTGAATCCGAATCCGATTATTAAGAATCCGACTACTTACAACCCGATCCGATCCGCGTTAAACGGATATCCGATCCATATAATCCGATCCAATCCTTTTTTTTTTCCTCTCTGTGTGGTTAGCAGCCATAGCCACTACCAGTGGTGGTTTTGAAGAACTTGGCATATTTGAAACTGCAAGAACAAATGCCAAAGGTGATTTAAGAAAAAAACCACCACTTCATCTTGCATTTTTTGGAGGAGGGAGGGCTGAAAAGTACAACTGCCATCAAGAAAACATCAACTCTTGAGTTCCAATGAACTGCTGCTAACAAATATAATTGAATTCCAATGAACTACATAATTAATCCCAATGAACTACATAATTAAATTGAAATTATGGACATCCTGTTTCCATCTGTTTGTGCTATGACTCTATGAAGCACACTCTTGTATTTGCCATTGGTGATTACCTGTGTGTAGAAAATGAGTGTATGAAAGTCCACTACACATGCATAAATCCCAACAACAAAATGTAAGCAAATTATGCATTTTGTCATCAAATAAAAAAATGAACATGAAAGTAGCTGCAGATTTGATAAACTTGGAAATCTTCTTGAGCCAACATATTGCACACAAGGAAAAATTGAAATTAAAGGTCATGAAAAGGAAGGATTTCCCAAGAAGAACCATCACTACAGCATTTTCCAAGGTAATTGAGAGGACTCAATAATAGACAAAACCACAACCTATACAACCGAATTAACTGTCACAGAATACAACCGTGAAGAAGAACAGACTATGCCTCAATCTGACAAGGTTGATTACGTAAATAGTTTATTTTCAGCATATTCTTCTCCTCTTCTAAATTTGCTGGATCAAAAACAGGACACTGTAATTGTCGATTCCAATGATTCAACCTGCATAGAGAAAACAACACAAGCACCTTAATCAATACTCATCAAATAGCCTAAACTTTAAAAGCAGCTATGCACAATTTAGCATGAGGATGACAATTTTCTATATAAATTTTCTATATAAATTTTCTGATTAACTTCACTTTTATCTAATAAATTTAGCATGAGGATGACAATTTTCCATTTAAGTTATTTGTTCTAAAAGCTATACAAGTCAAAATGATTCTGGAAAAAATGCAAGCAATGTGACATGATTAAAGGCAGCAAAATCAAGAGCTGTGAGTTTCTATAGAACAACTGTGCAGAGAAGACAGATGCTGCCAAAAAGGTTGGAATTGAGATCTCTGAGAGCTGCACTAAAACTACCAAAACTACCAAATTGAAAGTAACTGAATTTTGCTGCATCAAGACTTTAAGTAACTAAATTTGTGGTTGGATCATATATTAATTTAACTCTGGTTTCCAAGCTGTAATAAATACCTCATAAATAAATTGACATCAAGAGCCAGTCACATACAATCACAGCATTGCACTAACAGTATAGTTTCAGCTAGGAATTAACCTAGGAACAAATATTTAACCCAGGAATTAGGGCATAGATGTGGAAACTTATTACCACAAACTTCATCAGCAAAATAAATTGACTGGTTTCACAGAAAAATGATACACTAAAAAAAATAAAGAAGATTGAAAAGAGAGAAGAGAGAGAAGCACTTGTGCAAATTATGGGTTTGTAGCTTGGAACAAATTTTGGTCAAATAGAATGCACAAGGAAATTGTTTGTCACTACATAATTAATCTGCCCAACTAGTTTAAGTATTTGAATCTGTTTCATTTGTTAACAGTCAAGTCAACCTCATAAAACCCAGCAAACTATTGACTAGTTTCATAGAAAAGAGAGGAGCAACAAAAACAAACTATTTGCAGTTTTAATGTGCCAATAGTCATGTTTTCCTATATTGAAACACAACTAAAAACCATTGCAGGAATCAACCCAGCAAGGATCACTATCAAAGTTATGTTTTCCTATATTGAAACACAACTAAAAAAATGAAACCAAGATTGATTCAGAAACAAACAATCTCTAATGTGCTTATGTGTGCAGCAAGCACGCAGAGAGAGAGAGAGATTGATTGATTGATTTTCCAAAAGAAACCATTGCAGGAATCAACCCAGCAAGGGTCAAGATGAAAATCAATATAAGTACATAAGAGAAAATTGAAACTAGCAACAGGTTAACCCAGGGGAAAACTAGCAACAGCTTCTGAAACTAGCAATAGGTTAACCCAGGTGAAAATAATCCCCAAATACAAAAATCAAAGAAACAAAAAAGAAGAAAAGGGGAAAACATTTTATGTTACTTTGGAGTTGTATATGCGTCATTTGACCACTGCAATATCATACACTCAAACAATTGAAGTACTAAACATATGCTAGAATGAGAAAAATAAAAGGAGAGCACAAGAAGAATCATTTCAATAACAAAAAATCTGCTGGTAATGTAAACCTGTACCAAATAAATCTGTCTTTTATTTTAGGTGTTTGAAGAGATTTCAATCACAAACCAAGCACCTTTTAATTGTAAAAGGCAGAGATGAGAAATATACTGACCTATATGTGACAGTGACAAGGCTGCAGCTTAAGATAACTTCTCCTAACAGAAAACAAAAGTTCAGTTTAAGATAACAGAAAACAAAAGACAAAAGTTCAGCTTCAGATAACATAAAACAAAAGTTGAAAAGCAAAACCCACATACAGAACACATTAAGATATTTATAGAAACAAAAGTTCAATCCATCTACTCATGTTAGCATTCTTCTACATCTGCAATTTCAAAATAATGTGACATTAAGATATTTATAGAACTAAACTAAAGAACATCTAATTATTTAAAAACTTCAATATTTCACTTACTTCTATTTTTAGTTGATTCAATCCAATCATTGCAAGTGATTAAGGCCTCCACAATATCTGGAAGTAATGAAGCACGTGTCTCATCAATCACCCTACCTCCTACACTAAACGCCGCCTCTGATGCAACCGTAGTGGCTGGAACACTTAAAACATCACGAGCCATCCTTGCCAAAGTAGGAAATTTTGCTTTATTCACTTTCCACCAATGTAGAATATTGAAGCTCTCATTACTTGGAAACACCAACTCCTCCAAGTATTGCTCCACCTCTTATTTTTGATAGGCATGAATGTTAGAAGCACATTCTTGGGCATACCACGCATGAAAAGCAGCCAAACTTTCTTGTTTCGAAGAACCCACATGCAATTGACTACCACTTGAGCTACTATTTTCAGAAACAGGGGCAATGCAACTCATAGAATCAAAAGAATCACTGTTATACTCATAAAAAAGATCAACAAAACCATTACGAACCCTCTGAATATGCTTGTTAGCATCAACACCATAAATAAGCACAAAGTAGTATTCCACCAAGTCCATTTTAAATCTCGGATCGAGAACCACTGCAATTGCTAACACCAAAGAACATTCTTCCCAATATTTTTGAAATTTCACTCTCATTGGACCGGCCATCAATCGAATGCAATCATACTCACTTTGCTCCCATTTTTTCATTTCAAGTTGAATAAGACAAATATCGGGAAAAAACACATTTGAAGTCGAAAAGTGGTACCACTAAAGTGAGATGTAGCATCAAAAAAAATCTTCAAACACCCACAAATCACATTTGCTACATTCCACTCATCCTCAGAAGGATTGTGCTTATATTGTTTGTCAATTTGCCCTAAGCGGTGGAATGCACTTTTCAAATCTAATGCAGCTTCAAGCATTGAATTAGTGGAGTTCCATCTGGTAGGAACATCCATGGGGACTTTCTTTTTATGATGTAACTTAACATGATTCACTGCAACATCAAATTTTTGTTTTCCATAAGGAGACCTCCCTAAATATCTCACACTTTCTCGGATTTTTGAAATAAGACTCCCAATCACCTTCAAACCATCCTGAACAACTAAATTCAATATGTGTGCGCTACAACGCACATGAAACAATTGTCCACGCAAATGTAGTAATCCTTGGTCATGTAGCCATCGCTTCAAGAGTCTCACCATGACATCATTACTCGTTGCATTATCGACTACCATTGAAAACAACTTCTTATCTATGTTCCACTCTAAAATTAGATCTTTGATAAAACTAAACAAATGGTCTCCATCATGCGGGTAATCAATGCGTCTATAAGCAAGGATTTTCTTCTTCGACTCCCAATCATTAGTCACATAATGAGCAGTCAAACATGTATAGGCAAAGTTCTGATGGTCTGAAGTCCATATATCAGTTGTCACGGTGATCTTAGAAGAGAGTTCATCCAAAAATTGATATAATTTGGCCTTTTCTATTTCATAAACATCAAGGACATCCGCCCTAACAGTGTTACAAGAAACAAGTTTGAACATTGGTTGAAGATTATTACAAAATATTTCAAAAAATTCATGCTCAGCCATGTTAAAAGGATAATTGTGCTTGATTACCATCCTAGAAAAATCCATACGACTTCTCTCTTGATCGAATTTGAAACTTGCAGCCTTAGGAGTAGATTCAGAAGCAGCCTTACTAGCAATCCTAGGGGCATTTGGCCCTTTAAGTACTGGACATGTCTTCGACAAATGATTTTTTAAATGACTAGTCCCTTTCCTACTCTCTCCAACAAATTCCCTATTGCAATGCTTACATCTAGCTATGTCATTTCCATTAGGTCCTTTAAATTTGACAAAGTCATCCCATACCTTTGAAGTTAGTTTTCGAATCCTCTTTGTGGGTCCTTGAGATACATCATCATCCAACTCGGCATCATCAGCAGTAATAGGTTCGCTATAATCCGAAGACATCTTTGGCTCAAAAACTCAAATATGCACTCCACAACTTCTCTTGGTCCTTCCCGAGGTGTTTGATGCGTTTGCCGGGCCTTCTCGTGACTGTTACACGATTTTGGCACCCGATGTCCTATTTTTAAGCTTAAGTGTGAGAAAAGTGACATTTCCGACATAGTTTTCAAACCGGGAGTCCCATGCCAGTTCGGTAAGTTTCTACAACTTACATTGGTCGCTCTCGAGGTGTTTGAGGTGTTCCCTGGGCCTTCTCATGACTGTTACACAATTTTGGCCCTCGATGGCCTATTTTCAGGATTAAGTGTGAAAAAAGTGCATTTTTTGGCTTCCTTTTCAAACCGAGAGTCCCGTTGAAGTTTCGTAAGTTTCCACAACTAACAATGGTCTATCCTGAGGTGTTTGCGGCGTGCTTCGGACATTCTCGTGATTGCTACATTGTTTTCAAACCGGGAGTCCCGTGCTAGTTCTGTAAGTTTTCACAACTTACATTGGTCCCTCTCGAGGTGTTTGAGGGGTTTCGCTGGGGCTCTCGTGACTGTTACACAATTTTAGCCCCCCGATAGCCTATTCTCAAGATTAAGTGTGAAACAAGTGCAATTTTTGACTTAGTTTTGAAGCGAGGAGTCCCGTGCAAGTTCCGTAAATTTTCCCAACTTGCATTGGTCCCTCCGAGGTGTTTAAGGTGTTCCTTGGGCCTCCTCGCGACTGTTACACGAATTTGGCGACTGATGGTCTATTTTAGAGCTCAAGTGTGAAAAAAGTGCATTTTTTGAATTAGATTTCAAACCGGAAGTCCCGTGCTAGTTCTATAAGTTTCCACAACTTCTCTTGGTCCTTCCCGAGGTGTTTGATACGTTTCCCGGGCCTTCTCGTGACTGTTACACGATTTTGGCTACCGATGTCCTATTTTTAAACTTAAGTCTGAGAAAAGTGACTTTTCCGACATAGTTTTCAAACCAGAAGTCTCATGCTAGTTCGGTAAGTTTCTACAACTTACGTTGGTCGCTCTCGGGGTGTTTGAGGTGTTCCCTGGGCCTTCTCATGATTGTTACACAATTTTGGCCCTCGATGTCTATTTTCAGGATTAAGTGTAAAAAACGTACATTTTTTGGCTTCCTTTTCAAACCGAGAGTGCCGTTGAAGTTCCGTAAGTTTCCACAACTTACAATGGTCTATCCTGAGGTGTTTGACGTGTTCTTCAGGCATTCTCGTGATTGCTACATTGTTTTCAAACCGGGAGTCCCTTACTAGTTCTGTAAGTTTTCACAACTTACATTGGCCCTTCTCGAGGTGTTTGAGGGGTTTCGCTAGGGCTCTCGTGATTTTTACACAATTTTAGCCCCCCGATAGCCTATTCTCAAGATTAAGTGTGAAACAAGTGCAATTTTTGACTTAGTTTTGAAGCGAGGAATCCCGTGCAAGTTCTGTAAATTTTCACAACTTCCATTGGTCCCTCTGAGGTGTTTGAAGTGTTGCTTGGGCCTTCTCGTGACTGTTAAACGAATTTGGCCACTGATGGTATATTTTAGAGCTCAAGTGTGAAATAAGTGCATTTTTGGAATTAGATTTCAAACCGGAAGTCCCGTGCTAGTTTTTTAAGTTTCCACAACTTCTCTTGGTCCATCCCGAGGTGTTTGATGCGTTTCCCGGGCCTTCTCGTGACTGTTACACGATTTTGGCTCCCGATGTCCTATTTTTAAGCTTAAGTGTGAGAAAAGTGACTTTTCCGAAATAGTTTTCAAACCGGGAGTCCCATGCTAGTTCGGTAAGTTTCTAAAACTTACATTGGTCGCTCTCGAGGTGTTTGAGGTGTTCCCTGAGCCTTCTCACGATTGTTACACAATTTTGGCCATCGATGGCCTATTTTCAGGATTAAGTGTGAAAAAAGTGAATTTTTTGGCGTTGTTTTCAAACCGAGAGTCCCGTTGAAATTCCGTAAGTTTCCACAACTTACAATGGTCTATGCTGAGGTGTTTGAGGTGTTCTTCGGACATTCTCGTGATTGCTACATTGTTTTCTAACCGGGAGTCCCGTGCTAGTTCTATAAGTTTTCACAACTTACAATGGTGCCCCTCGAGCTATTTGAGGGGATTCGCTGTGGTTCTCGTGACTGTTACACAATTTCAGCTTCCCTATAGCCTATTCTCAAGATTAAGTGTGAAAAAAATGCAATTTTTGACTTAGTTTTGAAGCGAGGAGTCCCGTGCAAGTTCCGTAAATTTTCACAACTTGCATTGGTCCCTCCGAGCTGTTTGAGGTGTTGCTTGGGCCTTCTCGTGACTGTTACACGAATTTGGCCACTGATGGTCTATTTTACAGCTCAAGTGTGAAAAAAGTGCATTTTTGAATTAGATTTCAAACCGGAAGTCCCGTGCTAGTTCCGTAAGTTTCCACAACTTCTCTTGGTCCTTCCCACGGTGTTTGATGCGTTTCCCGGGCCTTCTCGTGACTGTTACACGATTTTAGCTCCCGATGTACTATTTTTCAGCATAAGTGTGAGAAAAGTGACTTTTCCGACATAGTTCTCAAACCGGGAGTCCCATGCTAGTTCGGTAAGTTTCTACAACTTACATTGGTCGCTCTGGAGGTGTTTGAGGTGTTCCCTGGGCCTTCTCATGACTATTACACAATTTTAGCCCTCGATGGCCTATTTTCAGGATTAAGTGTGAAAAAAGTGCATTTTTTGGCTTCGTTTTCAAACCGAGAGTCCCGTTGAAGTTCCGTAAGTTTCCACAACTTACAATGGTCTATCCTGAGGTGTTTGAGTTGTTCTTCGGACATTCTCGTGATTGCTACATTGTTTTCAAACCGAGAGTCCCGTGCTAGTTCTGTAAGTTTTCACAACTTACATTGGTCCCCCTCGAGGTGTTTGAGGGGTTTCGCTGGAGTTCTCGTGACTGTTACACAATTTCAGCTTCCCAATAGCCTATACTAAAGATTAAGTGTGAAAAAAATGCAATTTTTGACTTCGTTTTGACGCGAGGAGTCCCGTGCAAGATCCGTAAATTTTCACAACTTGCATTGGTCCCTCCGAGGTGTTTGAGGTGTTGCTTGGGCCTTCTCGTGACTGTTATACAAATTTGGCCACTGATGGTCTATTTTGGAGCTCATGTGTGAAAAAAGTGCATTTTTTCAATTAGATTTCAAACCGGAAGTCCCGTGCTAGTTCTTTAAGTTTCCACAACTTCTCTTGGTCCTTCCCGAGGTGTTTGATGCGTTTCCCGGGCCTTCTCGTGACTGTTACACGATTTTGGCTACCGATGTCCTATTTTTAAACTTAAGTCTGAGAAAAGTGACTTTTCCGACATAGTTTTCAAACTGGGAGTCCCATGCTAGTTCGGTAAGTTTCTACAACTTACATTGGTCACTCTCGAGGTGTTTGAGGTGTTCCCTGGGCCTTCTCATGATTGTTACACAATTTTGGCCCTCGATGTCTATTTTCAGGATTAAGTGTAAAAAAAGCACATTTTTTGGGTTCCTTTTCAAACCGAGAGTGCCGTTGAAGTTCCGTGAGTTTCCACAACTTACAATGGTCTATCCTGAGGTGTTTGACGCGTTCTTCGGGCATTCTCGTGATTGCTACATTGTTTTCAAACCGGGAGTCCCTTGCTAGTTCTGTAAGTTTTCACAACTTACATTGGTCCTTCTCGAGGTGTTTCAGGTGTTTCGCTGAAGCTCTCGTGATTGTTACACAATTTTAGCCCCCCGATAGCCTATTCTCAAGATTAAGTGTGAAACAAGTGCAATTTTTGACTTAGTTTTGAAGCGAGGAGTCCCGTGCAAGTTCCGTAAATTTTCACAACTTGCATTGGTCCCTCCGAGGTGTTTTAGGTGTTGCTTGGGCCTTCTCGTGACTGTTACACGAATTTGGCCACTGATGGTCTACTTTAGAGCTCAAGTGTGAAAAAAGTGCATTTTTTGAATTAGATTTCAAACCGGAAGTCCCGTGCTAGTTCTTTAAGTTTCCACAACTTCTCTTGGTCCTTCCCGAGGTGTTTGATGCGTTTCCCGGGCCTTCTCGTGACTGTTACACGATTTTGGCTCCCGATGTCCTATTTTTAAGCTTAAGTGTGAGAAAAGTGACTTTTCCGACATAGTTCTCAAACCGGGAGTCCCATGCTAGTTCGGTAAGTTTCTACAACTTACATTGGTCGCTCTCGAGGTGTTTGAGGTGTTCCCTGGCCTTCATGGATGTTACACAATTTTGGCCATCGATGCCCTACTTTCAGGTTTAAGTGTGAAAAGTGCATTTTTGGCTTGCTTTCAAACCAAGAGTCCTGTTGAAGTTCGTAAGTTTCCAACTTACAATGGTCTATCCCGAGGTGTTTGAGGTGTTCTTGACATTCTCGTGATTGCTACATTGTTTTCAAACCGAGTCCGTGCTAGTTCTCAGAAGTTTTCACAACTTACATTGGTCACTCTCGAGGTGTTTGAGGGTTTCATTGGGCCTCGTGACTATTACACAATTTTAGCCCCGATAGCCTATTCTCAAGATTAAGTGTGAAAAAGTGCAATTTTTGACTTAGATTTGAAGCGAGGAGTCCCGCAAGTTCCGTAAATTTTCACAACTTGCATTGGTCCTCCGAGGTGTTTGAGTGTTGCTTGGGCCTTCTCGTGATCATATTACGAATTTGGCCATCGATGGTCTATTTTATCTCAAGTGTGAAAAAAGTGCATTTTTTTAATTTGATTTCAAACCGGAAGTCCCGTGCTAGTTCCGTAAGTTTCCACAACTTCCCTCGGTTCTTCCCGAGGTGTTTGATCCGTTTCCCGAGCCTTCTCGTGACTATTACACGATTTTGGCTCCCAATGTCCTATTTTTAAGCTTAAGTGTGAGAAAAGTTACTTTTTCGACATAGTTTTCAAACCGGAAGCCCCATGCTAGTTCGGTAAGTTTCTACAACTTACATTGATCGATCTCGAGGTGTTTGAGGTGTTCCCTGGGCCTTCTCATGACTTTTAAACAATTTTGGCCCTCGATGTCCTATTTTCAAGATTAAGTGTGAAAAACGTGCATTTTTCGGCTTCGTTTTCAAACCAAGAGTACCGTTGAAGTTCCGTAAGTTTCCACAACTTACAATGGTCTATCCTGAGGTGTTTGAGGTGTTCTTCAGACATTCTCGGGATTGCTACATTGTTTTCAAACCGGGAGTCCTGTGCTAGTTCTGTAAGTTTTCACAACTTACATTAGTCCCTCTCGAGGTGTTTGAGGGTTTCATTGGGCTTTTCGTGGATCACATACAATTTTAGCCCCGATAGCCTATTCTCAAGATTAAGTGTGAAAAAATGCAATTTTGACTTAGTTTTGAAGCGAGTCCTGTTCAAGTTTCATAAATTTTCACTTGCATTGGTCCCTCCGAGGTGTTTGAGGTGTTGCTTGGGCCTTCTCATGACTGTTACACGACTTTGGCCACTGATGGTCTATTTTAGAGCTCAAGTGTGAAAAAAGTGCATTTTTTGAATTAGATTTCAAACAGGAAGTACCGTGCTAGTTCTTTAAGTTTTCACAACTTCTCTTGTTCCTTCCCGAGGTGTTTGATGCGTTTCCCGGGCCTTCTCGTGACTGTTACACGATTTTGGCTCACGATGTCCTATTTTTAAGCTTAAGTGTGAGAAAAGTGACTTTTCCGACATAGTTTTCAAACCGAGAGTCCCATGCTAGTTCGGTCAGTTTCTACAACTTATATTGGTCGCTCTCGAGGTGTTTGAGGTGTTCCCTGCGCCTTCTCATGACTGTTACACAATTTTGGCCAACGATGGCCAATTTTCAGGATTAAGTGTGAAAAAAGTGCATCTTTTGGCTTCGTTTTCAAACCGAGAGTCCGTTGAAGTTCCGTAACTTTCCACAACTTACAATGGTCTATCCTGAGGTGTTTGAGGTGTTCTTCAGACATTCTCGTGATTGTTACATTGTTTTCAAACCGAGAGTCCCGTGCTAGTTCTGTAAGTTTTCACAACTTACATTGGTCCCTCTCGAGGTGTTTTAGGGGTTTCATTGGGTTCTCGTGGATCGTTACACAATTTGACCTTAATAGCCTATTCTAAAGATTAAATGTGAAAAATGCAATTTTTGACTTGGTTTTGAAGCGAGTAGTCCTGCAAGTTCTCAGAATTTTCACAACTTGCATTGGTCCCTCCGAGGTGTTTGAGGTGTTGCTGGGCCTTCTCATCATGCATACACGAATTTGGCCACTGATGGTCTATTTTACAGCTCAAGTGTGAAAAAAGTGCATTTTTTGAATTAGATTTCAAACCGGAAGTCCCGTGCTAGTTCCGTAAGTTTCCACAACTTCTCTTGGTCCTTCCCGAGGTGTTTGATGCGTTTCCCGGGCCATCTCGTGACTGTTACACGATTTTGGCTCCCGAGGTCCTATTTTTAAGCTTAAGTGTGAGAAAAATGACTTTCTCGACATAGTTTTCAAATCGGAAGTCCCATTCTAGTTCGGTAAGTTTCTACAACTTACATTGGTCGCTCTCGAGGTGTTTGAGGTGTTCCCTGGGCCATGACTGTTACACAATTTTGGCCCTCGATGTCCTATTTTCAGGATTAAGTGTGAAAAACATGCATTTTTTGGCTTCGTTTTCAAACCGAGAGTCCCGTTGAAGTTCCGTTAGTTTCCACAACTTACAATGGTCTATCCTGAGGTGTTTGAGGTGTTCTTCGGACATTCTCGTGGTTGCTACATTGTTTTCAAACCGGGAGTCCTGTGCTAGTTCTATAAGTTTTCAAAACTTACATTGGTCCCTCTCGAGGTGTTTGAGTGGTTTCGCTGGGGCTCTCGTGACTGTTACACAATTTTAGCCCCCCGATAGCCTATTCTCAAGATTAAGTGTGAAACAAGTGCAATTTTTGACTTAGTTTTGAAGCGAGAGTCCCATGCAAGTTCCAGAATTTTCACAACTTGCATTGCCCTCCGAGATGTTTGAGGTGTTGCTTGGGCCTTCTCGTGACTGTTACACGAATTTGGCCACTGATGGTCTATTTTAAAGCTCAAGTGTGAAAAAAAGTACATTTTTTGAATTAGATTTCAAACCGGAATTCCTGTGCTGGTTCTTTAAGTTTCCACAACTTCCCTTGGTCCTTAGGAGGTGTTTGATCGCTTCCTGCCTTCGTGATACACAATTTTGGCTCCCGATGTCCTATTTTTAAGCTTAAGTGTGAGAAAAGTGACTTTTCCGACATAGTTTTCAAACCACGAGTCCCATGCTAGTTCGGTAAGTTTCTACAACTTACATTGGTCGCTCTCGAGGTGTTTGAGGTGTTCCCTGGGCCTTCTCAGGATTAAGTGTGAAAAAAGTGCATTTTTTGGCTTCGTTTTGAAACCGAGAGTCCTGTTGAAGTTCCGTAAGTTTCCACAACTTACAATGGTCTATCATGACGTGTTTGACGTGTTCTTCAGACATTCTCGTGATTGCTACATTGTTTTCAAACCGGGAGTCCCGTGCTAGTTCTGTAAGTTTTCACAACTTACATTGGTCCCCCTCGAGCTATTTGAGGGTTTTCGCTGGGGCTCTCGTGACTGTTACACAATTTCAGCCCCCCGATTGCCTATTCTCAAGATTAAGTGTGAAAAAAACTCAATTTTTGACTTAGTTTTGAAGCGAGGAGTCCCGTGCAAGTTCCGTAAATTTTCACAACTTGCATTGGTCCCTCCGAAGTGTTTGAGGTGTTGCTTCGGCCTTCTCGTGACTGTTACACGAATTTGGCCACTGATGGTCTATTTTAGAGCTCAAGTGTGAAAAAAGTGCATTTTTTGAATTAGATTTCAAACCGGAAGTCCCGTGCTAGTTCCGTAAGTTTCCACAACTTCCCTTGGTCCTTCCCGAGGTGTTTGATGCGTTTCTGCCTTCTCGATCATATTACGATTTTGGCACCCGATGTCCTATTTTTAAGCTTAACTGTGAGAAAAGTGACTTTTCCGACATAGTTTTCAAACCGGGAGTCTCATGCTAGTTCGGTAAGTTTTTATAACTTACATTACTCGCTCTCGAGGTGTTTGAGGTGTTCCCTGGGCCTTCTCATAACAGTTACACAATTTTGGTCCTCGATAGCCTATTTACAGGATTAAGTGTGAAAAAAATGAATTTTTTGGCGTCGTTTTCAAACCGAGAGTCCCGTTGAAATTCCGTAAGTTTCCACAACTTACAATGGTCTATGCTGAGGTCTTTGAGGTGTTCTTCGGACATTCTCGTGATTGCTACATTGTTTTCAAACCTGGAGTCCCGTGCTAGTTCTATAAGTTTTCACAACTTACATTGGTGCCCCTCGAGGTGTTTGAGGGTTTCATTGTGGCTTTCGTGATTGTTACACAATTTCACTTCCCTATAGCCTATTCTCAAGATTAAGTGTGAAAAAATGCAATTTTGACTTAGTTTTGAAGCGAGGAGCCTGCAAGTTCCAGAATTTTCACAACTTGCATTGGTCCTCCGAGGTGTTTGAGGTGTTGCTTGGGCCTTCTCGTGATCGTTACGAATTTGGCCACCGATGCTCTATTTTAGAGCTCAAGTGTGAAAAAGTGCATTTTTGAATTAGATTTCAAACCTAAGTCCTGCTAGTTCCGTAAGTTTCCACAATTTCCCTTGGTCCTTCCCGAGGTGTTTGATGCGTTTCCCGGGCCTTCTCGTGACTGCTACACGATTTTGGCTCCCGATGTCCTATTTTTAAGCTTAAGTGTAAGAAAAGTGACTTTTTAGACATAGTTTTCAAACCACGAGTCTCATGCTAGTTCGGTAAGTTTCTACAACTTACATTGGTCACTCGAGGTGTTTGAGGTGTTCCCGGCCTTCTCATGATCATAATAATTTTGGCCCTCGATGGCCTATTTTCAGATTAAGTGTGAAAAAGTGCATTTTTGGCTTTTCAAACCAAGAGTCCGTTGAAGTTCCGTAAGTTTCCAACTTACAATGGTCTATGCCGAGGTGTTTGACGTGTTCTTGACATTCTCGTGATTGCTACATTGTTTTCAAACCGGAGTCCGTGCTAGTTCTGTAAGTTTTCACAACTTACATTGGTGCCCTCAAGGTGTTTGACGGTTTCATTGGGTTCTCGTGGATCGTTACACAATTTCACTCCGATAGCCTATTCTCAAGATTAAGTTTGAAAAAATTCAATTTTGCCTTAGTTTTGAAGCGAGAGTCCTGCAAGTTCGTAAATTTTCACAACTTGCATTGGTCCCTCCGAGGTGTTTGAGGTGTTGCTTGGGCCTTGTCGTGATATTGCACGAATTTGGCCCGATGATCTATTTTTACTCAAGTGTGAAAAAAGTGCATTTTTGAATTAGATTTCAAACCGAAGTCCCAGCTAGTTCGTAAGTTTCCACAACTTCTCTTGGTCCTTCCCGAGGTGTTTGATGCGTTTCTGGCCTTCTCGTGATCAATTACACAATTTTGGCTAGCGATGTCCTATTTTTAAGAATAAGTGTGAGAAAAGTGACTTTTCCGGCATAGTTTTCAAACCGGAAGTCCCATGCTAGTTGGGTAAGTTTCTACAACTTACATTGGTCGCTCTCGAGGTGTTTTAGGTGTTCCCTGGGCCTATGACTTTTACACAATTTTGGTCCTCGATGGCCTATTTTCAGGATTAAGCGTGAAAATAGTGCATTTTTGGCTTGTTTTTTCGAGAGTCCCGTTGAAGTTCCGTAAGTTTCCACAACTTACAATGGTCTATCCTGAGGTGTTTGAGGTGTTCTTCGGACATTCTCGTGATTGCTACATTCTTTACAAACCGCGAGTCCCGTGCTAGTTCTGTAAGTTTTCACAACTTACATTGGTCCCCCTCGAGCTATTTGAGGGGTTTCGCTGGGGCTCTCGTGACTATTACACAATTTTAGCCCCCCGATAGCCTATTCTCAAGATTAAGTGTGCAACAAGTGCAATTTTTTACTTAGTTTTGAAGCGAGGAGTCCCGTGCAAGTTCCGTAAATTTTCACAACTTGCATTGGTCCCTCCGAGGTGTTTTAGGTGTTGCTTGGGCCTTCTCGTGACTGTTATTACACTGATGGTCTACTTTAGAGCTCAAGTGTGAAAAAAGTGCATTTTTTGAATTAGATTTCAAACCGGAAGTCCCGTGCTAGTTCTTTAAGTTTCCACAACTTCTCTTGGTCCTTCCCGAGGTGTTTGATGCGTTTCCCGGGCCTTCTCGTGACTGTTACACGATTTTGGCTCCCGATGTCCTATTTTTAAGCTTAAGTGTGAGAAAAGTGACTTTTCCGACATAGTTCTCAAACCGGGAGTCCCATGCTAGTTCGGTAAGTTTCTACAACTTACATTGGTCGCTCTCGAGGTGTTTGAGGTGTTCCCTGGGCCTTCTCATGACTGTTACACAATTTTGGCCATCGATGCCCTACTTTCAGGTTTAAGTGTGAAAAAAGTGCATTTTTTGGCTTCGTTTTCAAACCAAGAGTCCCGTTGAAGTTCCGTAAGTTTCCACAACTTACAATGGTCTATCCTGAGGTGTTTGAGGTGTTCTTCGGACATTCTCGTGATTGCTACATTGTTTTCAAACTGGGAGTCCCGTGCTAGTTCTGTAAGTTTTCACAACTTACATTGGTCACTCTCGAGGTGTTTGAGGGGTTTCGCTGGGGCTCTCGTGACTATTACACAATTTTAGCCCCCCGATAGCCTATTCTCAAGATTAAGTGTGAAAAAAGTGCAATTTTTGACTTAGATTTGAAGCGAGGAGTCCCGTGCAAGTTCCGTAAATTTTCACAACTTGCATTGGTCCCTCCGAGGTGTTTGAGGTGTTGCTTGGGCCTTCTCGTCACTGTTACACGAATTTGGCCACTGATGGTCTATTTTACAGCTCAAGTGTGAAAAAAGTGCATTTTTTTAATTTGATTTCAAACCGGAAGTCCCGTGCTAGTTCCGTAAGTTTCCACAACTTCCCTCGGTTCTTCCCGAGGTGTTTGATCCGTTTCCCGAGCCTTCTCGTGACTATTACACGATTTTGGCTCCCAATGTCCTATTTTTAAGCTTAAGTGTGAGAAAAGTTACTTTTTCGACATAGTTTTCAAACCGGAAGCCCCATGCTAGTTCGGTAAGTTTCTACAACTTACATTGATCGATCTCGAGGTGTTTGAGGTGTTCCCTGGGCCTTCTCATGACTTTTAAACAATTTTGGCCCTCGATGTCCTATTTTCAAGATTAAGTGTGAAAAACGTGCATTTTTCGGCTTCGTTTTCAAACCAAGAGTACCGTTGAAGTTCCGTAAGTTTCCACAACTTACAATGGTCTATCCTGAGGTGTTTGAGGTGTTCTTCAGACATTCTCGGGATTGCTACATTGTTTTCAAACCGGGAGTCCTGTGCTAGTTCTGTAAGTTTTCACAACTTACATTAGTCCCTCTCGAGGTGTTTGAGGGGTTTCGCTGGGGCTTTCGTGACTGTTACACAATTTTAGCCCCCCGATAGCCTATTCTCAAGATTAAGTGTGAAAAAAATGCAATTTTTGACTTAGTTTTGAAGCGAGGAGTCCCGTTCAAGTTTCATAAATTTTCACAACTTGCATTGGTCCCTCCGAGGTGTTTGAGGTGTTGCTTGGGCCTTCTCATGACTGTTACACGACTTTGGCCACTGATGGTCTATTTTAGAGCTCAAGTGTGAAAAAAGTGCATTTTTTGAATTAGATTTCAAACAGGAAGTACCGTGCTAGTTCTTTAAGTTTTCACAACTTCTCTTGTTCCTTCCCGAGGTGTTTGATGCGTTTCCCGGGCCTTCTCGTGACTGTTACACGATTTTGGCTCACGATGTCCTATTTTTAAGCTTAAGTGTGAGAAAAGTGACTTTTCCGACATAGTTTTCAAACCGAGAGTCCCATGCTAGTTCGGTCAGTTTCTACAACTTATATTGGTCGCTCTCGAGGTGTTTGAGGTGTTCCCTGCGCCTTCTCATGACTGTTACACAATTTTGGCCAACGATGGCCAATTTTCAGGATTAAGTGTGAAAAAAGTGCATCTTTTGGCTTCGTTTTCAAACCGAGAGTCCCGTTGAAGTTCCGTAACTTTCCACAACTTACAATGGTCTATCCTGAGGTGTTTGAGGTGTTCTTCAGACATTCTCGTGATTGTTACATTGTTTTCAAACCGAGAGTCCCGTGCTAGTTCTGTAAGTTTTCACAACTTACATTGGTCCCTCTCGAGGTGTTTTAGGGGTTTCGCTGGGGTTCTCGTGACTGTTACACAATTTCAGCTTCGCAATAGCCTATTCTAAAGATTAAATGTGAAAAAATGCAATTTTTGACTTGGTTTTGAAGCGAGTAGTCCTGTGCAAGTTCTGTAAATTTTCACAACTTGCATTGGTCCCTCCGAGGTGTTTGAGGTGTTGCCTGGGCCTTCTCATCACTGTTACACGAATTTGGCAACTGATGGTCTATTTTAGAGCTCAAGTGTGAAAAAAGTGCATTTTTTGAATTAGATTTCAAACTGGAAGTACCGTGCTAGTTCCGTAAGTTTCCACAACTTCTCTTGGTCCTTCCCGAGGTGTTTGATGCGTTTCCCGGGCCATCTCGTGACTGTTACACGATTTTGGCTCCCGAGGTCCTATTTTTAAGCTTAAGTGTGAGAAAAATGACTTTCTCGACATAGTTTTCAAATCGGAAGTCCCATTCTAGTTCGGTAAGTTTCTACAACTTACATTGGTCGCTCTCGAGGTGTTTGAGGTGTTCCCTGGGCCATGACTGTTACACAATTTTGGCCCTCGATGTCCTATTTTCAGGATTAAGTGTGAAAAACATGCATTTTTTGGCTTCGTTTTCAAACCGAGAGTCCCGTTGAAGTTCCGTTAGTTTCCACAACTTACAATGGTCTATCCTGAGGTGTTTGAGGTGTTCTTCGGACATTCTCGTGGTTGCTACATTGTTTTCAAACCGGGAGTCCTGTGCTAGTTCTATAAGTTTTCAAAACTTACATTGGTCCCTCTCGAGGTGTTTGAGTGGTTTCGCTGGGGCTCTCGTGACTGTTACACAATTTTAGCCCCCCGATAGCCTATTCTCAAGATTAAGTGTGAAACAAGTGCAATTTTTGACTTAGTTTTGAAGCGAGGAGTCCCATGCAAGTTCCGTAAATTTTCACAACTTGCATTGCTCCCTCCGAGATGTTTGAGGTGTTGCTTGGGCCTTCTCGTGACTGTTACACGAATTTGGCCACTGATGGTCTATTTTAAAGCTCAAGTGTGAAAAAAGTACATTTTTTGAATTAGATTTCAAACCGGAATTCCTGTGCTGGTTCTTTAAGTTTCCACAACTTCCCTTGGTCCTTCCGGAGGTGTTTGATGCGTTTCCCGGGCCTTCTCGTGACTGTTACACAATTTTGGCTCCCGATGTCCTATTTTTAAGCTTAAGTGTGAGAAAAGTGACTTTTCCGACATAGTTTTCAAACCACGAGTCCCATGCTAGTTCGGTAAGTTTCTACAACTTACATTGGTCGCTCTCGAGGTGTTTGAGGTGTTCCCTGGGCCTTCTCAGGATTAAGTGTGAAAAAAGTGCATTTTTTGGCTTCGTTTTGAAACCGAGAGTCCTGTTGAAGTTCCGTAAGTTTCCACAACTTACAATGGTCTATCATGACGTGTTTGACGTGTTCTTCAGACATTCTCGTGATTGCTACATTGTTTTCAAACCGGGAGTCCCGTGCTAGTTCTGTAAGTTTTCACAACTTACATTGGTCCCCCTCGAGCTATTTGAGGGTTTTCGCTGGGGCTCTCGTGACTGTTACACAATTTCAGCCCCCCGATTGCCTATTCTCAAGATTAAGTGTGAAAAAAACTCAATTTTTGACTTAGTTTTTGAGGAGTCCTGCAAGTTCCGTAAATTTTCACAACTTGCATTGGTCCCTCCAAGTGTTTGAGGTGTTGCTTGACCTTCTCGTGATCGTTACGAATTTGGCCACTGATGGTCTATTTTAGAGCTCAAGTGTGAAAAAAGTGCATTTTTTGAATTAGATTTCAAACCGGAAGTCCCGTGCTAGTTCCGTAAGTTTCCACAACTTCCCTTGGTCCTTCCCGAGGTGTTTGATGCGTTTCCCGGGCCTTCTCGTGACTGTTACACGATTTTGGCACCCGATGTCCTATTTTTAAGCTTAACTGTGAGAAAAGTGACTTTTCCGACATAGTTTTCAAACCGGGAGTCTCATGCTAGTTCGGTAAGTTTTTATAACTTACATTACTCGCTCTCGAGGTGTTTGAGGTGTTCCCTGGGCCTTCTCATAACAGTTACACAATTTTGGTCCTCGATAGCCTATTTACAGGATTAAGTGTGAAAAAAATGAATTTTTTGGCGTCGTTTTCAAACCGAGAGTCCCGTTGAAATTCCGTAAGTTTCCACAACTTACAATGGTCTATGCTGAGGTCTTTGAGGTGTTCTTCGGACATTCTCGTGATTGCTACATTGTTTTCAAACCTGGAGTCCCGTGCTAGTTCTATAAGTTTTCACAACTTACATTGGTGCCCCTCGAGGTGTTTGAGGGGTTTCGCTGTGGCTTTCGTGATTGTTACACAATTTCAGCTTCCCTATAGCCTATTCTCAAGATTAAGTGTGAAAAAAATGCAATTTTTGACTTAGTTTTGAAGCGAGGAGCCCCGTGCAAGTTCCGTAAATTTTCACAACTTGCATTGGTCCCTCCGAGGTGTTTGAGGTGTTGCTTGGGCCTTCTCGTGACTGTTACACGAATTTGGCCACTGATGCTCTATTTTAGAGCTCAAGTGTGAAAAAAGTGCATTTTTTGAATTAGATTTCAAACCGGAAGTCCCGTGCTAGTTCCGTAAGTTTCCACAATTTCCCTTGGTCCTTCCCGAGGTGTTTGATGCGTTTCCCGGGCCTTCTCGTGACTGCTACACGATTTTGGCTCCCGATGTCCTATTTTTAAGCTTAAGTGTAAGAAAAGTGACTTTTCCGACATAGTTTTCAAACCACGAGTCTCATGCTAGTTCGGTAAGTTTCTACAACTTACATTGGTCACTCTCGAGGTGTTTGAGGTGTTCCCTGGGCCTTCTCATGACTGTTACACAATTTTGGCCCTCGATGGCCTATTTTCAGGATTAAGTGTGAAAAAAGTGCATTTTTTGGCTTCGTTTTCAAACCAAGAGTCCCGTTGAAGTTCCGTAGTTTCCACAACTTACAATGGTCTATGCTGAGGTGTTTGACGTGTTCTTCGGACATTCTCGTGATTGCTACATTGTTTTCAAACCGGGAGTCCCGTGCTAGTTCTGTAAGTTTTCACAACTTACATTGGTGCCCCTCAAGGTGTTTGACGGGTTTCGCTGGGGTTCTCGTGACTGTTACACAATTTCAGCTTCCCGATAGCCTATTCTCAAGATTAAGTTTGAAAAAAATTCAATTTTTGCCTTAGTTTTGAAGCGAGGAGTCCCGTGCAAGTTCCGTAAATTTTCACAACTTGCATTGGTCCCTCCGAGGTGTTTGAGGTGTTGCTTGGGCCTTGTCGTGACTGTTACACGAATTTGGCCACTGATGATCTATTTTACAGCTCAAGTGTGAAAAAAGTGCATTTTTTGAATTAGATTTCAAACCGGAAGTCCCGCGCTAGTTCCGTAAGTTTCCACAACTTCTCTTGGTCCTTCCCGAGGTGTTTGATGCGTTTCGCGGGCCTTCTCGTGACTGTTACACAATTTTGGCTAGCGATGTCCTATTTTTAAGAATAAGTGTGAGAAAAGTGACTTTTCCGGCATAGTTTTCAAACCGGAAGTCCCATGCTAGTTGGGTAAGTTTCTACAACTTACATTGGTCGCTCTCGAGGTGTTTTAGGTGTTCCCTGGGCCTTTGACTTTTACACAATTTTGGTCCTCGATGGCCTATTTTCAGGATTAAGCGTGAAAATAGTGCATTTTTTGGCTTCGTTTTCAAACCGAGAGTCCCGTTGAAGTTCCGTAAGTTTCCACAACTTACAATGGTCTATCCTGAGGTGTTTGAGGTGTTCTTCGGACATTCTCGTGATTGCTACATTCTTTACAAACCGCGAGTCCCGTGCTAGTTCTGTAAGTTTTCACAACTTACATTGGTCCCCCTCGAGCTATTTGAGGGGTTTCGCTGGGGCTCTCGTGACTATTACACAATTTTAGCCCCCCGATAGCCTATTCTCAAGATTAAGTGTGCAACAAGTGCAATTTTTTACTTAGTTTTGAAGCGAGGAGTCCCGTGCAAGTTCCGTAAATTTTCACAACTTGCATTGGTCCCTCCGAGGTGTTTTAGGTGTTGCTTGGGCCTTCTCGTGACTGTTACACGAATTTGGCCACTGATGGTCTACTTTAGAGCTCAAGTGTGAAAAAAGTGCATTTTTTGAATTAGATTTCAAACCGGAAGTCCCGTGCTAGTTCTTTAAGTTTCCACAACTTCTCTTGGTCCTTCCCGAGGTGTTTGATGCGTTTCCCGGGCCTTCTCGTGGATCAAGTACACGATTTTGGCTCGATGTCCTTTTTTTAAGCTTAAGTGTGAGAAAAGTGACTTTTCCGACATAGTTCTCAAACCGGGAGTCCCATGCTAGTTCGGTAAGTTTCTACAACTTACATTGGTCGCTCTCGAGGTGTTTGAGGTGTTCCCTGGGCCTTCTCATGACTGTTACACAATTTTGGCCATCGATGCCCTACTTTCAGGTTTAAGTGTGAAAAAAGTGCATTTTTTGGCTTCGTTTTCAAACCAAGAGTCCCGTTGAAGTTAGTAGTTTCCTGACTTACAATGGTCTATCCTGAGGTGTTTGAGGTGTTCTTCGGACATTCTCGTGATTGCTACATTGTTTTCAAACTGGGAGTCCCGTGCTAGTTCTGTAAGTTTTCACAACTTACATTGGTCACTCTCGAGGTGTTTGAGGGGTTTCGCTGGGGCTCTCGTGACTATTACACAATTTTAGCCCCCCGATAGCCTATTCTCAAGATTAAGTGTGAAAAAAGTGCAATTTTTGACTTAGATTTGAAGCGAGGAGTCCCGTGCAAGTTCCGTAAATTTTCACAACTTGCATTGGTCCCTCCGAGGTGTTTGAGGTGTTGCTTGGGCCTTCTCGTGACTGTTACACGAATTTGGCCACTGATGGTCTATTTTACAGCTCAAGTGTGAAAAAAGTGCATTTTTTTAATTTGATTTCAAACCGGAAGTCCCGTGCTAGTTCCGTAAGTTTCCACAACTTCCCTCGGTTCTTCCCGAGGTGTTTGATCCGTTTCCCGAGCCTTCTCGTGACTATTACACGATTTTGGCTCCCAATGTCCTATTTTTAAGCTTAAGTGTGAGAAAAGTTACTTTTTCGACATAGTTTTCAAACCGGAAGCCCCATGCTAGTTCGGTAAGTTTCTACAACTTACATTGATCGATCTCGAGGTGTTTGAGGTGTTCCCTGGGCCTTCTCATGACTTTTAAACAATTTTGGCCCTCGATGTCCTATTTTCAAGATTAAGTGTGAAAAACGTGCATTTTTCGGCTTCGTTTTCAAACCAAGAGTACCGTTGAAGTTCCGTAAGTTTCCACAACTTACAATGGTCTATCCTGAGGTGTTTGAGGTGTTCTTCAGACATTCTCGGGATTGCTACATTGTTTTCAAACCGGGAGTCCTGTGCTAGTTCTGTAAGTTTTCACAACTTACATTAGTCCCTCTCGAGGTGTTTGAGGGGTTTCGCTGGGGCTTTCGTGACTGTTACACAATTTTAGCCCCCCGATAGCCTATTCTCAAGATTAAGTGTGAAAAAAATGCAATTTTTGACTTAGTTTTGAAGCGAGTCCCGTTCAAGTTTCATAAATTTTCACAACTTGCATTGGTCCCTCCGAGGTGTTTGAGGTGTTGCTTGGGCCTTCTCATGACTGTTACACGACTTTGGCCACTGATGGTCTATTTTAGAGCTCAAGTGTGAAAAAAGTGCATTTTTTGAATTAGATTTCAAACAGGAAGTACCGTGCTAGTTCTTTAAGTTTTCACAACTTCTCTTGTTCCTTCCCGAGGTGTTTGATGCGTTTCCCGGGCCTTCTCGTGACCGTTTCACCATTTTGGCTCACGATGTCCTATTTTAAGCTTAAGTGTGAGAAAAGTGACTTTTCCGACATAGTTTTCAAACCGAGAGTCCCATGCTAGTTCGGTCAGTTTCTACAACTTATATTGGTCGCTCTCGAGGTGTTTGAGGTGTTCCCTGCGCCTTCTCATGACTGTTACACAATTTTGGCCAACGATGGCCAATTTTCAGGATTAAGTGTGAAAAAAGTGCATCTTTTGGCTTCGTTTTCAAACCGAGAGTCCCGTTGAAGTTCCGAACTTTCCACAACTTACAATGGTCTATCCTGAGGTGTTTGAGGTGTTCTTCAGACATTCTCGTGATTGTTACATTGTTTTCAAACCGAGAGTCCCGTGCTAGTTCTGTAAGTTTTCACAACTTACATTGGTCCCTCTCGAGGTGTTTTAGGGTTTCATTGGGTTCTCGTGGATCGTTACACAATTTCAAGAATAGCCTATTCTAAAGATTAAATGTGAAAAATGCAATTTTGACTTGGTTTTGAAGCGAGTAGTCCTGCAAGTTCGTAAATTTTCACAACTTGCATTGGTCCTCCGAGGTGTTTGAGGTGTTGCTCGGGCCTTCTCATCATCATTACACGAATTTGGCCGATGGTCTATTTTAGAGCTCAAGTGTGAAAAAGTGCATTTTTGAATTAGATTTCAAAGGAAGTACCGTGCTAGTTCCGTAAGTTTCCACAACTTCTCTTGGTCCTTCCCGAGGTGTTTGATCGTTTCGGGCCATCTCGTGGCATACACGATTTTGGCTCGAGGTCCTATTTTTAAGCTTAAGTGTGAGAAAAATGACTTTCTCGACATAGTTTTCAAATCGGAAGTCCCATTCTAGTTCGTAAGTTTCTCAACTTACATTGTCGCTCTCGAGGTGTTTGAGGTGTTCCTGGGCCATGACTGTTACACAATTTTGGCCCTCGATGTCCTATTTTCAGGATTAAGTGTGAAAAACATGAATTTTTTGGCTTCGTTTTCAAACCGAGAGTCCCGTTGAAGTTCCGTTAGTTTCCACAACTTACAATGGTCTATCCTGAGGTGTTTGAGGTGTTCTTCGGACATTCTCGTGGTTGCTACATTGTTTTCAAACCGGGAGTCCTGTGCTAGTTCTATAAGTTTTCAAAACTTACATTGGTCCCTCTCGAGGTGTTTGAGTGGTTTCGCTGGGGCTCTCGTGACTGTTACACAATTTTAGCCCCCCGATAGCCTATTCTCAAGATTAAGTGTGAAACAAGTGCAATTTTTGACTTAGTTTTGAAGCGAGGAGTCCCATGCAAGTTCCGTAAATTTTCACAACTTGCATTGCTCCCTCCGAGATGTTTGAGGTGTTGCTTGGGCCTTCTCGTGACTGTTACACGAATTTGGCCACTGATGGTCTATTTTAAAGCTCAAGTGTGAAAAAAGTACATTTTTTGAATTAGATTTCAAACCGGAATTCCTGTGCTGGTTCTTTAAGTTTCCACAACTTCCCTTGGTCCTTCCGGAGGTGTTTGATGCGTTCCTGCCTTCTCGATCATTACACAATTTTGGCTCCCGATGTCCTATTTTTAAGCTTAAGTGTGAGAAAAGTGACTTTTCCGACATAGTTTTCAAACCACGAGTCCCATGCTAGTTCGGTAAGTTTCTACAACTTACATTGGTCGCTCTCGAGGTGTTTGAGGTGTTCCCTGGGCCTTCTCAGGATTAAGTGTGAAAAAAGTGCATTTTTTGGCTTCGTTTTGAAACCGAGAGTCCTGTTGAAGTTCCGTAAGTTTCCACAACTTACAATGGTCTATCATGACGTGTTTGACGTGTTCTTCAGACATTCTCGTGATTGCTACATTGTTTTCAAACCGGGAGTCCCGTGCTAGTTCTGTAAGTTTTCACAACTTACATTGGTCCCCCTCGAGCTATTTGAGGGTTTCATTGGGCTCTCGTGGTCGTTACACAATTTCAAACCGATTGCCTATTCTCAAGATTAAGTGTGAAAAAAATTCAATTTTTGACTTAGTTTTGAAGCGAGGAGTCCCGTGCAAGTTCCGTAAATTTTCACAACTTGCATTGGTCCCTCCGAGGTGTTTTAGGTGTTGCTTGGGCCTTCTCGTGACTGTTACACGAATTTGGCCACTGATGGTCTACTTTAGAGCTCAAGTGTGAAAAAAGTGCATTTTTTGAATTAGATTTCAAACCGGAAGTCCCGTGCTAGTTCTTTAAGTTTCCACAACTTCTCTTGGTCCTTCCCGAGGTGTTTGATCGCTTCGGGCCTTCTCGTGACTGTTACACGATTTTGGCTCCCGATGTCCTATTTTTAAGCTTAAGTGTGAGAAAAGTGACTTTTCCGACATAGTTCTCAAACCGGGAGTCCCATGCTAGTTCGGTAAGTTTCTACAACTTACATTGGTCGCTCTCGAGGTGTTTGAGGTGTTCCCTGGGCCTTCTCATGACTGTTACACAATTTTGGCCATCGATGCCCTACTTTCAGGTTTAAGTGTGAAAAAAGTGCATTTTTTGGCTTCGTTTTCAAACCAAGAGTCCCGTTGAAGTTCCGTAAGTTTCCACAACTTACAATGGTCTATCCTGAGGTGTTTGAGGTGTTCTTCGGACATTCTCGTGATTGCTACATTGTTTTCAAACTGGGAGTCCCGTGCTAGTTCTGTAAGTTTTCACAACTTACATTGGTCACTCTCGAGGTGTTTGAGGGGTTTCGCTGGGGCTCTCGTGACTATTACACAATTTGACTTAGATTTGAAGCGAGGAGCCCCGTGCAAGTTCCGTAAATTTTCACAACTTGCATTGGTCCCTCCGAGGTGTTTGAGGTGTTGCTTGGGCCTTCTCGTGACTGTTACACGAATTTGGCCACTGATGCTCTATTTTAGAGCTCAAGTGTGAAAAAAGTGCATTTTTTGAATTAGATTTCAAACCGGAAGTCCCGTGCTAGTTCCGTAAGTTTCCACAATTTCCCTTGGTCCTTCCCGAGGTGTTTGATGCGTTTCCCGGGCCTTCTCGTGACTGCTACACGATTTTGGCTCCCGATGTCCTATTTTTAAGCTTAAGTGTAAGAAAAGTGACTTTTCCGACATAGTTTTCAAACCACGAGTCTCATGCTAGTTCGGTAAGTTTCTACAACTTACATTGGTCACTCTCGAGGTGTTTGAGGTGTTCCCTGGGCCTTCTCATGACTGTTACACAATTTTGGCCCTCGATGGCCTATTTTCAGGATTAAGTGTGAAAAAAGTGCATTTTTTGGCTTCGTTTTCAAACCAAGAGTCCCGTTGAAGTTCCGTAAGTTTCCACAACTTACAATGGTCTATGCTGAGGTGTTTGACGTGTTCTTCGGACATTCTCGTGATTGCTACATTGTTTTCAAACCGGGAGTCCCGTGCTAGTTCTGTAAGTTTTCACAACTTACATTGGTGCCCCTCAAGGTGTTTGACGGGTTTCGCTGGGGTTCTCGTGACTGTTACACAATTTCAGCTTCCCGATAGCCTATTCTCAAGATTAAGTTTGAAAAAAATTCAATTTTTGCCTTAGTTTTGAAGCGAGGAGTCCCGTGCAAGTTCCGTAAATTTTCACAACTTGCATTGGTCCCTCCGAGGTGTTTGAGGTGTTGCTTGGGCCTTGTCGTGACTGTTACACGAATTTGGCCACTGATGATCTATTTTACAGCTCAAGTGTGAAAAAAGTGCATTTTTTGAATTATATTTCAAACCGGAAGTCCCGTGCTAGTTCCGTAAGTTTTCACAACTTCTCTTGGTCCTTCCCGAGGTGTTTGATGCGTTTCGCGGGCCTTCTCGTGACTTTTACACAATTTTGGCTAGCGATGTCCTATTTTTAAGAATAAGTGTGAGAAAAGTGACTTTTCCGGCATAGTTTTCAAACCGGAAGTCCCATGCTAGTTGGGTAAGTTTCTACAACTTACATTGGTCGCTATCGAGGTGTTTTAGGTGTTCTCTGGGCCTTTGACTTTTACACAATTTTGGTCCTCGATGGCCTATTTTCAGAATTAAGCGTGAAAATAGTGCATTGTTTGGCTTCGTTTTCAAACCGAGAGTCCCGTTGAAGTTCCGTAAGTTTCCACAACTTACAATGGTCTATCCTGAGGTGTTTGAGGTGTTCTTCGGACATTCTCGTGATTGCTACATTCTTTACAAACCGGGAGTCCCGTACTAGTTCTGTAAGTTTTCACAACTTACATTGGTCCCCCTCGAGCTATTTGAGGGGTTTCGCTGGGGCTCTCGTGACTATTACACAATTTTAGCCCCCCGATAGCCTATTCTCAAGATTAAGTGTGCAACTAGTGCAATTTTTGACTTAGTTTTGAAGCGAGGAGTCCCGTGCAAGTTCCGTAAATTTTCACAACTTGCATTGGTCCCTCCGAGGTGTTTTAGGTGTTGCTTGGGCCTTCTCGTGACTGTTACACGAATTTGGCCACTGATGGTCTACTTTAGAGCTCAAGTGTGAAAAAAGTGCATTTTTTGAATTAGATTTCAAACCGGAAGTCCCGTGCTAGTTCTTTAAGTTTCCACAACTTCTCTTGGTCCTTCCCGAGGTGTTTGATGCGTTTCCCGGGCCTTCTCGTGACTGTTACACGATTTTGGCTCCCGATGTCCTATTTTTAAGCTTAAGTGTGAGAAAAGTGACTTTTCCGACATAGTTCTCAAACCGGGAGTCCCATGCTGGTTCGATAAGTTTCTATAACTTACATTGGTCGCTCTCGAGGTGTTTGAGGTGTTCCCTGGCCCTTCTCATGACTGCTACACAATTTTGGCCATCGATGCCCTATTTTCAGGATTAAGTGTGAAAAAAGTGCAATTTTTTGCTTCGTTTTCAAACCAAGAGTCCCGTTGAAGTTCCGTAAGTTTCCACAACTTACAATGGTCTATCCTGAGGTGTTTGAGGTGTTCTTCGGACATTCTCGTGATTGCTACATTGTTTTCAAACCGAGAGTCCCATGCTAGTTCTATAAGTTTTCACAACTTAAATTGGTGCCCCTCGAGCTATTTGAGGGGTTTCGCTGTGGTTCTCGTGACTGTTACACAATTTCAGCTTCCCTATAGCCTATTCTCAAGATTATGTGTGAAAAAAATTCAATTTTTGACTTAGTTTTGAAGCGAGGTGTCCCGTGCAAGTTCCATAAATTTTCACAACTTGCATTGGTCCCTCCGAGGTGTTTGAGGTGTTGCTTGGGCCTTCTCGTGACTGTTACACGAATTTGGCCACTGATGGTCTATTTTACAGCTCAAGTGTGAAAAAAGTGCAATTTTTGAATTTGATATCAAACCGGAAGTCCCGTGCTAGTTCCGTAACTTTCCACAACTTCCCTCGGTCCTTCCCGAGGTGTTTGATCCGTTTCCCGAGCCTTCTCTTGACTATTACACGATTTTGGCTCCCAATGTCCTATTTTTAAGCTTGAGTGTCAGAAAAGTGACTTTTCCGACATAGTTTTCAAACCGGGAGTCTCAAGCTACTTCGGTATGTTTTTATAACTTATATTAGTCGCTCTCGAGGTGTTTGAGGTGTTCCCTAGGCCTTCTCATAACTGTTACACAATTTTGGCCCTCGATGGCCTATTTTCAGGATTAAATGTGAAAAAAGTACATTTTTTGGCTTCGTTTACAAACCGAGAGTCCCGTTGAAATTCCGTAAGTTTCCACAACTTACAATGGTCTATCATGAGGTGTTTGAGGTGTTCTTCGGACATTCTCGTGATTGCTACATTGTTTTCAAACCGGGAGTCCCGTGTTAGTTCTATAAGTTTTCACAACTTACATTGGTGCCCCCCGAGCTATTTAAGGGGTTTTGCTGTGGTTCTCGTGACTGTTACACAATTTCAGCTTCCCTATAGCCTATTCTCAAGATTAAGTGTGAAAAAAGTGCAATTTTTGACTTAGTTTTGAAGCGAGGAGTCCCGTGCAAGTTCCATAAATTTTCACAACTTGCATTGGTCCATCCGAGGTGTTTGAGTTGTTGCTTGGGCCTTCTCGTGACTGTTAAACCAATTTGGCCACTGATGGTCTATTTTAGAGCTCAAATGTGAAAAAAGTGCATTTTTTGAATTAGATTTCAAACCGGATGTCCCGTGCTAGTTCTTTAAGTTTCCACAGCTTCTCTTGGTCCTTCCCGAGGTGTTTGATGCGTTTCCCGGGCCTTCTCGTGACTGTTACACGGTTTTGGCTCCTGATGTCCTATTTTTAAGCTTAAGCGTGAGAAAAATGACTTTTCCGACATAGTTTTCAAACCAGGAGTCCCATGCTAGTTCGGTAAGTTTCTACAACTTACATTGGTCGCTCTCGAGGTGTTTGAGGTGTTCCCTGGGCCTTCTCATTACTGTTAGACAATTTTGGCCCTCGATGGCCTATTTTCAGGATTAAGTGTGAAAAAAGTGCATTTTTTGGCTTCATTTTCAAACCAAGAGTCCCGATGAAGCTCCGTAAGTTTCCACAACTTACAATGGTCTATCCTGAGGTGTTTGAGGTGTTTTTCGGACATTCTCGTGATTGCTACATTGTTTTCAAACCGGGAGTCCCGTGCTAGTTCTGTAAGTTTTCACAGCTTACATTAGTCCCCCTCGAGCTATTTGAGGGGTTTCGCTGGGGCTCTCGTGACTGTTACACAATTTCAGCCCCCCGATTGCCTATTCTCAAGATTAAGTGTGAAACAAGTGCAATTTTTGACTTAGTTTTGAAGCGAGGAGTCCCGTGAAAGTTCCGTAAATTTTCACAACTTGCATTGGTCCCTCCGAGCTGTTTGAGGTGTTGCTTGGGCCTTCTCGTGACTGTTACACGAATTTGGCAGTGTGAAAAAAGTGCATTTTTTGAATTAGATTTCAAACCGGAAGTCCCGGGCTAGTTCCGTAAGTTTCCACAACTTCCCTTGGTCCTTCCTGAGGTGTTTGATGCGTTTCCCGGGCCTTCTCGTGACTGTTACACGATTTTGGCTCCCGATGTCCTATTTTTAAGCTTAAGTGTGAGAAAAGTGACTTTTCCGACATAGTTTTCAAACCGGGAGTCCCATGCTAGTTCGGTAAGTTTCTACAACTTGCATTGGTCGCTCTCGAGGTGTTTGAGGTGTTCCCTGGGCCTTCTCATGACTGTTACACAATTTTGGCCATCGATGGTTTATTTTCAGGATTAAGTGTGAAAAAAGTGCATTTTTTGGCTTCGTTTTCAAACCAAGAGTCCCGTTGAAGTTCCGTAAGTTTCCACAACTTACAATGGTCTATCCTGAGGTGATTGAGGTGTTCTTCGGACATTCTCGTGATTGCTACATTGTTTTCAAACCGGGAGTCCCGTGCTAATTCTGTAAGTTTTCACAACTTACATTGGTCCCCCTCTAGGTGTTTGACAGGTTTCGCTGGGGTTCTCGTGACTGTTACACAATTTCAGCTTCCCAATAGCATATTCTCAAGATTAAATGTGAAAAAACTACAATTTTTGACATAGATTTGAAGCGAGGAGTCCCGTGCAAGTTCCGTAAATTTTCACAACTTGCATTGGTCCCTCCGAACTGTTTGAGGTGTTGCTTGGGTCTTCTCGTGACTGTTACACGAATTTGGCCACTGATAGTCTATTTTAGAGCTCAAGTGTAAAAAAAGTCCATTTTTTGAATTAGATTTCAAATCGGAAGTCCCGTGCTAGTTCTTTAAGTTTCCACAACTTCTCTTGGTCCTTCCCGAGGTGTTTGATGCGTTTCCCGGACCATCTCGTGACTGTTACACGATTTTAGCTCCCGATGTCCTATTTTTAAACTTAAGTGTGAGAAAAGTGACTTTTCCGACATAGTTTTCAAACCGGAAGTCCCATGCTAATTCGGTAAGTTTCTACAACTTATATTGGTCGCTCTCGAGGTGTTCGAGGTGTACCCTGGGCCTTCTCACGACTATTACACAATTTTGGCCCTCGATGTCCTATTTTCAGGATTAAGTGTGAAAAACGTGCATTTTTTGGCATCCTTTTCAAACCCCGAGAGTCCCGTTGATGTTCCGTAAGTTTCCACAACTTACAATGGTCTATCCTGAGATGTTTGACGTGTTCTTCGGACATTCTCGTGATTGCTACATTGTTTTCAAACCGGGAGTCCCGTGCTAGTTCTGTAAGTTTTCACAACTTACATTGGTCCCTCTCGAGGTGTTTCAGGGGTTTCGCTGGGGCTCTCGTGACTGCTACACAATTTTAGCCCCGCAATAGCCTATTCTCAAGATTAAGTGTGAAACAAGTGCAATTTTTGACTTAGTTTTGAAGCGAGGAGTCCCGTGCAAGTTCTGTAAATTTTCACAACTTGCATTGGTCCTTCTGAGGTGTTTGAGGTGTTGCTTGGGCCTTCTCGTGACTGTTACACGAATTTGGCCACTGATGGTCTACTTTAGAGCTCAAGTGTGAAAAAAGTGCATTTTTTGAATTAGATTTCAAACCGGAAGTCCCGTGCTAGTTCCGTAAGTTTCCACAACTTCCCTTGGTCCTTCCCGAGGTGTTTGATGCGTTTCCCGGGCCTTCTCGTGACTGTTACACGATTTTGGCTCCCGATGTCCTATTTTTAAGCTTAAGTGTGAGAAAAGTGACTTTTCCGACATAGTTTTCAAACCAGAGTCCCACGCTAGTTCGATAAGTTTCTACAACTTACATTGGTCGCTCTCGAGGTGTTTGAGTTGTTCCCTAGGCCTTCTCATGACTGTTACACAATTTTGGCCATCGATGGCCTATTTTCAGGATTAAGTGCGAAAAAAGTGCATTTTTTGGCTTCGTTTTCAAACCGAGAGTCCCGTTGAAGTTCCACAAGTTTCCACAACTTACAATGGTCTATCCTGAGGTGTTTGAGGTGTTCTTCGGACATTCTCGTGATTGCTACATTGTTTTCAAACCCGGAGTGCCGTGCTAGTTCTGTAAGTTTTCACAACTTACATTGGTCCCTCTCGAGCTATTTGAGGGGTTTCGCTGGGGTTCTCGGGACTGTTACACAATTTTTGCCCCCCGATAGCCTATTCTCAAGATTAAGTGTGAAAAAAGTGCAATTTTTGACTTAGTTTTGAAGCGAGGAGTCCCGTGAAAGTTCCGTAAATTTTCACAACTTGCATTGGTCCCTCCGAGCTGTTTGAGGTGTTGCTTGGGCCTTCTCGTGACTGTTACACGAATTTGGCCACTGATGGTCTATTTTAGAGCTCAAGTGTGAAAAAAGTGTATTTTTTTAATTAGATTTCAAACCGGAAGGCCCGTGCTAGTTCTTTAAGTTTACACAACTTCTCTTGGTCCTTCCCGAGGTGTTTGATGCGTTTCCCGGGCCTTCTCGTGACTGTTACACGATTTTGGCTCCCGATGTCCTATTTTTAAGCTTAAGTGTGAGAAAAGTGACTTTTCCGACATAGTTTTCAAACTGGGAGTCCCATGCTAGTTCGGTAAGTTTCTACAACTCGCATTGGTCGCTCTCGAGGTGTTCCCTGGGCCTTCTCATGACTATTACACAATTTTGGCCATCGATGGCCTATTTTCAGGATTAAGTGTGAAAAAAGTGCATTTTTTGGCTTCGTTTTCAAACCGAGAGTCCCGTTGAAGTTCCGTAAGTTTCCACAACTTACAATGGTCTATCCTGAGGTGTTTGAGGTGTTCTTCGGACATTCTCGTGATTGCTACATTGTTTTCAAACCGGGAGTCCCGTGCTATTTCTGTAAGTTTTCACAACTTACATTGCTCCCTCTCGAGGTGTTTGAGGGGTTTCGCTGTGGCTCTCGTGACTGTTACACAATTTTAGCCCCGCGATATCCTATTCTCAAGATTAAGTGTGAAAAAAGTTTAATTTTTAACTTATATTTGAAGGGAGGAGTCCCGTGCAAGTTCCGTAAATTTTCACAACTTGCATTGATCCCTCGGAGGTGTTTGAGGTGTTGCTTGGGCCTTCTCGTGACTGTTACACGAATTTGGCCACTAATGGTCTATTTTAGAGCTCAAGTGTGAAAAAAGTGCATTTTTTGAATTAGATTTAAAACCGGAAGTCCTGTGCTAGTTCTTTAAGTTTCCACAACTTCTCTTGGTTCTTCCCGAGGTGTTTGATGCGTTTCCCGGGCCTTCTCGTGACTATTACACGATTTTGGCTCCCGATGTCCTATTTTTAAGCTTAAGTGTGAGAAAAGTGACTTTTCCGACATAGTTTTCAAACCAGGAGTCCCATGCTAGTTCGGTAAGTTTCTACAACTTACATTGGTCGCTCTCGAGGTATTTGAGGTGTTCTCTGGGCCTTCTCGTGACTTTTACACAATTTTGGCCCTCGATGGCCTATTTTCAAGATTAAGCGTGAAAAACGTGCATTTTTTGGCTTTGTTTTCAAACCGAGAGTCCCGTTGAAGTTCCGTAAGTTTCCACAACTTACAATGGTCTATCCTGGGGTGTTTGAGCTATTCTTCGGACATTCTCGTGATTGCTACATTGTTTTCAAACCGGGAGTCCCGTACTAGTTCTGTAAGTTGTCACAACTTACATTGGTCCCTCTCGAGGTGTTTGAGGTGTTTCGCTGGGGTTCTCGTGACTGTTACACAATTTTAGCCCCCCGATAGCCTATTCTCAAGATTAAGTGTGAAACAAGTGAAATTTTTGACTTAGTTTTGAAGTGAGGAGTCCCGTGCAAGTTCCGTAAATTTTCACAACTTGCATTGGTCCCTCCGAGGTGTTTGAGGTGTTGCTTGAGCTTTCTCGTGACTGTTACACGAATTTGGCCACTGATGGCCTATTTTAGAGCTCAAGTGTGAAAAAAGTGCATTTTTTGAATTAGATTTCAAACCGGAAGTCCCGTGCTAGTTCTTTAAGTTTCCACAACTTCTCTTGGTCCTTCCCGAGGTGTCTGATGCGTTTCCCTGGCCTTCTTGTGACTGTTACACGATTTTGGCTCCCGATGTCCTATTTCTAAGCTTAAGGGTGAGAAAAGTGACTTTTCCGACATAGTTTTCAAACCGAAGTCCCATGCTAATTCGGTAAGTTTCTACAACTTACATTGGTCGCTCTCGAGGTGTTTGAGTTGTTTCCTGGGCCTTCTCATGATTGTTACACAATTTTGGCCCTCGATGGCCTATTTTCAGGATTAAGTGCGAAAAAAGTGCATTTTTTGGCTTCGTTTTCAAACCAAGAGTCCCGTTGAAGTTCTGTAAGTTTCCACAACTTACAATGGTCTATCCTGAGGTGTTTGAGGTGTTCTTCGGACATTCTCGTGATTGCTACTTTGTTTTCAAACCGGGAGTCCCGTGCTAGTTCTGTAAGTTTTCACAACTTACATTGGTCCCCTCGAGGTGTTTGAGGGGTTTCGCTGGGGTTCTCGTGACTGTTACACAATTTTAGCCCCCCGATAGCCTATCCTCAAGATTAAGTTTGAAAAAAGTGCAATTTTTAACTTTGTTTTGAAGTGAGGAGTCCCGTGGAAGTTCCGTAAATTTTCACAACTTGCATTGGTCCCTCCGAGCTGTTTGAGGTGTTGCTTGGGCCTTCGTGATCAAGTACATTGAATTTTGGCCACTGATGCTCTATTTTAGAGCTCAAGTGTGAAAAAAGTGCATTTTTGAATTAGATTTCAAACCGGAAGTCCCGTGCTAGTTCCATAAGTTTCCACAACTTCTCTTGGTCCTTCCCGAGGTGTTTGATGCGTTTCCCTGGCCTTCTCGTGACTGTTACACGATTTTGGCTCCCGATGTCCTATTTTTAAGCTTAAGTGTGAGAAAAGGAACTTTTTCGACATAGTTTTCAAACCGGGAGTCCCATGCTGGTTCAGTAAGTTTCTACAACTTACATTGGTCGCTCTCGAGGTGTTTGAGGTGTTCCCTGGGCCTTCTCATGACTGTTACACAATTTTGAAAGAGATTCCCAATAGTATTTATCAGAGAGAGAGAGAGAGAGAGATTCCTAATAGTAATCCAAAAAAGGGCTCAATATCAAATGTTTCGACTCCAAAATAAAAACTACACCTCCATTAAAGATTCTCCTGAGGTGGAGGCTTTTGAGGGAAATATGAATTGAACAGTGTCGTTTCTTTGCCACCTCAGGGTCAGCAATTTCAGGGTGGTGATCATATGTCACTCAACCAGCTTATGACGCGTACAGTGAAAATGGATCCAGGCACGGAAAACGGGTGGGCGAATTTCGGGCAGTTCACCGGCGATTTCGGGTTTGAGTTCGGGTTCGAGATGAATTATGGCCTCTCCAGGACTACTAGCTGCCCGGCGGCAGCGATATCGGAGGTGGCAGTTACGGCTACAACAGTGACTGAAGCAAAACAGAGAGACTCTTCTATCTTGCCAGAGAATATGAGCTTCAAGAAGAGAAAGGCTAACAAGAGCCACAACCTTTGTCTTCTTTTCTTTTGTTTTATAAATTGTGAGCATTTGATTCACTCACAATCAAAATAACAGAATACTTTTTAACAAATTAAAGAAAATTTATGTTTGGAAACTAAGAAAATTTGACACATATTCAGGCAGTAGCAGAAGAAGAAGATTGTAAGGAAAAAAGGATCAGAGGATGTACCAAAGAGGGAGAGTCGAAGATCACGGAGCAGAACAGCAACAGCGACAACGACAGCAAGAACACCAGCAACAACAATAACAACAAGAGAGAAACATCTGCAGATACTTCCAAGGAGAACTCGAAGGTTTCGGAGGTTCAAAAACCTGATTACATTCACATTCGTGCACGGCGTGGCCAAGCCACTGACAGCCATAGCTTGGCCGAAAGAGTACGTTCGAGTGTTGCCATTGAACTTATATATGTTTTTAGATCTCTATAGTTGTAGATGGTACTAAATTTGTGCAATATATCTGTGAAATTGTGCAAGTGAGGAGAGAAAATCAGTGAGAGAACGAAATATCTGCAAGATTTAGTACCGGGATGTAATAAGATCACGGGAAAGGCTGGTATGCTTGATAAAATCATCAACTATGTTCAATCTATTCAAAGACAAGTAGAGGTAGAAAACATAGTAATCATAAACACTTAATTCAATTGTTGTTCTTAAAGAAGGGTAAAGTGATAATCTTCCTATGTTGTTATTGTTGCCAAAACACAGTTCCTGTCCATGAAACTGGCTGCTGTAAATCCAACACTCGACTTCAACATCGACAATTTTGTAGCGAAAGAGGTAAAGACATCACAAAGTAGAAACATTTCAATGCTAACAATTTTCCAAAACATTTTAATGTAAACATTTCTATAAAACAGGTGTTTTCAGCATGCACATCCCCAATTTTCCAATTGGGGTATCATCAGAGATCGCTAACCCGGCCTACCTACAGTTTAATCCATTACAACAAGTAGTTTCGTGTAGCGGGTTGGAAATGGGAATAAACGCTCCTGATATGGCACTTCGAAGAACGATCAGCGCCCCTGTATCGAGCCCTGAAACATTTCTCAATTCGTCCTGTTTCAATGTAATTTCTTCTACTACTAATATTTCCCCCCTCCAATCTGTATGTTATACATATATTTTTAAATTTCTCACAAAAGTTTAATTCATTCACACTACAGCATATACAATCCTCATCGGCTTGGGAAGCCAATTTACATAACCTTTATGGTGTGGAGTTTCTCCAAGGAAGATCACCATCATTTCAAGCCCAGCAATTTACATATAGAACTAACAAGTATTGTCAAATGTCAATCTTCAATTCCTGTTTCTAATAATTGTATAAGAAAGAAGTAGGGCTACAATCGAGCCTAATTGAACCAAGTTTTGTGATGTTCGAGCTTGGCTAGCTAAAAATTAGTCAAACTTGGCTCGAGCCAACGAGCCAAGCAAGAGCTTGAGTTCAAACTTGAAAAGAAAAATGGAACCTAAATTAATATTGTTCATTTAGTGGAGGAGCCTAAAAAAATAGCTTGAGCCTCAAAAGAGTTTTAAACGAACCAAGTTCAAGCTATTCATGAACAACTTAGTTGGTTTGGAGCCCTACAAAGGAAGTAAGAAAAATGGAGCAAAGTGGAACTTACTACATATGAGAGAGACCATAGGGAACCCCACAAAATGTTAATGATTTTTCTCAGGAATAAATGGGTCTTCTTTGAGTTATATCAAGAAAGCTGCCTATTAGGTATCTTTCTTTTTCTCTGTCTTCCACCTAAAAGGACCGAAGTCATCGGACCCTTTCGATGACCATAAATTCCCAAAACCATGACAAAATGAGTGGCACATTTTGGCTATTGATGGACACAAAATGGCCATCTATATATATCACCAATCCACTATTAAATAGTGCAACATACATTATCAAGACTTTTGCCCAAAAAAAAAAAAAAAAAAAAAAGTCAAATTCTACACCCACAAAATCACACGGTTGTGATCATTTGATCGCATTGATTAACTTAAGATATGACAATATCACAGGCGTTGGATTCTCACTGTATGCATCTTATGCTATCCACATCCATATATATTCTTATGCAGTTTCTCTAACCCATACATGACTATAAATAACATTTGCTCTTTTTTGGTGTTGAATCTAAAGAAACATGACTCTTTCATTTGCAGGCTCCAATGAAGCTAGCAATCTGAAGATGGATATCTGAATCAAAACATAAATCATATGATTTGTTGGATGAGTTCAATCCAAATGCCTTTCTTCCTCATTCGTTTTTTGTTTTCTATAGCCAGTACATAACGTGGATAGTTGTATGTATACCATCTCCGTAGAAATAAGTATTATAATGAGAAGATACCTATTAACCTCCTCAACATTCTCTAGCGTGTGATGTACTATGGGTGTACTTTAGGTTTCAATCGCGATTGATTTTTTATTTTCTCCCTATGATTCTTCTGATCACCATTTGGACCATTCTGTTCTCATCAAAGTTATTACCATATATCAATTGAATAACAAAACAATACAAAACTACACTAGAAAAATAAAAGTTGTGCAATTGGGAAATTGAAGAACTGTAACATGAAGATCAAGGGGCACAAGTTGTCCTTACAATGAATGAAACCCAAAGGACAATGTTAAGGCATTCCCGTGACGGATAGAGAACATGAGCCAACCAGTGGACCAGAGCGGTTTCTTTTGGGACAGAATGAGATGTGTCTGAATAAGACGCTGATAATTGGAGACAGTGAAAGAGAGCATATATAAGGGGGAATAAATAAAGCCAAAACACACACTCTCTCTCTCTCCGGGAAAATCACATCCAATCCTGTCCACTAGGAAGGTTTCCATGTCCCCAGTATTTACAGTATCTAACTAGCTAACTGCATCATCAACATCAATATTTTTCCATATTACATTTTTTATATGTGCTGTGTAACAACAAAAGCAGCTATTAAATATCTTCAAACGATTTAAGAATATATTTGTAGCGTTAAGGGTGGAGTCAGAGAAAATATCAAGGTTAGTCATTCGGTTCCTTAGGTTTCGCATTAGGCTAATAAGGGAAGTTGTTTCACCTTAAAAACCATGTTAATTAGGATGAGTAAAGAGGTTTTACGGCACTCAATAACAATAGAGATCATGCCATACCTAATATTAGAATGATTTGAGATATAGATATATATATATCTAATGATTAGTAACCCAGATGAAGATCCAGTGAATTATTAGCTTTTTCAATTCCAATATTCTTCTGTCATTGTTACTTCGTATGGACTCAGACAAGTATTTATAAAAATGTTGTTAGATGGATATAGTAAAAACTATAAAGTTTCAGTCACATTATACCGGTGACAAGGAAGAATGTTTCACAATTTTAGAGCATTATTTTCTAAGCCAACTAAGAAACACCAGCTCCCTCTCTTCCTAAAACCATAGTTGCATGAAGTGGGAGAGGGGAGACGAGGTAGCGACAGCCCTATAGAAGAGTTTCAAGGTTGGGAGTGGGGCCGGGAGCGAACCCCAATAGGAGTTTCCTGCTACTATGCCTAACACCATTTTTAAGAAACAAAGTGAACAATTGAATCGAAACCAATTAAATCATATTATCATTTTCACATATAAATTACATAACTAGACTAGGCTTCACAGCCAAAAAGATCACCCCAATGTCACAATCAATCTTAATACATAAATATAACTGCCACGGTTTTCTTCTTCTTTTTTTTCTTCCTAATTCCGGAATAACTAGTAATATCACAAGGGGCTTTATTTTTTACATTCGCAGACAGTCTCTATTCCATATCTGAATAACCAGTAATATCACAAGGGGTTTTTCCATTCTCAGACAATCTCTACTCTCTCTCTCTCTCTCTCTCTCTCTCTCTCTCTCTCTGTGTAAAAAAAATTACCATAATTTGCTCATTTTCACATATGAATTACATAACTAGACTAGTTTTCAGAGTGAAAAAAGATCACCCCAATTTCTCAATCAATCGTAATACATAAATATAACTGCCATGGGATATTTTTTTTCTAATTCAGGACTTATGGTAAAATATCACAAGGGGCCTATATTTTTTCCACTCTCTCTCTCTCTCTCTCTCTCTCAAACTATGAAGAAACCATACTTACCTCTTCTATGCTATCAAGTTTAGACCACTACAAGTTCCTGTCTTTCTATTCATTGTCTTAATGCTAAAGAAAGGCTGTTTTCAGTGTTTGGGTAAGCAGCTATGAGCCACACTTTTCCCTTCATTTTCAAGCCTCAAGTAATAGTGAGAGGGGTAGGACCTGTGGCCCTGTCTCATCTGGAGGCAAGATACTCTGTAATTCTCTCTGCCTCAAGTGGGATAGGGAGAGATGGTTTTTTGCCTTTACCCTTTCTTGAGGCCCACTTATGCTGACCTGAAATTTTCCCTTCTCACTTTTGACATGGTTGCATATTCAAGCACTCAAAAAGCTATAGAACCTAGAAAGATTCTCTAGGGCTATGTGGTGAATGTGAGTACTACTCTTGAGCCAATATTTATTGGGAGAAGCTATGTTATTCTGGGGATTGGACTGTCTCCAGCCCGTAATTGGACTAGAAAGAGGGCTCAAAAGTGGGCTCACAAAGCCCAACAAAACCTCTTCAGTCCAATGGAGGACTGAAGAGAAACCATAGCCTTAATTTGGTACGGGTGTTGGGTGCCAATGCCCCCATCAATCCTCAAATTTATAGACTGAAGAGAAACCATAGCCTTAATTTGGTACGGGTGTTGGGTGCCAATGCCCCCATCAATCCTCAAATTTATAGGTACTTAGACTTGGTAAAAAATATTTTACTCATTTTGTAGCAATTATACAACAATATATATAATAATAGGGTCAAATACAATTATGTAAGAAATGTCCAACAAAAAGCATCGGACACATCCCACGCCCTTGTCAAAGTTCCGGGCATCTAACACTGGTATTTTATTTATTTTGAAGAGTTTATGTAATGGGTCTTGTTAATGACCGTCCATTGGGTGTTGGTTAAGGATCAAGTAATGCCAAAAACATAAAAATTACAATACACATTTTACATATTTCTGAACACTTTCATATATTTATATACATATTTTACATATTTTAATATACTTCATACACATATAGCGGTGGTTAACATTTCCCATATGTAACATCAGCCCCCAAAGTTGGTGTCTTTTCCCTCAGGACTCAAGTTTGTGTCTTTTAATTGGCAGGAGAATCGTAATGAATTCTCTGCACAACCTAAAGAATCGAATTCCTCTGTTTGCCAAAAAGGCGGAGAGAACAAACATAAATGTACTACAACTTGATAATTCAGCAGAGATTTTTCTCCCCCCCCCCCCCCCCCCCCCCTTCCTTACAAAAAGAAAAATTTAACCCAACAAACTTTCTAGGCAATACAAATGGATATGGACCATGCTTGGTCCTAAAGTGAACAATAAAGCCAAGAGACCTCAAGCATAATTATGAGCTACACCAATATTTGGGTTGCTATATTTGACTAACAAAGACAATCTCATAATAAAGTATATATGCAAAATTTTGAAACAAGCCTAGGCCCAAAGTTCTCTGCTAGACTCAATTAAATTGACTACAACCAAACTGTCCAAGTTGGGGTTTCTTTTTCAGAGAATTATTGAGTCACATAACTGCAATAAACAACAATAGGTAAATGAGTGACTCAAAATAATGTAATGGTCAGTCTGACTATAAGACCTACAAGTTGATGTGGCCACAAAGATCCGAACTGTACTACGAGGCATATGCAGGTTCCATTGTGAGCAAATTTTTAACACACAAACCATTGGGGTTAGCCCAGTGGCCAGAACTTGTGTTCTTCGAGGTTACAACTTCAATTCTCCTCCCCTTCCAATGTACCAAAAAAAAATTACATGTTCTCCATATGCAAGTTCTTTCATAAACTTTGTTTAACAGCTTGAAAAGGTTGAACCAGGGAATTAATCTATGGTTAGAAGATTTCTCTATCAGGTCATTAGATCGGAGACAAACAGTATAGAAGAATAATGCAAGAGAAACCAAAGTTCAAGATCAAGGAAAGTCTCCAGTCCGATTCGTTAAAACAGTTTGTTTTCTTTTATTTTATGTGCTTCTTTTTATGAGTTATTAACTCATGGGTTGGCTAATAGTATTTTCATTTAAAATGTCATGTGAGTCATGTAAATTGGCTTACTAACAACTAGTTATTCATTAAGGCAACTTTAGGCAGATTGCAGCTATAATATGACTCTAAGAAGCTCACTGCTGTATCAATTGTTATTCCTATTGGGAAAAGTATTATAAAAGTCATTCAGTAATTCTAGAATCTCAATTATCTTTATTCCCGGTTCATAAGTTTGCTATTATTTCTGTTTTCTCATTGATTATTAACATATAAATAATGAATTGATGAACTATCAACATATTAACGAAAGCAAAGAAACTTTAGAGCCAACTCATATGCTCTAGGATCTCTTTCAAGTGCTCTCACCTATGTAAGCCTACCATCAACATTACTATTTTACTTTTCAAAGAAAAAAGAAAAGAAAAGAAAAAATGGTTCATTTGAAATTTAAAATATGCCAAAATTTACACATCCATCTTAGACTACATTTCCGCCAGGTACCTTTTTTCAAAAAGCAGGTTTTGTGAGTAAATAAGTCGAACAGAATGTAGTTACCGGAAACACTACTGATTCTTAATTGAATTATATAGCCAGGTATTTAACTAGAAAGAATCACTTTTAAATGGAAATTCTAAACCAGATGTACAGTGTGAAACAACATCACAACACCACTAATTCTGGACTCAAATGTGACAAATTTGGCAAGCATATGATTTCTCTAACTAATCAAGATAAGAATTTCCACAAGATTTGTGCTTACAATGATCTTTGCAGGCAACTATGGTTAAGCAACTGTACAGGGTGTTGTAGGAGTTTCAAAGTCGAGGCTTTGGATGAGGATGTGTTAAGTGAGGATGAAGGGACCATAAGATTAAAAACACTCGAAGGTCTGAGTTTTATGGAGGCAAAGAAGCAGTACAAACGTCAGACTAGTCTAACAGGATTTGAGATGGCACAAAAGATGAGGCCAGTTGATAAGGAGTGATAACGAGTGAATGAATCAAATTTACGCATTTGTTACTTGTGAATATTTAGATGGCTCAGATTTAATAAGAAGCCAGACAATGAGTTCTACTTCAATGCCTTTCAAACAATTACACAGTTTACACTCACCAATCATACATCTTTTAATAAAGAATATACATAATTCATGTCTATGAGTAACAAAACTACAACCATTGATTCACATAAAATAGAAGCAAACTTGTCTTCATCACAACAGCTGTGAATACCCACAATGAAACAAGGTTTCAAACAGACGTCGAATCTGTTTTATATCTTCTTTCAAGTCAACTAAATTACAGATTCCTCTCCAGCTTTTGCCAGTTCCACATCACAATTTTATAAAATTCTGTAATTATTGAAAATCACCGAAAGGAAATCTACAGATTGATTTAGTTAAGACAAAATACCTTTGCCTGGAACAACAATAATGGGTGCTGTTTTACAGTTGTGGAAACAATACTCGCTCACACTTCCCTGCAATACACTGAAGAGAAAACTACCATTCATATCAGAGAAAAAGAAAGGGAGAGACAGAGAGAGAGGGAGGAAGGGAGGGAGGGTGAGAGTGACCTTTGGATTAAGGTTCGGCCTCTGGTACCCATTACAACAGCAGCAGGTTTTATCCTTTCTGATTCCTTGCAAATTGCCTTTCCTGCATCTCCTTCAACAACACGAGCCAATGTCTTCACCTATTATCATATAAATTATTCAAAATCTATTGATTATAAAGCTAGAAACGCCCAAGTTATCAAGGTATGGTTGACAACAAAGTTTTACTTGGTTAGAATATCATTTATCACATAGCTTCGTAAGGACTATTCCACACAGGCTTGGTTTAAGTATTCCATTTGTGTTATGCAGATTCCCTGAACTAACTTCTTGGGACAGCTTGGTATGAGAAAAAGGTTGATGGTTATTAACAAATTGCACTAATATTGCTTCAAATTTTATGTTGATTTAAGATAATCAACCCTTTTTGCATTTACCTCATCAATTTTGATCACAATTTCATTTTTGAGTTGTGTAACAAGTTTAGTGAAACCAATTTAAATTTGTGAAATGTAGAATTAAGGTTTGTGATTAAAATAATAAGAAATATAACCATTCTACTGCGAAGAATTGGAAAGAGGGGCAACATTTTTTTTGGGTGTCCAAACATGCTTTCCCACAAGTCTCTAGACTCTAGTTATGCTAGGAGCTTCCAATGAGAGATTTATTCAATTGTACAATTTTTATCTCGTTTACAACAATACTTTCCCTTTCCTCTTTCTTTTTCATAAGTAATTGGTTTGGCAACAAAGAAAGTATATGATTTTGCCCCGTCAACTACCACAAGTATTGGATTTAAATTTTCCATCTAATGCTATTTTTATTCCTGCTGTGGCTAGTAGTGACTTGCATTTATTTTTCCAACCTAAGATGATTTGTACAAGTCTAAAGATTCATGACACCCTTCAAGCACTGTGAAGAGAAGGAAAGAACTTTAGCTAGAGGTGCAATATGCACACCAACACCAACACACACACACACACAAAAGAGGATAAGCACACTTGAGAAATTGTAGACATCAGACCTATATATAAAAAATAAATAAAAGACCAACATGCAACTAACCAGATACTTTTATTGTGGGAAAGAGTTCATTCACGTAACAATGTTGAGCATTTACATTACACCAATTTGCTTCAATTTAGAGGTCATGAGCAATGTACCCAATCTATTATGCTAGATCATTTTCAAATTTAGTGCCTAAAATAAAAGCAAAGGGAAAAAGTATACCATACAAAGGGTAAGTGACACAAGAGTATCCTTCATGATGTTTGCTACCATGTGTATGGGGTAAGAGTTTCTGGACCTACACTAACTCATCTCTACATTCTTCTTTTTCTCTAAAAGAATACCTACTCCCAATCTAGTTATCCTTCATTTAATTGGGTTACATCTGTGACCATGAGCAAGTTCTTGCTTCTACTTTCACAAACTAACACAAAGCCCAATTCAAACTCTCACATATAAACCAATAACATTTGAATTCAGAAGCAACTGGCAGCTATCAAACTCAAAACTAGATCAAGCATAGCTGAACAAGTAGCAGTAATTGCGTGGTGAATAACTAAAAACACAAATCTCACCAAGGGAATTGCAGGCTCTAGAAACCCTCTAAGTAGAAAGCAACACTGATTGTTGATTTGTCTGCCCCTTTTGTTTCTTTGCTTGCTCTCAAGCCACCAAAGAGAGTAACGAATCTATTCAGAAAAACAGCGTGCCAAGAACATAAAGGAGGTGTATGATTGGCAGGATAGGATGTCATGGATCATACGCGGAATATAGTAGGAGTCCTTTTGGGTTTTTTCCCTTTTCTACTCTCTTCTATCTTCTATTTCAATAGAGAATTTTCAATAGAGTCCTACAGTCCAAGATTGAATTCTAAAATTTTGCAAATTTCTGACACTAAAATTTTCCATCCAAAACTTTAATAACACATGCGTGTGGCATGTATACATTAAAATATATGCACATGGCCAAGCTTTTTGTTAATCGATGTGGGATCACAACATACAATCATGATGTCCATGGTAACCCTATCCCTCCTCGACCCAATGATAACCCTATCCCTCCTCGACCCAATGATAACCCTATCCCTTCTGGCTGTTTCACTCTATCAGTATTGGACACCTTAGTAGGTATCTAATCTAATCTATAGATGTGTTCGATCTCATACCCTACCCAATGTAGTGGCTAGCTCTGATACCAAATAATACAAAAACTCAGTCTTCAACTGAATTTTCAAAACTGAAATTCCTCATTCAAGTTCTATAATATTCTATGAAAACAAAACAAATGTAGATAGTGAAAAGGAAGATAAAACACACCATAGCGATCTCAAAATCCCTGGACCTGAGCCGTGACCTCCCAATCCCCAGCCGCCGAATCAGCGCAGACGACATCATCAGGAAGAAGCGATTTCCTCTCAACCAAACTGGCCCGGCGGCTTAAGGAGGAGGAGGAGGAGGAGGAGGGGTTCTCACGGTACTGCTCATCATCATCAAAGTCCTTTTCCCTGGTGATTTTTTTCCGGTGGCGGCGGCGTCGTTTTGCCAACTGCGAAAGCTCTTTCCGAACCCACTTCCGCAAATTTCGTTAGCAGTTCATCTGATGAAGCCTTCGCTGTTGCTGGTGCACTCCCACTGTCCATTCTAGAGAGAGAGAGAGAGAGAGAGAGAGAGAAAGAGAAACTCTAACCAAAACTTTTCAGGGATGTGAGCTTAATCGCAATGAGGAGAGAGGAGGGTAAAAAGATGTAAGAGGAACATTTGCCTCCGTTGCAATTTTGGGAGAGAAATGTACCGTTTGGGTGGGGGCGGTGGTGAATATAGCCGTTGTTAGGCAGTAACCAAACACGGCCCTCAAAATTCTAATGATCAAACTCTTTCGAAATTGTAATTATAATAAAAAAAAAATTAAAATTCTTTTTCAAATATATAACCAAATACACAATTTAAAATTTAATTTAAATTTTTTTTCAAAATTCATAACTAAACTCTTTTTAAAATTTTATTTAAAGAAAAATTTTAAAAAATATTTTTTTTATTTTATGTTTTAAAATCGTGATTTCATTTTTTAAAATATTTAATTTTTTTTTAATTTCAAAAAAATTTGGATGGCCATATATATCTAAACTATAACAAATTATTTGGTCAATACTTAAAAAAATAACAAAAAATATTTTGATTAAAAAGTTTTTGAATTGAGTTTTGAGTTTTGAATTATGTGTTTGGTTATGAGTTTTAAAAATAATTTTTGAATTAAGTTTGGAGTTATGTGTTTGCTTATGATTTGATTGTGGAATTGTGTTTTGAATTTAAAAAATTTACAAAAATAAAAAAAATATATTTAAAATGGAAAATAAATTTTTCTTAAATGTTTTTAAATATTTAAAAGAAATAAATTCGAAAAATTTCAAAATACAACTCAAAATTCAAAAATTTAAAACTCAAAATACAACTTAAAACTCTTTTCAAAACTCAAAATTCTTTTCAAAATTCAAAATTCAAAAACTCAAAAATATTTTCAAAACTCATAACCAAATAAATTTTTATTTGTTTAAAATTAAACTCACATTTCACACTTAAAATCACAATTTCACACTTAAATCATAATTATAAAATTAAATTAAACGGATTTTACCCTTAACTCTTACACTTACTAATATGCCTTGCACATATTCTCTCTCTCTCTCACTCTCATACAGAGATGAAATTATGATTTTATTACTACAGAGGTTAAAAGATAAATAATATTTTTTTACCGTATAGACAAATACATATATAAATTATATATATACACATAAAAAAAAATTAAATATCATATAAACAATCTCTAATAGAATGAATAAATTTTTTTATAGAAAAATAACAGATAACAAAAGATGAGAAAATAATGAAGTATATATCTTTTATACTAAGATGCTATTTTATTTATAAAATAATAGATACATATATATATATATATATTTAGAAGTACTACGGAAAATAAAATTTTCACAGAGACAGAGGGGTCACGACCCCTCATAATCTTCTCCTAATTCTATCCCAGCACACATACACTCACCTCATTCTTTTAATAAAAAACAAAATTTATCTTTATATTTTAAATTTATTTTATTTTATTAAAATATATTTAATATTTAATATACAAATTCTATTTTTATAAAATTGATATTGTTCTAAAAATATATTTAACATTTTAAAATGCAGCTAATATTTCACATATTTAATAAAAATTTAAATTAATAATCTAAAATATATAAAAATTTATAGAATTAAAATAATTTGTATGACTTAAGTTAATATAAATAATAAATCACTTTTCTAATTAATATATATATATATATATATTGGTAGGAGAAAATGTTTAGAATAATACAAATGTAAATAAAAATATATTAATTCAAACCAGGCAAATAATAACTCAAACCAAAATAACAATATAATAAAAAAAATAGGGGCCATGTTTGATCCCACACACAAAGTAACACTTGCACCCACACAAACTAAACTTACACTTCACATAGACTAGACTTGTATCCCTACACATATTAGACTTGCACCGCACACCTTACATAGATTAAACTCGTGTCCTACATAAATTAGACTCGCATCCCTACATAGATTCAACTTGCACCCCTCACAAATTAAACTTGCACTTCACACTAACTAAACTTTCACCTCCACACAAATTCAACATACACGCCAACATAGACTAGACTTGAGAATAACCTCGTAGCCAGAAAGAGCCTTGTGGGTCATGCCGCCTTCCTTACATTAGGGTTGGGATGCCCTTCTCAGTCGCTAGTACGGAGACTGCACCGCAAGGGCAGAGAAGTAGTTTACTTGTGAAAACTTCACTCGTCTTACCTTTTAAAACTGAACTATAGACTGCACAGATTTGACTTGCACACTCTACGCATACTGAATATGCATCCCTACATAGACTAAGGTCTCGTTTGGCAAGTGATGATTTTAGTTAAAAAGCTAAAAAGTCACTAAAAAAATCAAAAAACCAACAACTTATACCAAAAGTCAAAGATTCCCCTTTTCTCTCTACTTATTGCACATCTTGTCGTAAAAAAATCAAAAACTCATTCCAAACATACTAGTTTTTTTTATATCATATTTTAATCAAAAAGTCAAAAAATTACTAAAAAGCCTGTTCCCAAACGAGGCTTAAACATGCGCCCCACACAGATTAGATTTGCACCCCTCATAGATTTAATTGCACCTTTCATAGATTTAATTGCACCTTACACAGACTAAGCTTGCACTCCCATATAGATTTGCCTTGCACGCCAACACAGACTAGACTTGCACAACTACAAAGATTTGACTTGCACACCACATAAACTAAACTTGCACCCTCACATAGATTCGACTTGCATGCTAACACAGACTAGACTTGCACCACTACATAGGTTTAACTTGGACACCACACATACTAAACTTGCACCTACACATAATGAACATGTACCCTCCACACATAATGGACTTGCACCCTACAAAGTACTTTAAAAAATATATATACGTCTGAGTTATTTATAAATGAAAAAGATACTACAAAAATATTTCTAATATTTTATATTATTTTTTTAAAATTACTTTTTAAATAAAAAATATTATTTTATCTGCGAAGAAAAAACGTAGAGACTAATAAAAATATTAACTCAAATTATACAATTAATATAAAAATATTATTCAAACATACAAATATTATTTTCGTTAAAAACAAAAATAGAATCATATGAAAATGAAAACGATACCTTTTATCAAGCTACTTTTAATTTTTTAAAAAAAAAAAAATAAAAGACAAAATTTAAAAATTCAACCAAACAGTTTACGTTTCAAACTTAAAACTAGTTTTAAAAAAAATTAATCGCACAGCATATTTCAATTTTATAAATAGTTATAAAAATAGTAAAAATTAGTCACAGGAAAAAAAAAATCATATAATATTGTAGACACCCCATTTTGACCGGCCCTAAGATTTGGGTGCTTTCTTTTGATTACCCGGTGATGACAATCAGAATGTGTTTCTCACAAAATTATTAGTAAGAGAGCTTGGAATTTGAGCTTTATTCCTAACCCTAAGCCTATATCGGCCAAGTGTTTAAACCATGTGGGACACCTGGAGTGAAATGGGACCAAACCGAAGTGAAACAAGACCGAACCGGAGCAAAAAGGGACAAAATCCACCCTAGCCGGTCAATCAGTAGCACGATCGCGGGCACGACCAATGTGATAGCGGGTGCAACTTGCCTTACTACAGTCGCGACCTATTCACATTGGGCGAGTTTTTTTTACTGTGTGGGGCACTTTATGATATTATTTCTTACCTATTTTTGCACCAAATGCATGCTTACTCATCCTCCATTGACTAGTGCTTGAGCCAACGAGGATAATGCTCCATTTTAGTGCCCCATTAGCTCCATTGTCTTCTCTAAATGATCCACTTTGTCTTCCACCACTGCTTCACTAGCATTGCCTATATAATGAGAGCTATAGTCTTTAGTTTGAGGAGATGAATTAGAAAAGAAGTGTAGAGAGAATGCTAAATTTGAGTTAGAATTTGAGAGAGAAAAAAAATCCTTGAAACCAAGAGAGTTGTCTTTCCAAATTAGTAAAGTTATAAAGCCACTATACATCTCATATTTCCTTGCAAACACCACTCAAGAACCAAGTCCTAAAGCTTTGACCAAAGTGAGAGTAGTCTTGCTAGTTGAAGAAGATTAGACAGTGATCATACACTTGTCCAAAACATTATTCTAAGCTCAAATTCCAAGTTCTTGAATTGAGGATTGAGATAAAAATTCACAACATTGAGAATGATTAAGATGAAGTTTGGAAATCGAAAAATTCAATCTTTCTCTGGAAGGTGAATTTCAAGTCTTTCATTTTCTTTATATTTTCTATTTCATAATTATTTTCTTACTTTCGATTTCATAGTATTTTGTTGTAATCTAATTGGAAGTGGTTAGTTTAGTTCATATTTATTTTCTTACTTCATATTTTAAAGCGTTTTGTTATGTTTATTTTCTTACTTTTTATTTCATAGTGTTTTGTTGTAATCCAAGTAGTTAGTTTAGCTCATATTTATTTTCTTGCTCTTGTTTCATATTGTTTTGTTGTAATCTAACAAGAAGCGGTTAGTTGTCAATTCTTTCATTTTCTTGCATTTTCAATCTTATAGTCATTTTCTTGTTTTAAGTTGTATATTAGTTTTGTTGTAAGCTAACCGGAAGTGGTTAGTTGAGTTGCCTACATATTTCTTGTTTGTTCTTTTCTCGGTATTGCAACAAGACAGGTTTTGCTAAGCCTAGGCCAGACGGTTAACTTCTTTTTGATAAAACGGCGTAATCTTCCGATGTTGACCAATTTTCGGTAGTTTTCAAGACACATGAAACTTCTATTTTGTTTTTTTTTTATTTGAGTGTTTTGTGAGGTTTTTATTTTGTTGTAATATTTTCCTCCTTTCTCTCTAATTTGGGTTGTAATTATTTTTTCAAGTGTTGTAATAATTCTCCGCTCCGCTTCTTTCTATCCTATTCTTTTACTTGCTTTCCTTATTTGTGCATAAGCATCATATTTTTTTTTAATCATATCCATGCTTTGCATCCATGTTTTATGCACCTTAATTCAGCTAAGTTTGCATTTGTGGTTTTAATCAATTCCTATGTGATTATGTGCACTACCTCATATTTTTTAGATAATTCACATGTCATATCTTAGAAGTCATATCTTAGAAGTCAAATCTTTAGTTGCATTTCATGAGTGAATTGCATTAGAATTGGGTATATAAGATCATGCATAGTTTTCTAATGTTGTTTTGTAGCTGTTTGCGGGACGTCGGTAAATATGTAAGTTTTTCATGCTTTAACATCCCGCTTGTGTGTGTTTTGTTTACTATGTTTAAGTATCTTACCATATGGCTACTTGCTTACTTGATATAATTGTATGAATGCCGATGGATGAGGTTATGTCGCTTAATTTGGAATGATGTTGATTTTCATGATTGTAAACTCAATTTCTTTTAGTTGTACATCTTCAAAACTCTTTCAAAACATATGAAATCACGTTGTTCCAAAATGAATGGCATAGTCTATATTTGTATGCTTCACATAGTAACTTTTAATATTTATTTAATAATCAGAATATAAACATATAAAGTTAATAAAACTCATATCATCGTTTAGTAGAGACTGATCTTTAATCGGGCGAGCGGGGGTGCTCAATTAATAACCTTCCTATACCTAAGGTTCTGAGCGAAGCATCTTTGGTTACGAGGAATAGCGATCCTGATTCTTCCTCATTTGATTGTTGTATCCGGACTTAGGTTCCGTGGAGTTGGTTATTGTATATGTCTTGTTGTCATTCTTTAATTCCATATGTTTGAGTTTAGGATGTATTGGGCGTGTTTCGAACAGGTTGGTTGAGCTTTAGTCCCATTTCTTGTTGCCCAGATTTTTGGTGGTCCGCTCAAGCGGGTCCCTTTGCGCTCGAGCGGAGTTTACACACTTTCAGCATTTTGTGCATCTACAAAAGTACCGCAGGTTTGTTTTTCACACTCGAACGGATTTCCTTACGCTCGAGCGGGTCAAGCTCGAGCGGGCCTCTTTGCACTCAAGCAGGTGTTCGAATTCTGTGAAAATACTAAAAGAGTGAAATCTACGCTCGAGCGGGTTTCCCCTTTGTGCTCGAGCGGGTGTGTTTTGCAGTTGTGTCTTGGCGCTCGAGCAGGTATCCTTGTGCTCGAGAGGGTCTAGTTTTTGTGTTTGGCGCTTGAGCGTCCTATTCTCCGCTTAAGTGGGTTAGTCGTATATCAGTTAGCAGCTGGGTGATTTTAAATCACTTTTTCATATCCCTCTCTCTCTCTTACTTTCCAAAACCCTATCTCTTACTTTCCAAAACCCTATTTTGAGAGCTTCTCTCACTACCATATACCTTTTCTCTAAGGTTTGATCTAGCTTGAGTGATCTCCCACCTTTGTCCCTTTGTAAAAAGAGTAGAGCTTGGTGTGGGCTACCTATCAATCCGAAAATTTCTTGGTTTGGAGCATTTCAAGATTTCTTCATCATCTCTATGTGGTCTCATCTCTTGAGGTAGGGATAACTACCCATCTTTATGAGCTTTAACATAGATGTTAAGCTTTTTGAATAAATGGTTTGATTTGGGAAGTTAGGGTTTGAGGTGTGTTACATTGAAAAAGAGGGGTTTTGTTCTTTTGACTCATACATATGTGTTTTGGGTTTGAAAAAGAGGTTATTGATGTTGTTGATAATATTTGGACCTTTGGGTCAATATTGAGAAAATAGGGGAAAATGTCATGTTTGGGTATATTTGGGTCATTAGTGAAATTAATGACATTTATTATGAAAATATCAAATTGAGTTGGAAATAATGAAATTGGTTTATTATGAGAATGAATGGTGGTGTTGGATTGATTAATCACCCACTTTTGAAAATGTTGATAAATTATCTGTTCGATGCATTTATTATCTGTTTAGAAATAATTGCTTTAGGCTATCGGTGGAGGATAGTCTCGATTGTTGTAGACATTGCATGATGATTAGGTGAACTAAAACTAATCGGTTGAATGTCATTGAATATGACGATTGGAATAATACATAAAATTTGTGTATTGATTGAACATGTATATGATAAATGCTTATATACATTGTGTTGTGTGGGAGGAGATAGGGGATGTACTTCGCGGTTTGGGAGGAGATAGGGGATGGACTCCTAAACTTATTGTTGTTTGGGAGGAGATAGGGGATGGATTCTATTGATACAACAAATTTGTGTATCATATATGAGGTATGAAAGTGTTTATTTGAGATTGATACAGCAAATATATGTATCTATTGTGAAGTATGGAAGTGTTTTGATATGAGTGTTATCTCATTTGAAAATGAATTGTGGATAAAGGAAGTGTTTTAATATGAGATGTAATCTCATTTAAATTGTTTGGCCAGGTTCTGAGCCATGTCTATAAATTGAAAATTGTATAAGCAAAGGAAAGTGGAATGACACATAGATTATTTGTCATGGAACTGGGTTGTGTTGTATGTTGGTTTATATGAGTTAAACATTTATCAAATGCTAATGTTTTAATTATTGCTCATATTATGTTTAGCATATCTCTACTGGGCGTTGGCTCACCCTATACATGGCCAATGCAAGTGTTCTAATGCATAGCCCTAATCATGGAGAGATGAAGCATGCATAAGGGAAAGCTGACTCCAAACAGAGAATATACCTTAATCAAAAATGAATATGATGTCAAAACAAGATTTTTTTCAGTTTAGGTCGAGGTCCAAAAGGGCTAAAAAATAAGGCTAATGTAGCATGCAAAAACAGCCCTAAAAGAGAGATTGAACAAACAAGACAGTAAAAGGCCTCAAACAGAAAAGAGCCCTTCAACAAAGTTGAAGAGTTGATCAAAACAAGATACTTTACAGTTTATGGAAAACCTTGAATGTGCTCACAAGGCTAAAATATGATGCAAAAATGGCCTTAAAAGGGAGATAAAGGATAAAGGGAAGCAAAAGGCCTCAAACAGAAAAGAGTCCTTCAACAAAGTTGAAGAGGGGCTCAAAATAAAGCACTTTACAGTTTGCCTCGGAGCCCAGAAATGTTCAAAAACAAGGCTAAAATACCATGCAAGATAAGCCCTAAAAGAGAGATTAAACCCAAAGGGTGAGGAGGAGACCTCAAAAAGAGAAAAGTCCTTGATCAAACATGAAGATTAGATCAAAATAAGACTATTTCCATTTCAGGTCGAAGCCCAAAAATGTAAGCAACAAGAGCTAAGATAGCATGCAAAATAGGGCAAGAAAGGAGAAAATAGGGACTCACCCTTGTAGCACAGGTTTCTAGCAATTTTTGGTTCAATAAAGTGAGCTCCTAACCTTTGAAAATGGCCTCCAAGTTGCTGGAATGGAGTGTGGAGGTAGTAGGCTTGGAGGTATAGTGTAAAGATCAAGAACAAGAGTGTTTGGAGGCTTGGATGAGAGAGATATATGGAAGGGTGTATATATGAATTCCAGTTGGTTTTTTTCAACCCTTAGAGAGGAGGTAGGGTGCTGGTTATATAGAGGGAGAGGCCAAAACGAAAGGAGGGAAAAACAAATTCAAATCTCCCCCCAAAAGGGCAGACCCTCGGACAGAGGGTCTGGTGCAAAACAGCTAGCACAACTAGAATGCACCAGGAGAGACAAACATGACCGGCCAGGTTCAAAAGGTTCAGGTGGCTGGCCGGCCACCTCCCTTGGTCGGCCGACCAGGGGTCAAAGGGGTCAACAAGAATTGCTGGTCGGCCACTCCAAAAAGGTGGCCTCCCAGGTGAGTGCAATACAACTACAAGGAGAAAAACCAGAAACAGTGACCTAGGAGAGAGAAAAACTAGCTTTTTAAAGGGGTTCAAAAGGGTCAGGAACAATTACTGGTCGGCCTACCCATATTGGTGGCCTCCCAGATGACAACAACACAATGATGTGGTGGAAGGCCCGAAATTGTGGCTCAAAAGGGTCAAACACCAACTCTCTGCAAGAAAAATCGACTTTTGGAGAGAGAAAAAGAGGAAAACTGGTTTTTCAGGGAAAAAGGTGGCCTCCCACCATACTACCACCTCCTTAACCATGAAAATAGGGCCCTTGCCAAAAATGGACCAAGACGGATGCAAAACGAAGGTTCAGGGGCCGAAACGCACGGCCTGGGGCCTCGAAAACTGACTGTGAAGCATCGGAGGTGGTGTTCGACCACGAAGTTGGTCTCTCGGGCCACAGTGTTCCTCAAAAGGGAGGAAACAAAGTGTGTGCCAAAAATCGGAGCAAACGGAGGTGGTTAAGTGGTCCCGAACCGAGGCACACGGCCGACGGTTCCGAAAAACCAAAAACCGGGCTCCAAACGGGAACAATGGCCTACAACCACGAAACGTAGCCTACGGCCACTGAGAGATGGTCTATGAGACCTCTCTCTCCCTTCGGGAAGAGAAAACGAAGAAAACAAGACTTGGTTCACAAACCGAGGCAAAGCACAAAAGAGTCCGGAAGCTTGGAGGCGAGACTCGCAGCCGAGACTCTGAAGCCTCAGAACGAGCACAATATGCAATATCACCAAGCGCTCAATCGGTGACGTCAAAGTCTTAAGGCAGGTCAAAAATGGGATGTTTACAGTTGCCCCTCTTTGACAGAACTCGGAAGTCATAAGTGACGGGAGTAAATGTCAAAGCCCAGAGACGACCCATTTTTGACAAGGCCGAAGACTTAGACAAACCGGCGAGATAAACAGAGATGTGCCCATAGGCACGCCCGCAGGCAGGGGCAAAATGCAACTGACAATGCAAGAAGCCAAAAGGTACTTCATGATCATGCAAATGCAGCAAGCTGTAATGAAGCACATATTCACAATAGATGTAACAGTTTTAAGCAAGAATGCAAAGCAACGACTACATTTCATGCAGTTAAGAATGCGAAGAATTATTCAATTCTTGCCATGTCTCACACGGAGAAAATACAATGCCTGCGCGGTTCGTCTGGTTGCACCAGCCATAAATGAACCGTACATACAATATCGTGCCATGTAAAAGAAAGAAACTCAACAAGCATAACATTGTTAACAACATATTTTCAACATGATATCGTATGCAGACAAACATGGTGCCGGTGGAAAAGTGCATCACAATGCGAGGAGTAATGCGCGTGACAACACGGGTTAAGTATGAGGGTATGAAAACACCCGTGAAACGTGCACAATAATGCAAGTGTTGTGCATGAGAATGCGAGTGATGTACAAAACAATGCAGGATAAGTACAAACTCGAATGCACATTTAACACAAAACAACGAGCAAAGAAAAGCGAGTTTTTGACGATGGCAACTCAATCGCGACTTCCGGTTTACCTCCCGGAGGGGTCGCAACATGTTCAAAAAGGATACATCTCACTTTTGACGAGTAACGATGAGAAACACATCGAAAGTTGGAGTTGAAGTTCTGGCAGAGCGATTTCGCGACGAAAAGTGCACTTCTCTTGTACTTTTTCAGGTCCCGAGGACTCCAATCATCACCAAAATTTGCAGAGACCTTGGTGGCCACACGGGGAACACCACCGACCAGTTTTATTCCCAAGGGGAGGCCACTGACCAGCTTCTTGAAAAGGGGGTGGTCGGCCTGCCACAAAAGGTGGTGGGCCGACCCCTTAGCCCAAATCCGGGGCAGTTTGGTCTTTTCACTCCCATTTCTTTAAAAACACTCGGCCAAACACTTTTTCCTCATAAATTCAGCTCCGAAATTGGTCTATCCACCTTCCTAGAGCATTTTCCCCCTCAGATCTGAGCTCTATATGCGTTTTCCAATGCCCCATGCCAAGTTGTTTCGCGAAATCTTCAGATTTTCTTCACTTTGAACCGATTAAATTTTGATTTCGAGGCTTCTTTCTTCATTTTCGCCACTTGAGGTAAGTTTGTCTCAACATTTGGAAGATTTTCTCGAGAGTTGACTTTTGTTGACTTTTTCATTTCCCGAGAGTTGACTTTTGTTGACTTTTTTCAACTTTTGGCTCATTTTTACTCCTTTTTTGCAGATTTTCGAAATGGCCGGTCATTTCCCTCATGGTGGAGGTCCTCCAGTCGCCGGGGATGATCCCGATATTATGTCTTTGCCGCCAAGGATCCGTCCCTTCATTCCCGAGAGGTACGATCCTTCGACGCATATTCTTCCTAAGGTAGTTTTTTATCATTTCACCGCTTTCGACAATCGAGCACCATTGGATCTTTTATTGCAGGAGCCGGAGTTCCACCTCTCTCATGAGGCACCGGAGGTATGTACTTCACTCTTACACTTTCTGCAATGCATTTTGCATTTTTGTACGTTTTATCCCTTTTGCTATGCATATCTGCTCATTTTAGTACGTAGCTCGTTCTGAACGCTTAGCCCATGACACAGTATTCTGTTTGCATTTTGAACACATAGCTCAAACACTTGAATTTCTGAACACGCAGCCCATAACTTGATTGTGAACACTCAGCACACACACATGTTGACAGTTGAACACGCAGCCCAAATTTCAAATTTCTGAACACACAGCCCAAACACTTAACGTTAAACACACAGCTCGAACTTTGAGATGAACACACAGCCCACTAATTTGAAATCTGAACACACAGCTCAAACACTTGACGTTGAATACATAGCTCGAACTTTGAGATGAACGCACAGCCCACTAATTTGAAATCTGAACACACAGCTCAGACACTTGACGTTGAACACACAGCTCAAACTTTGAGATGAACTCACAGCCCACTAATTTGAAATCTGAACACACAGCTCAGACACTTGACGTTGAACACACAGCTCGAACTTTGAGATGAACACACAGCCCACTAATGTGAAATCTGAACACACAGCTCAGACACTTGACGTTGAATACACAGCTTGAACTTTGAGATGAACAGACAGCCCACATTGAAGGTGAACACGCAGCACACACTTGTTGAGAGTAGAACACGCAACCTAAACTCTGAATTTATGAACACGCAGCCCAAGTTGATTTCATTTGCATGCAGTTCACAGCATTTCATTTGATTTAATCTGTACACGGCCCACAGCATTTCATTCGATTTAATTTGCACACGGCTCACAGCATTTCATTTGATTTAATTTGCACACGGCTCACAACATTTCATTTGATTTAATTTGCACACGGCTCACAGCATTTTATTTGATTTAATCTGTACACGACTCACAGCATTTCATTCGATTTAATTTGTACACGGCTCACAGCATTTCATTCGATTTAATTTGCACACGGCTCACAACATTTCATTTGATTTAATTTGCACACGGCTCACAGCATTTCATTTGCATGCAGCTTATAGCATTTCTTGTATTCATTTCATTTGCAGGTGACTTCTCGTATCACGCGAGGATAAGGCTCTATTGCTGCGAAGGAGTGGTACGCGGAGCTCCCGGAGGCCATCCGTGACTGGGTCGACTTGGCAGGGTTCGGGCCGTTCTGTACTGGGATATCTCGCTATCCTGCCAGTAGGGTATTGATGGGGGCCCTGGTGAAGAGATGGTGGGACACCACTAAATCCTTTCATTTCTCGGCCACCGGGGATATGACTATGACCCCGTTTGACTTTGCTGTGCTCACCGGCCTTGATGTAGGAGGCTGGGCGATTCCTTATGACGAGGAGATGGACGAGTGGGAGACCGCCTGGATGTACCTGTTGGGAGCTCGCCCGCCAGTCGATAGGTCCTTGGGCAAATTCCGATACACCTGGTTTTCCTCACGTTTCAAGGGGAGAGTGCCCGAGACTCTTGTGAAGGTAGCATAGTACACCCGTGGATTTCTGATGTTCCTCTTCGGGACTACTCTGTTCGCCGATAGGGGGAACACCATCGAACTCTATCTATTGAGTGCTCTTGTGGACCTCTCACAGGTCGGCCAGTACGATTGGGGTGGTGCCGGTTTGGCTACCATTTATTGCTATATGAGCGCTACCTCCCGCGGCCGAGGGAATATACTTGGCGGCTATTGGAGAGCCTAGGAGGTACTTTCTGCCCTCTTGGTTTACGGTTCTGCTTTTCATTATCTGTACACTACACACGCGGTACACTTTACATTCTACACTTTACACTCTGCTCTCAGCATTCTACATTCTCTGCATACTCTGTATTCCCATTCTGCACTCGGCATTCTGTTTTCTGATGGCTATTATTCTGTTTCCCACAGTTATGGGTCTTCGCATATTTTCCGACTCTAGCCCCACAGCTGGAGGTGGAGGTACCTATCACGACCCCTTATTCACTTGTATTCGAGGGCCAATACCAGCCGAGACCTCGGGAGACTCTCCCCTACATGCGGCAGTATTTCGACATGGTGCGGCCGACAGAGGTAATCCAAAACTCTCAGTTCTCTATACTTGCATCTTTGATTTGTTTTGCACATTCCCGATTTCTGATCGACTTATGCATTGGTGATCCGCAGATTACGTGGCAGCCCTGGTTGCCTTTGGGTGGGGACACCCGATTTCAGTATGCTGGAGGGTGGGCCGCCTCTCGATATAGGATCCTCTTCGAGGGGCCAGTTGGTAGGGCCTACTTTCTGGGGGAGCGCTTCACGCGCCAGACGATGGACTACCCTCATCAAGATGTCCCCTCGGCACTTCCGAACGATATGCGGACTACCGGGAGGCTCATTCCTCAGGAGGTTGATAGTGCCTTGCTGGGCACTGATGCAGTACTGCACTTGGAGGAGGGGGAGTATGCGACTTATCGTCACACATACTTGATGCCTCCGCTGGCGGGTGTCCATACTCCTATGAGGAGGTCCGCGGGTGCACCGTCATCGAGCTGAGCTCGGGCTATAGGTGCTCCTTCCACCAGTAGGGCTGGCACATCTAGAGATGGGGGTGGATTGGTTCCTTCGATTCCTTCGACTCATCATCATTCTGGGTGGCCAGACATGCCGACCGAGCTAACGGGATGGCGATACGGGACTCCCTACTCGATTCCGATAGAGCCTCCCATGCTTGACCACCGATATGTCAGAGATCCTGATTCGCCACCGATATGCTTTACAGTTTTGACTTATCACTTAGATACTTGGACATTCATTCCCTCACTGATAGTTTCGCATTTGTATCTGCAGCCTCCCGTCGAGTATATGGATTAGATGCTCGGGATGGTAGCCAAACTCGAGGGCATGGTTCTGCGGAGAGAGGCACATTTGTCCATCATGGGTGTCCAGGTACTCTTTAGTTTTCTTGCATCTATCATACTTCTGATGAACATTTTACTACATCGATAGGCTGCCTGTGTAGAGCACATCTGGCACAATCCGCATTCATGTACTGTACCTTCATGCACCCACTTCATGTAGTTTTCTTGTGTCTGCATCTGATATATACATTTGAGCTGATGTATTCAAATTGCACTCTTTATTTTCAGATGCCTCCGATATATGCTCAGCCACAAGCTAGGCCATCTAGGCCTTCTCGGGGAGCCGGGCCATCCAAGCCTTCTCGAGGAGCCGGGCCATCCAGGCCTTCTTGAGGAGCCGGGCCATCTAGGCCTTCTCGAGGAGGCGGGAGAGGGAAGTCGTCTCGCAGACGCGGAGCGCATGTCATAGAGGAGGAGCCTGGCGAGGACGGGGAGGAAGAGGAGGCTGCATATCCCTAGTCAGAGACATCTGCTGACAGAGAGGGTGGCTCCGGTTCCGATCCTGGTAGTGAAGAGGAGGTTGAGGAGGATTCTGAGGATGGCAGCCCCGACTCAAACAATGATGATGGCGATGGTGGTACAGAGGTTGTTCCACAGAAGAGGACGAAGAGGGCCTCTTATTCCTGCTCTTGAGAGCAGTGACGCAACTATTCCTTGCTTTATTTACCTTTTCACTAGTAGTTGTAGCATATTGTACATTATGCAGTTTTATTTTCTGTAAAACTTGTACCCTTGTCATAAAATGTTGTAACAAAGGAAGCATGATGGAATGAAACAGCTTTTGTTGAAAAAGTGTTATATTCTATGTTCTTTGCATCGCATCGCATCGCATCACTTTGCACAAAAATGAGATTGAACGAAAATTGAGCACTGAAAAGTGCCAGGTCAGGTAGTGAACCAACGCAATAAAACTAAACAACCTAACTTACTAAGAAATAACAATACCTTAGCAAGTTTACAACTCGATAAGCAAGACATACCAAAGTTGATTAAACAAGGAGTAACAACTCAACAAACAAAACTCGACAGCTCGACAAAACTTAACAACTCGATAAACAAGACAACTCAAACAAAACAGCAACTCGATAAGCAAAACAACAACTCGATAAGCAACACTAAACATCAATTTGATGAACAAAATGCATTTCAGACAATCTGGGCGACGGAACGCATCCGAAACTGAGGAAAACTCACGCCTTTAACACTCCCGATGCAGGGAAATGCTAGGAACTTCCTTCTAGAGGCTAGAACAAGACCAAAGCCCCACTTTGCAGCATGGCCGACCACCTTAGGAAGCTGGCCGACCAGCTTTTTTGTTTGGAGGCCAAGGGGGTGGTCGGCCTACCAGAAAAGGTGGTCGGCCGACCACCTAATTTGACAGCCACCAATTTTCCGACACGTGTCCCCCAAACAGTGACTTATCTTCTTTAAATGTCCTAGCTCCGTGGCTTATTCATTTCATCTCAGTTTTGTACCAAAATTGAGGCATTTCTCGTCGAAAATCTCGCAGCTTGGATTGCTTCTTTAGATGGCTCGGAAAAGTTGAACTTCCCGGGCTTTGGCTTGAATGCACTATTCATGCTGAGCCGTACTCCGCTGCACCTTCCTTTCCTCCATGCCGCGACGAGGTTTTGGAACCCGGTAACACACGTCTTTAGCTTCGGCGGGCAAGAGGTGTGTCCGACCTTCAAAGATTTCCAAGCTTTAATGGAATCTAAACGCCACGAAGAGATTTTACCCCAGTTTCGCTTTGGTTACGCCCAGGCTCTAGGACAGATGTGTGGGCTTACTATTCATGATGCTCGGTCTCTGATTTGCGATGGGGAACTGGATATCCTTGGCTTGATTCATCGCTTTTCTGATGCCGGTAACCGCGGCGACCATCATTGGCAAGGTTTTCGGCAACACGCCCTATGTTTATGCATGCTATCTCACTTTTTGCTTGCCCCAAGCTTTAGTGGATCTAGCATTCGTCTGATTGAAGTTGCTTAAAGCTTGAAGGAAGGAAAAAGCTGCATTGTCATGACATTGGCCGAGATGCTGATGGGCTTGGATGCTTTCCATCGCCGGGAGACGACCAGATTCGCGAGGAGTCCACTACTGCTGCAGGTAATGTTTCCCACCCAATCTCACATATGTATTGCTCACATCACTCGGCCCTCAGGCTCGGTTTTTCTCACAAAACCCTTTCCTTACTTTTCTCTCATCGTGCATCTCTCTATTCTTTATGCTCTCATTTTTCATCCCTCCCCAGGTATGGTTGATAGATAAATTGCAGGTTGTGGACTCTTGCCTAGCCTACTCAGCCCGCGGCTACTTTTTCCGACAACGACTAGTCGATGCCCTTGATAAGGGATGATGGTTCGACTAGATGTGCAATTTGTCCACAAATCGCATTGCTTGGCGCTACCCTTGGCTCAATCTTCCGGCAATGAGCTATAGCATGTCCCGACAGATCGGGATCCAGTTAATTGGTCTCTGATGCACTGTGTGTTCTACTTTCCATTCCGGTTCTAGCGCCAGTTTGGTCATGATCAGACTTGCTCGCCAGAGGGGATAGAATACCCGGTTGCATTTCTGGTTTGAGGCGCACAACTTGCCCGATATGCCACAGCATGGAGGACGAGAGAACTCCTGGCCCCCGCTCCCACTTTCAATTGCATTTTGTCTGACGAGTGCTTGGATTGGCTCAATGAAGAGGCACAGATTGGACCCAGCTTGGCATCAGAAGCTTTGACCAACTCTGGGAGGGGGCGCAGGAACACCTGACTTATCTATGCCCCGGATTTATTGCTTTATCAGTACTTTCAAGTTTTCTTTATGAATGCGATAAAAAGCAACTTCAATTTGTATGCAAGAGCAGGAAGACTTTATATTGAAATCAATGAAATTGAAGGTTGTGGGTACTGAAAATTTTCCGCTTTGGTCCAAAAATGATTTAAGTTGTAAAAAGATTAATTTGAACAAAGTCAACTTTTATTAAAACTTTTCAAAACCATTTTCGATATGGGTCAGAACTGGACACGCCTGAAATCCGTCACTGAGATGCACAACCCCGGATCCCTGCAACTGGAAAGTTGCCCCTAGTCTGAATGGCACTGCACCAGAGATTACAATCGAAGCTCTTGAATGCTGAATAGACAAACATGGCCGAGATGATCAAATGGACAAAGTTGATCAGGGAAAAGTTTGTGACTGAACTTCAAGATGAAGTTGCCTACGTATCCCAAAGACAGGAATCAAGCCTTGCGTAGTTCAGGCTTAGGTTCACTCGAGTATTTTCACTCTTCTTTTACGCTCTAACTTTTGCCAAGGCCGCCCTTTGCGGGTTTTCAACCTTGCGAGCTCAATTTTTATATTTTCCAATTTTTTATGCTCTAACTTTTGCCTAAGTCGCCATTTCGGGTTTTTGGCCTAGCGAGCCTCTCAGGGGTAATATTTCTTCAACTTGTCCGTTTTGATCGGTTGGGAGAACTCTAGGCCATCTAGATCCATCAGAACCACAGCTCCACCTGACCAGATAGCTTTGATGATGTAGGGACCAGTCCAATTGGGTCTAAACTTGCCCCTAAGGTCGTGGATGGGAGCTCGGTTGTCCTTGAGCACCAAATATTCTTCCTTTAGATTCCTGGACTTAACTTTCTTGTTGAAAGTCCGGGCAATTTTGCGCTGATAACCTTGAACATGGTACAGTGCTTTCAGTTTTCTCTCATCAAAAAGCATGAGTTCCTCAAACCTGCTCTGCTGCCAATCTGCTTCGGCTATTTGACACTCAGCCAATACTCGCAATGATGGAACCTCAATCTTGATAGGTAGAACGGCCTCCATCCCATAAACCAATGAATACGGAGTCACACCGGTAGAGGTTCTGATTGAAGTTCGGTAGCCCCACAGAGCAAATGGCAGCTTATCTGGCCAATCCCGGTAGGTTTCCACCATCTTCTGCAGTATGTGTTTGATATTCTTGTTGGCGGCTTCAACCGCTCTGTTGGTTTGCGACCGGTATGTGGATGACTTATGAAAAGCCACGTTGTATTTTTCTAACAAGTCAATCACTTCCTTCTTGAAGTGGGAACCATTATCTGAAATGACCTCATTCGGGACCCCGTAACGGCAGATGATGTTGTTTCTGATAAACTTCGCAACATGCGACGCCTTCAACACCACATATGATTGGGCCTCGATCCACTTTGTAAAGTAATCTATCGCGACCAGGATGAACTCATGCCCATTTGACCCTTTCGGAGTGACAGCCCTGATTACATCAATTTCCCAAACTGAAAATGGCCATGGCGTGGTCATGTTGTACAGCTTCGATGGCGGGATGTTCATGCGGTTTGCATATATCTGACATTTGTGGCATTACTGAACAAAACCGATACAATCCTCCTCTATGGTGGACCAATAGTAACCCTGTCTGAGGATCTTTCGTGCTAGCATTATTTCGTTCATATACGCACTGCATTCCCCTCCATGGATGGCCTCCATTAGGCGCTTTGAGTCTTCGACATCGACACACAGCTTATGCATTCCCAGATGACCTCTTTTATACAGTTTGCCCCCACAGATGATGAACTGAACGGCCATTCTTCTGATTGCCCTTTTATCCTTGGCATTTACCCCTGGCGGATATGCTTCCTTCTCCAAGAAATTCCAAATGTCGTAATACCAGGGGTTTTCGTCCTGAACCTCATCTATAGCAGCAATCGACTCATAGGCTGGCGCAAATTTCTGGTCAATGATGACTGGACGCATCCGGACTCCAAACGGGATGTCTATCATGGAAGATAGAGTTGCTAAAGAATCTGCGAACCTGTTGTTCTCTCGTGGTAAATGAGCAAAGTTTAGCTTCTCAAACCGAGGAATTAACGAGTCCAAGGTCTGGTGATACATCATCATCTTTTCTTCTTTGACTTTCCAGTCTCCTTTTGCTTGAGACACAACAAGGTTCGAGTCCCCGATGACGTCCAATCGTCTTGTCCCTAGTTCCAGCGCTACTTCTAGACCGGCAATGCATGCCTCATATTCTACTTCGTTGTTTGAGACTTTGAACCGGAGTTTGAAGGCTAGAGGGATACGGGAATTGTCGGGTGCTATCAGCAACACTCCTATCCCATACCCGTACTGATTTGACGCTCCGTCAAAGTACATCGTCCAAAATTCGTCGTCTATGTGCAAAATGGCTTCATCTGGGAATAAGTATTCAACTGCTTCACCCCCTCCTACTGGATGATCGGCTAAGAATTCTGCTACTGCTCTTCCCTTGACTGACTTGCGCGTCACATATTTCAGGTCGAATTCGGAGAGCAACAGCAACCAACGAGTTAGCCTACCCGTAAGTGCTGGTTTCTCGAAAAGATATTTGATGGGATCGAGCCGTGAAACCAACATTACGGAGTGAGCTAACAGGTAGTGCCACAGCTTCCTGGTAGCCCATACCAAAACTAAGCAAGCCTTCTCCAACGGTGTGTAGCGAGTCTCATACTCCAGCATCTTCTTGCTCAAATAGCAGATGGCTCTCTCCACTTTGTCCTCTGATTCTTGCGCGAGCATGCAGCCCATTGTAGTCTCAGTTACTGAAAGATACAATATCAACGGTTTCCCCGGCTCTGGTGGTGACAACACGGGTGAGTTCTGTAAATATTCCTTGATCTATTCAAAAGCAGCTTGGCATCGGCCGTCCCACTGGAATTTCTTGCCTTTCTTCAAGAGACCAAAAAGTGGTTCACAAGTCAAGGTTAATTTTGAGATAAACCGTCTTATGAATTGCACTTTATCCAGAAAGCCTCGCACCTCCTTTTCAGTCCCTGGTGGTGGCATTTCTAAGATGGCCTTGATTTTGGAAGGGTCGACTTCAATACCTCTCTGTGTAATCAGAAACCCTAGCATTTTTCCCAACAGAATAATCGAACGACACTTCGAGGGTTCACCAAGAACCGAAATTCTCGATCCTTTGGAAGAACTTTTGCAAGGCGGTGTAGTGGCCCTCTTTTTCTTTGGACTTGACAATCATGTTGTCCACGTACACCTCAACCTCTTTGTGGATCATGTCATGCAATATTGTGGTCGTGACCCGTTGATACGTAGCTCCAGCATTCTTCAACCCAAACGGCATCACTCTGTAGCAGTAGGTCCCCCACGGGGTAGTGAAAGCAGTCTTTGCCCGATCTTCAGGTGCCATCACTATCTGATTATAGCCGGAGAAGCCATCCATGAACGAGAGCAAAGCATGCCCTGCTGTGAAGTCCACCAACTCATCGATATGCGGCAAGGGAAAGTCGTCCTTCGGACTAGCTCTGTTCAAATCCCTAAAATTCACGCACACTTGGATTCTGCCATCCTTCTTCGACACCGAAACTATGTTGGCTAACCAAGTCGGGTATTCAGATACTAGCAGGAACCCTTCATCAATTTGCTTGGTGACCTCTTCCTTAATCTTGAGAGCCTAGTCCGAACGGATCCTTCTGAGTTTCTGTTTAACGGGTCGGGCCTCGGGGTCAAAAGGGATCCGGTGCTGTACTATCTCAGGATCGATCCCAGGCATGTCTTCGTACAACCACGCGAAAACATCTTTGAAATCTTTTAATAAAGCGACTAAGCGCTAGCGTTCCTCTAAAGACAACGTGGACCCGATCTGGACTAGCCGCGGGTCCTCTTCAGTATCAATATTCACTGTAGTGATTTCATCAACTAGGGGTTTAACAAATCTTTCCTGCTCTTGTTCAATTAAGCGTTGCAAAATCGAAGGAATTTCGTCCTCGTCGTTTTCATCAAAATTTTGAAAGTCCGAATTAATGCAATAAATCAAGGGCACAGAAAAGTACTCAGAAACCACAGCTACTTGATTCTCATTAAGCACATCCAAATCGTCCGATTCTTCGGTTACAACAGACTCAAAAGAGAAAGAAAAAGACGACCTGAACAAGACTCAGGCATCCTGCTATCACCCTGTGAATACAGACTCGACTCACGAGCTGAACTCGATTCCGACTCACAAGACTCGGTGGAATTAGATTCCGGCTCACTACCTGACCCGGTGTTGCTGGACAAAAATCCCTCTTCATATTGCCAAATGAGAGAGGGTGCGATAGATGCATCCAAAATAGTTGCTGGTAGGCCCGCAGCCGTTCCATTCCTAATCACGCATACCGAGAAGTTATCCCCCAAGCACTTCTGTTCGATCGGAGGATCTAAAAGTAGACATGCCAGCGCTACCCCCATTTCACTCTCGGTTTCTCCAGACTCCACTTTCTTACTCGGCCAAATTAACCAATGGGTCCGCGCTTCTTAGAACGCCATCCCGGGATAGTTGCAGGTCAAAGAAGATCTCGAAACCAGGCACACGCTTCCTTTATGCGTTCAGCCACGGCTCTAGGAAGCCACAAAATGAAAAGTCCTCCCCCTCCCGGACGAAGCGTCCGTTTAGGGTACCCTAAATAGGCCTATATATCAACTCAAAAGGCTTCCCCGCCTTCTTTGCTCTGGCTCTCCCAACTATCTCTTTACCCTTCCTCACCCAGTCCTCTTTGGTGGGCAGATAACCCAAGCCAAAGGTATGGGGGTTGTGCGGCACTTCGGTCAATGCTGCGACGCCCTTCCGGCTGCTCTTTCCTAATCCCATCCCGGGGATGTGTTGAAGCTTGTTCATGAGGTATACAGATTGAGCACTGATATACACTCCCTCATTAACAGCCATGATGTTCTGCACAACTCGGGCCTCAGCCAAAGTAAACCCCGATAAGAACACATCCTCCATGCCATGTTCGATTTCCAAGACTGGTGTAGACACCTCCGGTGGCAGATGGATTGACAAATTTCCAAAAATTATAGCTATCCCCTTTCCGTGGGGGTATTTCAACATCTGGTGCAGAATGGAAGAGACTGCTTTTACCTGGTGCAACCACGATCGCCCCAATAGTAGGTTAAAGGTTGCAGGAATGTCCAAGACATGGAAATCAATCTCGTGCTGTCCTGGACCAACCTGGGTCTGAATTTTGACAGTCCCCATCACCTCCCTACTTGTGTTATCATATGCCCGAATCACCTGGGCAGTTGGCGCGAAGTCCGCGGGCTTCAACCCGATTGCATATGCCGTCCTTGACGGGCACACATTAATAGCGGATCCCGTGTCGACAAGAACCACTGGTACCCATTTGCCTCTACATTCCACCGAGATGTAGAGAGGTTTGTTGTGATTTGTGCCCTCAGGCGGTAGTTCTTTGTCAGAAAAGGCCAATGTCGGGGAACCTCCTCCCGGAAAAACCAATCCAACTAGCTGCTCCGGCGTGGTGTCTATAGAGAGCTTAGCCTTGTCCATGGCTGATAAGACAGCCTGTCTGTGTACTCGTGATGCCATAAGCAGTCCCCAGATGGAGATGTCTGCTTGTATCTTCTTTAACTGCCTCAGTACAGCCTCTTCTTCGATTTGCTTCTCTTTCTACCTCTCAGCTTCCTTATCCTTCCCAAATGCCTCTGGCTGGTCTAGGTGCGAAGGCTTGAAATACCGCCCGCTTCTCGTCATATGATCAACCTCATCGACATACCAGGTATCGTCGGGTTGATTACTCCCACAATCCTCATCTGTGTGGGCGAGACATAAATCATCCTCCTCCCACCACATTCTCGGCCAAGCGATGACACCGTCCGGCCCCAGATGATTGTACTCAAGACTTCAAATTCCATATGCTCGCAGCATCTTCTGTCCTTGTGCCCACAGCACTTTCGGTCCCCTCATGGGCTTTAGCTTTCCTGATTCTCTCAGAATCCAAAAACTTTTCTTGTTCCGCCTGTATCGGTGCAGTTGGCTGTTCAGCTTTCTCTGTATCCATAATGCTCAAGTCCCGAGCAAAATTCTTCGTACCAACGCTCTCCAGTAATGCATTCTGACTTCCAGCCCTTCCGGCCACAATTGATACTCTCGCCCCTGCTGGGCCCTATTCCAACTGAGATTCTTCGACAACGTCTAGTAGGTCGTCAAGCCACCCAGTTACCTCTGTTGATTTCTCATAATCAAACCAGTTGACTGCGGCGTCCCCTGGATCTTGGTCGTTGAAAAACTGGAGGTTGGCTAAGTCCTCTTCCACTGCCGTCAAATCATCTGTCCCTTGCTCAAATCCATCCCCTCAGATCGCACACAGCTCTGCCCTCTATGATAATTCAACATTTGGCCCAAACTAGCCTGCTGGCAGAATGTAATCACTCGGATCGTAGGCTTCCCTAGCGACATTCCCGAACTGTTCAAACCCTGATTCACCAATTCTGCTCTCCTCTGAAATCTCCTCTGCTCTGTCTTCGACAGTCACCACTATTGGCTCAGGTTGGGTTCTGGAGATGTCTAACATGCACAAAAAGTCAATGCAGTCAAGAAGGAGCACCTCCGGCTTAGGCAGGTGGGAAGGAGTGCTATAGATACTAGGATCGTAAGACACGACCCCAGTCTAGATAAAATTGACTCTTTTGGGAGGTGGAGCTTGGTTGTGTGTAGGGAGCGGGTTAGTTGTGACATTGGGTTTTTCTGGAGGTAGGATCACCTGTTTGTCAATGAGATCTTGAATCTCATGATGCAGTGGGAAACATTGGTTAGTGTCATGACCATGTTGTTGGTGATATGCGCAGTATTTGGCTGGGTTGTGAGAGGGGGGAAGTGGGTTTGGTAGTGGCCTTGACTCCAAGGGTTTTAGATGCCCTTTCTTGATTAATACCCCTAGAGCCTTGGACAGGGGCATATACAATGGGGTGAAGTTTCTTTGGCCTCTGGGTTGGTACTTGGCTGTTTGGGTGTTACTTCCAGATGCACCGGAGAAAGGTGTGGCTGCCATGGGTCTTGGAAGGGGAAGGGGAATGGTGGTGACCATGCTGACTTCCGAAGCCCTTGTAGTTGCAACGCCGCTTGAGCCTGCATTTTGCATCAGTTTTGGCTGGAGATTGTGCACAATCATCCTGATTTGATCCTTATCGGTAGGCCTCAGGGTCATCATCGAAGCCTTCGCTCTCCACCGAGTTACAAATTTCGAGAAGCTCTCTTTAGGCTCCTGCCTTGTTGTTTTGAGATCCCGGGTTGTAATCTCGATTTGGGTATTGTAAGAGTATTGCGCAACAAAGGCCTCGGCCATTTCATCCCAACTTCGCTTAACGTCATCCTCTAACTTCGCATACCAGATAGCGGCCACACCCGACAAGGTCCGGCTGAATAGTGAAAGCTTTTGTGGTCTGGTGAGGCCCATTGGTTGTAGTATATCTGAGAACAAACGGAGATGGACCATGGGATCGCCAGATCCATCAAAGCGATCAATTTGCGGCATTTTAAACCTATCCGGCAACGTCACAGCCAAGTCGGTATATCCATCCTCGATATCCGGAATAGCCTTTACCCCTTGGGATTTCTTGAACAACTTCTTGAGCTTGCTCAATTTCAGTGCTGTAGGGTCTACTTCGAACTCGAAAGGAGAGTCCGGGTGGTTGATAGGCGTATGTGCCTTGGACAGTTGAAGTAGAAGCGAGGGCAGAGCTGGCCCCGTTGGAATATCTGTGTCCTCCTGAAGGGTCTGAACATTCGGCAAGATGTTCTGGGCATTCGGTAGGGTATTCTAGACAGTTGGTGCCTGCTCAGGTAGCGAGGCTCCCCGTGGGGGAGGATCTTGATGTGAGACTGATGCTCCATTCTGCTGTTGCAGTCTAGTGATGAGCTCACCTTTGAGCCATGACTCAGGCTCATTGTTTGACAAATTCGCTGGCGGACAACATCCTCTGATTTGCTTTATACTCTCTTGAGCCGGGCGATCATTTCTTCCATTCGACCATATTACGCTAATCTTGTTACCGATCGGTATGTTTATCTCTATGGCAGAAACTGAGATCTCGGTTCGATCGTTTCATCGCTAGAGTAGGCCATCGCTCGTAATCTTCGCCGCATACACATTGCGCTTCCTCGTCTTCGCTCGATAATCGGGGTAGAGAGGAACATCGCTGTCCGTCAACCAGATCCTCAGATTGATTGAGTCGGTGACCTCTCGTCCAGGGTGCTTGGGGAATATCTGCTTGGTCGGAAGCAATTGTGCTAAAACTGCCCTAGCGAAAAGATAAATAAAGCAATAAGGAAACAAATAAACAGATAAACGGACAGTATCACAGCCTAAAATAAATACACAACACACAGTCGGGCATTACAACACACAGTTGGATAAGCTGAATATATGATGTCCTCAAACACTGATCATTATCCCCAAATTACTGTCCCTAAAACTGAATCTGATACCTACGAATAACTGATTCTCAAACGCTGAACTGATACCCGCAGGTCTGATGCCCCAAACTCGCAAACTGATACATGCAACCCTGTAGAGACACACTCCCTTGACAACACATAACAAATAATTGAGAGCCAAAACACCCCTATGTTGGGGGAGGGTTTCCCTGTCCTATTTTGTCAGGAGCTAGGGTTTCACTACGCACGCAGTGGTTTCAAACAACCTATCGGGTAAGCAACTTGTCCTAGTTTGGAATGGTCACTATGGATCCGAATATGCACTAGGGCGAATGGTCAAAAAGGGTGCCCCGGTAAAACCAAGGTTTGTGTTCCCATACTAGCAGAGCCCACAACCGGTCAGCCTTATGGTCATGCCTTGACAAGACAAGCCTCCGACAAACCGTTCAGGAATAGCAGATGGCAAACACAGTGTCCTAGGCGCACCAATGCAAACGCAATGCAAAGAAACACATAAGTGTAGTCAAAACAAGATATCATGAGTTCGAGTCAAGTTCTCTAACTCCCCAGCGGAGTCGCCAGAAACTGTAGACGCGCCCCGAGGGGAGGCCTCATGCTACAGTTCGGACTCGATTTGTGTTGGTTCTTAATCTGATCTCACAATGTGCAATATGAGATTGATAAATCACCAAAGAGTCCAAATCCGGCAAATCGTTTTTGAAAACAGATTTTTTTAAAAGAAGTGCCAAACATGGACTGCTTTGCCAGATACAGAGTCGCCACCTAAATATTTTATTAACCCTGACTCGTTGCCTAAGGCCACGTGTCCGTCATCACCAAAGTTGCCTCGGCTCGGGAACTTGGGTACGATTGGGGAAGGTCACTTCGTGAACACCCCCGCTCGCCCGATCAAAGATCGGCCTCTACTAACCATGATATCGGGTTTTGAAAACATTATGCGTTCTTATTCCGGTTATTAGCCTAGATTTACTATGTGATACGCACAGCATACAAGTATAGACTGAATCGCCTGAATTGGAACAAAACATCTCATGTTTGTTTATTTGAAAATGTTTTCATGGTGCTACCCGCAAATAGGCTAAGACGTGGATTTGCCACCTCGGGTGGGCTTAGAAAAACATGATTTTGCCACTATCTAGTGGGCTTAAAACTCACAGTCAATGCATTGTTCCAATTCAGATAACCCAACCTTCACCCACAGGCATTCAGGCAGTTATATCATATAAGCACATAGCCTCATGGTAAGCATGCTATCATGGCAGTCACTCACACACATGCAAGAATGCTAAAGCATAAACGCTTACCGAGTACTCCAAGTCAAAACAAAAGCTATGTTAGAAATCCATGCATAATCCTAACTATTCAGAAATGCCTAATGCAACACATGCAAAATGCAACTATGATAGGCTCGGCTATTCTAAGATGGCATATGATGATGCTACAGTTAATATGTATTCAACTTGGAATTGAAATACAAATGCAGTTAGTATGATGCGCCGAGCCCGGTGCATGCAAGACAGATAAATGGATGCAAACATGCGAGCATACTGTATGCTAATTGAAATATGCCCTAATCTAACCATCATAAGCTGGTAAATAAAAAGGAGAAAGACGTGGGGTTGGAAGACATACATCACACGCACGCACACTTATTACAATTGTGCCCTCGCTTGGAGGGTCCGAATAAATAATATACAGTCCCAAATGAATAATACAGTCCGAATAAGTACAAAACCCTAATTAATTAACAAATTAATCTAGGAAAGCAGTAAATTGCACGCAAATCCATGGACCGCCTCAGCTCTGTTCCGAATGATGGATGATGCATGCTTGAGTTGCCTTGCGCGGAAATCCATTGCGATGCCTCGGTTTGTCTCTGTTTGCAATTAATCCCGGAATGTTGCGCAAAGCTCCAAAAGACTGCTGGTTTCTGATTTGCTGCAACAGAGAGCAACAAAGGGGCATAGCAAAATATTTTCACATATGTGTGCATGACTACTCTTCGGGGAGTGTAGTCCTCGATCCTCGTGCCACCAATCACGCATATCGATGCATGATGGCCGAGGAGTCGAATTACACGACTCAATGTGAAATGAATGCACATGAAAACACAACAAGACCTAGACTCCATCATGGATAATCCGGAGTGTCGGCGACCGGGAATTGAGACACGTTTCGTCACTCGGAGTACGAAATGTCCCTCGTTTCCCGTGCTTGGGCTAACTCCTATCCCAAGCACAATGCAATATGCATGACATGCATGAATGCAATCCTAACATGCAACCTAGCATACGCAATGCTATGAAACGGCATACACAATGCACGATGTAACAAGGCATACACAATGCTCTAACATACAACCTAGCATACGCAATGCTATGAAATGAAATGGCATACACAATGCATAATGGACTTACACCAACATGAGTGGACCTCAGCCACACTCACATCAGTAGCCATTAGATGAAAATGAGACATTCGAAATGCGTGCACACATGCACGCAAACTGAGGACCGAACCTAAGGCATCAAATGCTACTCTACCAAAGCATGGCAAGACATGAAACATGGTATACAAACATGCAAATTCCAGCACTGAAATATGATGCAAATTGGTCCCGAATCATGGAAATATGGCACCCGATGCACGAGATGAGCCCCTAAACTCAAAACTAGGCACATGTATTGACCTATAGCTATACAAAGCATGCATTATTTGATCATGAAGCACAAAGACAGAGCCAAGGCAATCCCAAAACATGAACATTTCTAGTTCAAAGCATGGCCAAAAGATGCTAGCATGGTGGACTAAAATAGCATGCAACTTTGACTAGCAAACATGAGTTGTATGGCATGTACATGAAGCATATGAAATCTCACCAAACCAGAAAAAATCAGTGAATAAAACATGCCAAAATATGCTCAAATAACCACTGAAATGAAGCCAACACATGCAAAAATGAGGGGCTCCTTTGGAAGGGCATACAAGGGGTTATTAAGCACATGCAAGATGGATATTCAACAAGGCCAAACCAACTCTGGAAATGGCCTATAGGGGTCCTAAAACCCACTGAAAGAGGCCTGGAACAAGGCTTAGAAGCTTGCAAATAGGGGGTCCTTTGGAAGGCCAAAAAGGCCACCAAACAAGACAAGGAGAGAGGAGGTCACCCCCCTCTGATTTTGGACTTCAAAAATACACCTAAGCCACTGAAAATCCACTAGATTTCAGTGGCTAAGAGGCCCAACCATGGCCAATGCAAGTGTTCTAATGCATAGCCCTAATCATGGAGAGATGAAGCATGTATAAGGGGAAGCTGACTCCAAACAGAGAATATACCTTAATCAAAAATGAATATGATGTCAAAACAAGATTTTTTTTTAGTTTAGGTCGAGGTCGAAAAGGGCTCACAAATAAGATTAATGTAGCATGCAAAAACAGCCCTAAAAGAGAGATTGAACAAACAGGGCAGTAAAAGGCCTCAAACAGCAAAGATCCTTTCAACAAAGTTGAATAGGGGCTCAAAACAAGATACTTTACAATTTATAGAAAACCTCGAATGTGCTCACAAGTAAGGCTAAAATATGATGCAAAAATGGCCTTAAAAGGGAGATAGAGGGTAAGGAGAAGTATAAGACCTCAAACAGCAAAGAGCCTTTCAACAAAGTTGAAGAGGGGCTCAAAATAAAGCACTTTACATTTTGGCTCGGTGCCCAAAAATGTTCAAAAACAAGGCTAAAATACCATGCAAGATAAGCCCTAAAAGAGATACTAAACACAAAGGGTGAGGAGGAGACCTCAAACAGAGAAAAGTCCTTGATCAAACATGAATATTAGCTCAAAATAAGACTATTTCCAGTTCAGGTCAGAGCCCAAAAATGTAAGCAACAAGAGCTAAGATAGCATGCAAAATAGGGCAAAAAAGGAGGAAATAGGGAGTCACCTTTGTAGCACAGGTTTCCAGCAGCTTTTGGTTTAAGAAAGTGAGCTCCTAACCTCTGAAAATGGCCTCTAAGTTGCTGGAATGGAGTGTGGAGGTAGTGGGCTTGGAGGTATAGTGTAAAGGTCAAGAACAAGGGTGTTTGGAGGCTTGGATGAGAGAGATATATGGAAGGGTGTATATATGAATCCCAACTGGTTTTTTTCAACCCTTAGAGAGGAGGTAGGGTGCTGGTTATATAAAGGGAGAGGCCAAAACAAAAGGGGGGAAAAACAAATTCAAATCTCCTCCAGCAAAGGGCACCCTGCATGAGGGTCTGTGCAAAACAATGCTGCACTACCGAATGCACCAGGAGAGACAAACACGGCCGGCCAGGTTCAAAAGGTTCAAGTGGCCGGCCGGCCACCTCCCCTGGTCGGCCGACCAGGGGTCAAAGCGGTCAACAAGAATTGCTGGTCGGCCACCCCAAAAAGGTGGCCTCCCAGGTGAGTGCAACACAACTACAAGGAGAAAAACCATAAACAGTAACCCAGGAGAGAGAAAAACTTGCTTTTTAGAGGGGTTCAAAAGGGTCAAGAACAATTACTGGTCGGCCTACCCATATTGGTGGCCTCTCAGATGAGAACAACACAATGATGTGGTGGGAGGCCCGAAATTGTGGCTCAAAAGGGTCAAACACCAACTCTCTGCAAGAAAAATCGGCTTTTGGAGAGAGAAAAAGAGGAAAACTGGTTTTTTAGGGGAGAAGGTGGCCTCCCACCATACTACCACCTCTCTAACCATGAAAATAGGGCCCTTACCAAAAATGGACCAAGACGGATGCAAAACGAAGGTTCGGGGGCCGAAACGCGCGGCCCGGGGCCCCGAAAACTGACTGTGAAGCACCGGAGGTGGCGTTCGACCACAAAGTTGGTCTCTCGGGCCATAGTGTTCCTCAAAAGGGAGGAAACAAAGTGTGTAACAAAAACCGGAGCAAACGGAGGTGGTTAAGCGGTCCCGAACCGAGGCACACGGCCGACGGTTCCGAAAAATCGAAAATCGGGCTCCAAATGGGAACAGTGGCCTACGACCACGAAACGTAGCCTACGGCCACTGAGAGATGGTCTACGAGACCTCTCTCTCCCTTCAGGAAGAGAAAATGAAGAAAACGAGACTTGATTCGCAAACCGAGGCAAAGCACAAAAGAGTCTGAAAGCCTAGAGGCGAGGCTCGCAGCCGAGACTCTAAAGCCTCAGAATGAGCACAATATGCAATATCACCAAGCGCTCAATCGGTGATGTCTGAGTCTTAAGGTAGGTAAAAAATGGGGTGTCTACAAGGTCGTGCATCCACATCTATTCAAAGTTGGGGACTACTTCTTGAAGAAGGTGATGGGCAACACGCTAGTCCCTGGAGAAGGCAAATTAGGTACAAATTGGGAAGGGTCGTACAAGATAGTAAGCCTAGCCGGCAAAGGGGCATACCGTCTTTAGAACTTGGACGGAAAAGCCATACCAAGGCCATGGAATGCGGCTAACCTCAAGCTATTTTACTTTTGAAATGTAATATTTTTTCCTTGAAACTTGGGCTTTTGTCACTACATGTAATGTGTGATGTGCAATGAAAAATAGCAACTTTTTTCTCTTGTATTATGTGTTTCTATATTAAAGTATTAAGCTACTAAGTGCAAGAGGCAATTCGGCCTTAGCAGCGATGGTCCATCGTGCAAAAAATTAGGACACAAGATTGGGCTGACTTCGCTCAAATTGGGGTGACTTTGTCTGCCGTGCAAACAATTCGCTTGTTCTGAGCTGATTTTGCTCATATTTGCCAGAGCTGATTTTGCTTGCCATCATCAAGCTGAGTTTTCTCATGTATAAAGCAAGTTGGTGTTCTGCCCAACCTCTGTTTCAGCCGAGCTAAAATTGCGTCAATCTGAGTTGATTTTGCTCTCCATGAAAAAGTTGGTGTTGCGCCCAACTTCCGCTATAAATCTGAGTTGACTTTGCTCGTTAATCCGAGCTGTCTTTGCTCGCCAAAAATGAGTATGCGCTTTGTCAAAACTCAAGGATCCCTCAAACTGAGCTGGTTTTGCTCGCCCAATGAAAAAGTTGGTGTTTTGCCCAACTTGTGTTTGAACCGAGCTGATTTTGCTCGCAAAAAAGGGTTGACTTTTTGCCCTACTTTTGATCTGAAATCGAGCTAATTTTGCTCGCCATCTGCTTATAAGGACATTGCATTTCCCCATATCCAAACTGGCTAAATCTATTCAATGAGAGGTTATTTAAGTTTGTACTGTCTGGGCAGAATTTAGCTCTACACATCTAGGTACACTTTACATGTGTAAATTTATTTCGTCCATATTCAAGTTAGCACTACAATTATTCAAGCGAAGAAATGAAATTGAATAAGACAAGATGCATACGACAACCAAAAAGTGGCTGATTTTTATTCATTAAACGGTTCGGTTACATAAGTGGGGATCATAGCCCGCTTACAACAACAACAACAACAAAAACAGAGAGAGAAAATACAAAAGCGCATAATCTATGTTCACAGTATCCTCCTGCTCGGCCAAACCTTCACCAGTCTTGTTCACTACGGCCTCCTCTTCGATAATGGGGCTCAGATCAGATCTCAGCCCGGGCCCCGTCACCGTCTGGCAAGTCTTCTTCCTCATTAACCGGCTGTTGACTCTCATCAGTTGGTAGGGGAAGTGCAACCTCACCAAGACTAACCGCCAGTCCGCTCGATCAATTCAGACAATTGTAAATACAGAGCTTGTGCTTGCCAAATATCTATCCTTTTTGGCCTGCACCGCCCTCTACTTATCCTCTTTGGCCTTCGCAAGATTTTCGGCCATCTGATCCTGCTCGGTTGTCAATGCCTAGTGCACGGTCTTCAGCTTTTCTAGTTCGGCTGTCTTAGTCTTATTATCAACGATGGCCTCCCGCAGACTTTGCTGCACAAAGATCGTGCACTTGTGGGCCAAATAGTTCTTTTGCGTGACTTGCAACAAAGTAAACGTTAGTACATTAAAACCGAGCAATAAGTTGACACTAGGGGCTCGCTTACTTACCAGCACTATTGACTTTGTCGCTGAGCGGAGGACTTTTAGATCGGACAATTCCTCATGCTTCTTCATGTCCGCTAGGAAGAATAAACCCTTGGTCATGTTGAAGCCAAGCAAATAATCTTTGTTAGCATAGACTGAGTCAGCCGTGTTCATCGCTCGGTCTTTATATTTCAGCTCGAGCGACCAGACTAGCGGGGCAATGGAGCATGCTGATTGCTCGGCCAAAGGTTGGTCAATCTATTCTCCCTGGTCAGCAGAAGACATCTCGGTTAAATCCTCATCGACCAAGCACTGCTTGGTCTGTTTTCGCCTCAGCCTCTTCTTCGACTGACCAACACCTTGTTCGTTGGCCAGAGCCAGAACCTGGTCAGATTCCTGCGCAGATGGCAACGATGATTGGCCCACTATCATCTCAACCGGAGGAGAATTGCTCGGTTCGCCGGTGAACATGGACTTGATAGCTTAGATTTTAACTATTTCTTGCTCAGCAGTTAAGGGAACAAGTCTGATCGGCGAAAGATTTGGATCTTTCTTTGGAAAGTAGGCACGAAGGAAATCGGTAACCTTGCTTTTCTGCGGTGCCGTGTACCGGTAGCTCGGCTCATATCCGAACAATTTATGAGACTCACGCTCTTCGACCAGATGTCGTAGAGCAACTCTGATAGCCTCTTGGTTAGCGTGAGAATAGTCATCTGCCAAGAGTTTGTAATCTGTAAAAAAAAAAAGAAAGTATTACATCGGCAGAGACAGAGCAGATACAAAATTAAAACCATGCTGAGTTGCTCACCAATGCTCCCAAAGTTTTTCCATATATACCAGCCTGGTATGGGTGCTTCGGTGTCTTTATAATGACCAGACACCCATAAGAAGTCATCGTCGTTCATCTCTTTATCAAGGTTACCCTCTACAAGCTTTGTTCGGCTCTTGTTAACCTTCAGGTACTAGCAGAAGCCCCCTTTATTCTTACTAAGTGTGTATTGGTGGAATATCTCGGCAAGACCGAGATTCAGACTAAGTATCCAGTTCAGCACGGCCATGCCATTTATTATTTTGTAAGTATTGTTGGAGACCTGGGTTGGGCACAACCTAGTCTGCCTCAAAAACTCGCAGACCAGGGGCTGGACAGGGAAATGGAGGCCGCCCTCCACTATAGATACCACGGTAAAGGGGCAAGCGTCCAATTTACCCCATGGAGTGTCTCTTTTTTTGGCCAACTCTAAGTGAACGTCATCTAGAATGTTGAATTCCTTACAGAACTTGGCCATGCCCTAGGCAAGCTAACCATAAATTGGTATTTTCCCATTTATCCTGGTTTTATTTTGTATGAAAAACAGCTCGGTCAAAATTGGGTGACTCTTGTGATCGTTTGCTTGGTCTTTGACCTCACCAACCGTGATGTTGAATATGCCTGGTCGGTCCTAGTTTGTTCTGCATTATTAAAAAATAAGTGCAAGTATTAGCACGACAACAAGTGCGTGACTTTCAAAATATGCCTAGCTCGGCTATAATAGTTCCTACTATGCTATAAACCTTAACTCGGTTGTCATTTTAGCTCGGTCATGGAGCCTAAGACGTTAGGTTGGTGTAGACACCCCATTTTTGACCGCCCTTAAGACTTAGGCGTTACTAGCGGTTTACTTGGTGGAGATAGGTGTGCAGGGCAAAGATTCAGTTTCTTCGGCAAGGAGAGAGACAAATCTCAACTTCACACCCCATTTTGGACCAAAGCTATTTTGGATGGTTTTTAGACCTTAAAACCCTCTCTTTTAAAATATTTTTGAAATAAAGTTTTTACAATGTTCCGAGGCTCACATTTTGTCAAATGATGCGCTTTTCGATAAACCGAGCAAGGACAAAGTCGAAATGAATGAAAGAGAGTTGAAATTTTTGAAAAATCTTTCAAAACACCTTGCTTAGGGGTTTGAAGTTGAAGAAAAGATGAGAAGAGAGAAGAAACCAAGTTGGAGAAGAAGTTCGGCAAGAATCCGGGTAGGAGAGAGAGTCGAGCAGCCCTTGCTGAATCAGGCTTATTCATTTGCATACTTGGATTTTAGCTAGGAGGCCACCACCATTGGAAAGCTAACTTATGGGGCTTCAATCTGGACACCTACCGACCACTTTTTGACCTTGGCAACCACCTACCGGCCACCAAAATAGCCGACCGGCCACCAAAAATAGTCGGCCAACCAAATAAGTAGCCAGTCGACCAGAAAAAGTAGCCGACCGACAAATTGACTGGTTAATGGCCTTCCTACATGTTCTACAGGCTGAGTGGATGCCAGCTGTGCCAGCTAGTAAGCACAGACTCTGCCCTCCATACACCTGTATAGAGGGATTTGCTCCTTAAGTTAGCTTCCCTTGGAAGCTTTGCATTGCATTTTCCTATAAAAAGGAGCCACTCCTCCCTTTCCAGAGGTTGATCAATCTGAGATATAGCATATATATCACTCCCTCTATATATATATCTCTCTCTACATATGTGTGTGCTAGAGTGTTCTAAAGTAAGTTTTTGTTCGTTTTCTTGCACTAGAACACCTTATAACACACTATCTTGGAGTTGCTGAAGTGTTAGGGAGTTGTTTGAGGAGTTCTTGACCTGGTTTTGTTCAGAAAAGGCTGTTGGTTTGGTGTTCTTGAAAGTGGTCTTCAAGGGTGAGACACTTACCCTTTTATCCCTCATTTTGGCTTAAGGTTTTACACCTATTTTCACACTGATTTAAGCTTAGCTATAAACTAAAAAAAAATTTATTTTATTTCTTAACATGTTTGTTTAAGGTCATTTTCGTGTTGGGGGTCGTCCACCCCCTCTTAGGCTTTGTTTGGCCTCTTTTTGAGCCTTCTTTATTGAGCTTTGGAACTTTTGTGTATTGGCCTTCTCACCACTGAAATCCAGAGGATTTTCAGTGGTGGTGAAGGGGTTTTGAGGTCTTGTATAGGGGAGGGACACCCCTCTCCCTTTGTGTCTCGTTTGTTCGTGTTTTTTGGCTCATAAGGGTAGCATGCATGCTTAGTTATTTTTAGCATCATTTCAGTAGGTATTTGGTGATATTTTGTCATGTTATGCCTCTGTTTTGAGTGGGTTTGGTGGTCTCATGTATGCATCATGCGCTTGCCTTATAATCCCATTATTTGCCTAAACATGTATCATGCATTTAGACTACCATGCTTGCATGTTTTGGCTTAACCTCATGAAGATTTTAGCTTTGTTTTGCCATGCTTGAGGTCTGGTTTTGGTTGTTTTGATCGTGTTTGCCATGATTTGTATAGCCATCATACATTCTAGCTTGCTAGCTTTGGGAGTGTGGGTCACTAGCATGCTTTACTTAGCTTATTCTCATGATTTGGCATCATTTGAGGTGATATTTCAGTCCATGTAATGTGGTCTTACACTTGCATTTGGCTCTCTTTCAATGCTTTGAAGTGTTGTAGTTTTGTGCATCAATAGTTGGTCATTATGTATGCCACAATGTTTAGACGTTTGGGATGCCATCTAAGTGGGTTTTGGGGCTCATTCTAACATGCCATAGCTCTGATTTTGTTGCTCTAGTGTCCATGATTGTCTTCTTTTAAGTGTCCTTGAAAGTTGCCTTTCGTGCCTAAGTGTTGGGACCTTTGCATGTACATGCTTAGTTGTGTTTTATCCATCATTTCCATTGCACTTTGGCCACTGTTTTTGGATGGGCTGAGCCCTTCCCATTTCGGTTTAAGTCCATCTTTGTATATAATTGCATGTTTGACAAGTTGCATTTGTGTATTGTTGCATGCTTGCATTACATCATGTTTGCATGCTTAGTACATTGCATGCTATCTAGCTAGTTGTATCACATATCCTTGTTGTATGCTTGACATGTTCATGTTGCATGAGCTTAGCTTGCATGTTTAGGTAGCATTACATTGCATTGAGTTAGCATGCTCATATTGCATTGCATTAGTTGCATTACTTTGTATTGCATATGGCATATATACATAGCATTATGTTTGGTTTGGGGTGTCAAACCAAACATGAGGGATGAGGGAGGTTCGTACTCAAAGTGACGTAACCCGCCTCAATCCTCGGTCGCCGATACTCTTGAGCCAAACATGATAGAGTGTGAGGCATTCATTTGTTATGTTGCATTCATTTTACATTGAATGGCACACTTGGCCTCTTTGGTCATCATGCATCAAAATGCGTGATTGGTGGTCCGAGGGTCGAGAGTCATGCTCCCTTGAGTCCATAGCATGATAGGGAGAGTGGCTATGCACACATTGCTTTGAAAATTCTATGCCATGCACTGTTTTCCCTCTGTTGCAACAACTGCAGGTTTCAGCATGAAGAATTGGCCGACCGGCAGTTTTTAGTGCCGACCGGCAAAACATATTTGGCCGAGATCAAAAATTTTGGTCGGTTACCAGTTTTCAATGGCTGGTGGCACTGTATTTCAGCCGGTGGCCTTCCAAAACACTCAGGAAAGGGTCCGAAGCAATTCTGAAAACTTGCATAATTTTCAAAGATGCAAAACAGTGCAGACAGAGGCAATAGTGGCATGGCAATGGATTTCCGGACGAAACCGATCCGAGCTTGCATGCATCCCTCTTTTACTGCTCTAAATAGTTTAATTAATTTTTTAATTAGTTAAGGGTTTGTAATATTTAATTAGCTAGAGTAGTTAATTATTCATTCGGTCTATGTTATTCTATCAAACCCTCCGAGCGAGGGCAATTGTGTAATAAGTGCGCGTGAGTGTGTGTATGTCTTCCAACCCCACGTCTTTCTCCCTTTTATTTACTAGCTTATGATGGTTAGATTATGGCATGTTTTATTTAGCATACTTATGCTTCGCATGTTTGCATCATTCATCTGTATTGCACGCACCGGGCTCGATACATCATACTAACAGCATTTGTATTTCAATTCTAAGTTGAATACGTGTTAGCTGTAGCATCATCATATGCCATCTTAGAATAGCCGAGCCTATTGTAGTTGCATCTTGCATGTGTTGCATTAGTCATCTTAACATGAACTAGGATCATGTATTTGATTACTAACTAGTTTCTGTTTTGGCTTGGAGTACTAGGTAAACATTTACGCTTTAGCATCCTTACATGTGTGTGAGTGTTGCCATGATAGTATGCTTACCATGAGGCTATGTGCTTATGCGATATATCTTCTTGAATGCCTGTGGGTGAAGGTTGGATTATCTGAATCGGAATAATGCATCGACTGTGAGCTTTAAGTCCACTAGACAGTCGCAAAATCATGTTTTCTAAGCCCACCCGAAGGTGGCAAAATCTGCATTTTAAGCCTACTTGCGGGTAGTAAACCATTTTCAAAACAAACATGAAATGTTTTGTTCTAATTCAGGTGATCCAGTCTATACTTGTATGTTGTGCGCATCACATAGTAAATCTATACTAATAACCGGAATAAGAACGCATAATGTTTCCAAAACTGGATATCATGGTTAGTAGAGGCCGATCTTTGATCGGTCGAGCGTGGGTGCTCATAGCTAACCTTCCCCAATCGTACCCAAGTTCCCGAGCTGAGGCAACTTTGGTGATGACGGACACGTAGCCTTAGGCAACAAGTCAGGGTTTCCTAAATTTCCCCAAAATAAAATATTTAGGTGGCGACTCTGTATCTGGGAAAGCAATCCATGTTTGGCACTTCTTTCTAAAAATCTGTTTTCCAAAACGATTTGCCGGATTTGGACTCTTTGGTGATTTATCAATCTCACATTGCACATTGTGAGATTAGATTAAGAACCGACAGAAATCGAGTCCGAACTGTAGCATGAGGCCCACGAGGGCGCATCCACAGCTGGTTTTGGGTCTTCATCCTAAGTGCTCAGTGTTCATCTCGGCCAGATGCCTCCACGAAGCTCCTTGCGCGATCACCGTCCCTTGGCAGGACCACAAACTAGTTTTAGCCCTGCTCAATCCTATTTTTGGATCTAAAAGTGGGATTCTGCTAAGCTCTATCCAAAATCTATGCTATTCATCCTAAATGTGAAGTTCATACACTGAAGCTAAGGAGAATAGGGGGCACAGTGGCCCCATGTGTGTTTTAGATTTCAATTTTCCCTAATTTCTATAGATGCCTGTCGATTTTACCCCATGACAGGGGCATCGACAGTATACCAACAGTCCCAAATGAAGGGAAAAATGAAAAAAAAAAAAAAACTCGAAGAACATGAAGAACAACAATGGAAAAGAGTTAGAAGCAAGAAAAACTTACAGATTTGGGCGTCAAATCGAGTTCCAATCGACCTCGACCTCCGTTGCGATGTTCGTTAAGACAAAAAACACTGGAAATAGTGCAAGCGAGAACGACAATAGCGATGATGATGACAACGACAATAGAAGCTCAAGGGTTTAGGGTTTTGCATAGTGAAGATGAACAGTGATGGGGGAGCTGACCTTTTATGTATATATGAATGATAGTGAAAGTGCGCCAACTTTTAGAATTTCAGAGGTAGCGGGACAACTATAAGGCTACACGAAACCAATCAGGGAAGGCCACATGGCATTGAAGTGATAGGTTATCAGTATGGCCGATTGACTGATGATAAAACAACCGCACAAGTCTCGATGACTGACCAAAACAGACAACTCAGTCGGAAATAGTAATCCTAATCACGTTCATCTCGAATGGGATTAAGGGGCATTTGAGAGGGAGATTTGTGATGAACAATGGGCCAAGCTACACCAACACGGAATATGGTATTGGGCTATAAAATGAGAACTTGGGGCCCGTTATGAGGCCGAATTGGATTCGCACTGAATATGGTGCACTGCCAGAATAGGATTGTCTGGGATATATTAGGTCGAGCTAAGACTTCACAGAACATGATGTCAGACTGAGTCTAACCCATGCGGATTATGGTATTGGGCCAAACCAAGCCGAATAGGCTCAATGTGAGCGCCGAGTTGTGGACGGTTCGGACTAGAGTTGTGAAGACAGGCGGTCCACGAGACTGTGGTGCGTAGCCGAGATGCCAAACAGTGTGCTCAACTTCGGTCGGCGCTGGTAGGTTGGTTTAGTCCGGTTTGACATTAAGCAGTCCAAGGTGATGTTTATGTTTTACCAAGTAGTAGCTCAGTTTAACATTTCATATGGACCAATGATGAGAAGAAGGGAATCCACTCCTAGTATGCATCAATACCATTTGGCGGTGCGACAAACACTATTTGGCGGTTTTAGTCTCTACACGTGTAAGGAAGGTAGAGGGGAGCACGGCCGCCTATCTAGGAAGGACAACAAGGGTAGTGCGCTCACAATCTCTGTGGCTGCATGGCCAGCCTTAAAAAGGAGGAAGAGGCACACGTTGGAGGTAAGCAACCTGAAACAATCAAAAACTCTCTCTCTAGAGTGCTCTGCTTTCTCTCTTCTCCTAGAAAACTAACTTAAATATCATAGGGGTTTTCTAGCAAACCCACCCGCCGGGTAACTCACATTTTTTTTGTTCACAGTACGACGGAGTCCTAACGGAGTGAGACGAGCTTGGTAGCAAGGAGGTATGGAGTGAGGCAAATATTTCTCCCCCGCACAGATGTGATTCTGATTGGACTTGGATTCTTTTTTCCAGTGATGAGTATTGTCCAGAAGATCTTCAAGGTAAACACAATGGTGAGAGTGGTGACACAATTGCATCAGTGATTGATCAAGATCAAACTTGTTCACTAGACACTACATTGAAGGAAATCCAGTCCAATGGTGGTAGAAAAACATTCCTGGATGGGTTCGGATGCAAAAATTCGACTTGTAACTTTGCCAGTCGATTTTCTTGCTTTAGGACAATCACTTCCTTGGCTCCAATTGCTCAAGTTGGCATTTCATCTTACCCCTTGTCTGAAGAACTTGCTTCTAACTATTTTTCTAGGTTTGTTGAAGATCACGTATTGAGCTCACTTGGTCTTCTGATTGAAGGAAAATTTCTTAGTTTAATTGGGATACCGGCATTTAATGAGAATGGCTTCCCTTGGTGTTTAAGGCACCCGAACATAGCTCCTATTCTATGGATCCTCAAAACTTCTGATTATATCAATTTAGTGCTTCCCGACACTCCTTACACTTTGGAAAACATTCTTCATTACAACCCTAATACCTTAAAATCTGAATGGAATATAAAATTTTTGATATATCAGCTACTCTCTGCATTGGCTCACTTGCACAGTTTGGAGGTTTTCCATGGTAATGTATGCCTATTTAATGTAATGTTGATTGGTTTGTGTTGGTCTTGGTTGTGGATTGTTGATAAACCTATGCTGAGCTCTGATTCAAGTAAAACAATTAAAGAATGCTCTCTTACTCTAACTTTGAGGATTGGTTACTGCATTCAAGTTTGTCCTTTTGAAGGACTTTATGCTGATTTGAAGATTTCCCAATCTACGGATTGACATTTTGCCTTTAATAGTTAGTGGAGGGGAGAGTTGAGTGACTTTGAATATCTGCTCATCTTAAATAGATTAGCTGGGAGAAAGTAGGGGGACCACATATTTCATACAGTGATGCCGTGGGTTAGATTTTAGTGTAAAACCTGATGAGACTAATGATGTGTGCTGGCGAGATTTGAGCAAGAGCAAATGGCGATTAGCAAAAGGAGATGAACAGTTAGACTTCACCTATTCAACGCCCGAAATCTCTCGTCATGTATTAGATGAATGCCTTTCTGAACTGCCTATGTGCAGTTACAAGCCAAGGAGGTTACCATTGAGTGTTTTGCTTATGGCTGTTTGTTCAGTCTATGAACCAAATGAATATCCTTCTACTATGCAAAGACTTTACTAATGGACCCTTGATGAGTGCATCCCATAATTCTACTGTGATCCCCCAAATATTTTATTTTATACACTCTGGTATGACTGATTTGGATGTACCATCGTGGGTAAATTCATCATCGTGAGGAGTTCAATAAACTACATCGAGATGTTTTAGAAAGAAATAAGTCTCATGCCAAATTCATCATTGGATTGACATCACCTTTGGGTATAAAATGTCAGGTGAGGCAGCTGTTGATGCGAAGAATGTTATGCTGCCTACATCAGAGCTTACAATGCCCAGGTTGGTAGGATGCCGCCAACTTTTTACCCAACCACACCCTGCTCATCAAGCTGCTACCCGGAAAAGTTGTAATACCGCAGCTGAACTAAACATGATTCAATTCCAAGTGAATCGAGTACAGGGTGAGAAATCTCTCATTCTCGAAACTGCTCATTTACAAGGATTGGAAGATGCAGCTGCATTTTGTGAACATGCTCAACATTTTAGTCCCCTCTACTACTATCATCTAGAAAATCTTGTAGAGGATGACTCTTTTTCACAAAAGCTTCTAAGTGACAGTTTAGAGAAAAATATATCTGGGACACCTGACCATGGAAGCAAACATGGGTTGCAATCAAGGTTCCGAAAAGCGGTTGCGGTTGCCGTGACGGTTGCAGTGGCGCGATTACGGTTATAGGGTGTAAAGGTTGTAACGTAACGGTTGCAGTAACTGTGATATTTTTTATTTTTCTCACTATTTAAAGAAAACTTACCGATACGCATTTTTTTTTTCAGAATCACATTTATTGATGTTTAAAATAGATTTTCATCCATTTTTGTTAATTTTTAAGTATGATCCAATATATATATTTTCAAAATCACTATAAAAAGAGTTTTTTACATTTTGTTTCAATAGTTAATGACTTTAAGAATAATTGATTTTAAATGTTTACAAATTATTTTTGACCAATACCTAAATTAACTGAATAAAACATATTCACAATTATTAAATGATTATAAAAATAAAAATTGTGCCATAAACAAAAAATATTTTTGAACTACTGATTTTATTTATTTTTTAGAGACATTTTTAGACAACACATTAACAAAATAAAAAAATATTAAATAAAATTATTATAAAAATAAATGCAACCACTATTTATATATTTTTTTATTTTACATGCTAATGGAATGAAATAATTTTTATTTTTAAAAAAAAAAAAAAAACTACAAAGAAAAAAATCCATATAATTTTTTTTTTTTTATAGTTTAGATTACTTGAGTATTTGTTTTTTTGTAAGCTTTTAATTTATTTTTTTTGGGAAAGAACTTTTCATAATATTGTAAAAAGGTGTAACGGTGTGTAACAAACCATTACGGCCGTTACGGTACCGCTATGGCTATTATGTAACACTGAAACGGCCGTTACACATGTGAATTTCTATTACACGGCTATAGCGGCCGTAACGGGTGGCGGTAACCACGACAACCGTTACGTAACAACATTACAAAACGGTTGCGGCCGTTTTTTAAAACCTTGGTTGCGATCCATTGTTGACTTACATTATCTTCTCGAGAATATTGAGGTGGATGATGACACTTCTGTGGGATATCAAGAGTTATTGCTTTGGAGGCAGAAATTATCTCGGTGTAAGAGTTTTTCAGAAGCATCGCCAAAGACATATTTTCTATTGGATGCATTTTAGCTAAATTTCATTTGAGGAGGCCATTATTTGATCCAACCTCATTAGCTCTATACTTGGATAGCAGTGTTTTACCTAGACAGATGCAAGAACTTCCCTCTCACACTAAAGTTATTGTTCAGGCATGCATTCAGAAGGATTGGAGGAGGCATTGTCATTAAATTTTCTTTTACCCTGGTAGAAGTGGTTGAAGCATTTTGTCAAACTTGGATGTTTGGTCTTGAGTCCTTCCTAAATTTATTTGACTAAAAAATCTAAGGGCCTCAGTACTTCCCATTTTCTCGAAACTAATTTAATCTTCTATTCTCAACTTTATTAGGAGGCCTTTTGCCAAATGCCTATTGGAATCTCCATACTTTTCAACACCGGTCAGGTCATCCTACTTGTTTCTCAACCCTCTTCAACTTTTGGCAAAAAATGAATTTTGTCTTTGTTATGCTGCAATTTTTGCAAAACAAGGAGCCTTCAAAGCAATGGGTCCATTTGCAGCTGAAATGTGTGCTCCCTATTGCTTATCGCTTATAGTGACTCCTATATCAGATATTGAAGCTGAGTGGGAGTATATACTACTGAAAGAATTCTCAAAATGTCTAAAACAGAAAGCAGTAAAGGCACTCATCTTGCATGCCATCCAGACGATTCTACAGGCTAGTTGTAAGCATGTTCTTAAATGCTCTGTTATGCATGACTCCCTATTTTAATTTCTTACTTAGTGAGTCATTTCTTTCAGGCTTCTAGATATTTGCATTTGAAGGTTTCTATTCTTCAAGACTCATTTGTGCGTGAAATATGGCACTGGATTGGTAAACATGCATATATCTGGAGACAATACATCCTTCAGTTATATCAAATTTATATGTTTCACCTCACAAGAGTTCTGCTACTGCTGCTTCTGTGCTGCTCATTGTCTCTAGTGAAGAGCTTGGTGTACCAGTTACAGTTCATCAGGTTCAATCAAATCTTTTGTTCTCACTTTTGTGATTTGATAGATGTAGGAACTTAAAATTTTCATTACTATACAAATCTAGAATTTCTTTTCCTGCTGCGGTGTGCTATCTTTTGTTGTTGTTGTTTGTAGTGTGCTAACTGTTCTTGTCATTTCTAGACAATCTTACCTTTGATCCATTGTTTTGGTAAAGGGGTCTGTAGTGATGGAATTAATTTCCTGGTTAGAATTGGTATTCTCAATTTGTGGAGTCATTAGACTGGTATATTTTTGGAAAATGTGCTTCTTCAACTTGTTAAGCTAATTTTCTGCTTTTGTTTTATAAGTGGTCTTTTGGAGGAGAATTTTGTTGTCAGACAAATTCTACCATTACTAAGAAATGTTGTTAACTCTTGCGTCGATGCTTCATATATGACTAAGCCTGAACCCATGCAGATCTGGAGTTCTTTAGCCCTTAATGACATTGGATGGTCTCCTTATAGTCTTACCGATGGAGGTGGTTATAACGGAGTTAATAGAAGTATGAGACTTGACATTCACTTTTACTTACCTTTATCCTAACAAAAATGCTTGAGATCCCAAATGAATCATCAAATATTCTACCAAATACTCACATGGATGTGGGAACCACGCCACATGGGACCTATACCCATGTGAGTATTTGGTAGAATATTTGGTAATTCATTTGGCATCTCTAGCATTGCTCTTATCCTAAACTGAACATTTGAAATCACAAATTGATTTGACATTTACTATACTTGTTCAGGATGGAAGTTGCCTGCATGTTATGGTTCTCATGCAAACTAGTTTGGACACTGCAATTCTTCAGGTGTTTCAAATTCCTTCTCTAATCTCTTGACAATATCTTATGCATGTTTACTTTTTTAATATTTGCATTACTTTTGCTCTTTGTCTTGAGATAACACAGAATTGTTATTCATCTTACTATAGAACAGTGACAAACAAACTGAAGGGGCTGAATATGAAATAGGTTGGATCCAAGCCTTGGGCCGGCCCAATCTACCGAAGCCCAAATCCAAGTGGTCAAGTGAACATGCGAATAAGCCAATCAAGCCCAATTCCATTATCAACAATCCGCCCAAGTCCACAAGCACTTGGGCCCAACCCGCAGTGGAAATGTCAATCCAGCCACGATGCTGGATTGGGCCGAGCTGTAGAACCTGATTCTTGGACCAAACTGGAGTGGGCCAAGCCCATACAAAGATATTCTACTAGGCCAACCCACCTCTACAAGCAATCTCACAGAGGGCCGAGCCGAGGCATAATGGTACTGAGCCGAGGGAACCTTTTAGAGAAACGTGGAAGTTGCGAGTGCATGCATGTGCAAGCTGCCACCTCAGTTGGTCCCCTTCACCTAGAATTACGAAAATGGTTAATCACGGGAATGTGGTTTGTTATCAATATGACTATAATGAGCATATATAACCCTTGTCAACTACCAGGTGGTCCCCTACCTTAAGGAATGCTAAAGGGAACCTAGCAGCACCAAAGCTCCATGAAACCATCTTAGGCAACATGCAAGGAGTTCTATATAAACTACACTCACTTCACATTGAAGGTAACTAAATTGAGCTGAACCATACTCACTTAAACACAACTCTCTACACTTAGAGAGCACCTTCCATCTTCTCCGATCACTTACTCCCACACCGGAGGGGTTATCCAACCAACTCCAGCCGGGTAGCTCTAGTGGTGCTCATTGTTGCAGGGTCTCAATTCCTTGATAGTCCAATTAGGTGCGGAGCTCCGATCCACAATCATCCAGTGCGGTATTCGATACACACAATTGGTGCGGTGAACGTGGAACACTTAATCTCTGAGTTCTATACTTGATTTCAGCAATAGGAATTGAGGATATTCCACCCTCGGCATTGACTTCACAAATGGAGAAGACAAAAAATAAAGGCTTGGCACTCCCGACAATTCTGGAGAAACAGACCGAAAACAACAACTGGACTCTCGAATTTGTTGAGCATTGACAGCCCTTCGCTGGAGGTTTTTCCCACCATTTTCTATTAGAAAAGGATTACAGAGGTCGAATCATTGATTTCATAGGAATGGAGATACAGGAACTAAAAGCACAACTCAAAAGGGTAATGGGCGACCCGACGAAGAAGAGGACTGACGCAGAGCTCTCTCATCTGCACCAGAGGAGCCCATCCCATGAACCACCAGTGAAAAAGGACCCCAGAAATAAATCTGGGCAACAAAATTGGCCAATCCCAGTGTAAAGTGAAACAGCGAGCAGCCACACCTGTGGTTCACGCCGGAGAAAGGCCAAGAGGCAAAAAATAGCTAGCCAGCAAACAGAGTATCCTCCTCAGGATCTCTGTACTTGGTTGATCGGCAACAGGCAGAATAAGCAACGGCGAGATCATCGGGTTTAATGCCTTGACCGTACTGTCCATCAGAGAGAACACCAAGCATTGGATCGGCTCGTCTCCTCTCCTTTCTCTCTAGAAATCGAAGCTATGAGACCCCCCAAGAAATTCACTCCACCAAAGTTCACGTCATACGATTGGAAATTAGACCCACTAACACATATCAGCCATTATCGGCAGATGATGTCCTTATGAAGCCGAGACAAGGCACTGATGTGCAAAGTCTTTCTATCCAGCTTGGGAGAATCCGGACTTCGATGGTTTGATCGTCTCCCCGCCGGATCAATTTATGACTGGAAGCAGCTCTCTGAAGAGTTCTTGGCCAAATTCATCTCCAACACTAAGATCCCAAAAGAGCCAGACATCTTGTTCGGTCTCCGAAAGGAACAGGAGGAAACGCTACGTAATTATGCTAGAAGGTATTGGGAAGAATATAACGATCTGGAGGAAAACGTTTACAGTGAATAGATGGCTGTAATGTCTTTTAAAAACGGTCTGCATCCGGAAAGCAAGCTGAGACAAACACTTACCAAGCGCCCAGCCACAGCACTAAAAGATTTGTGCGCCAGGATTGAACAGTAGGCTCGCCTCGAAGACGATCAGATCCACATCGAGGTAGCATCAATTGAACAAATAGCTCAGAACAAAAGAAGAGCAGACCAAGAGGAACACCGAGGACTCGCAGTGAATGAAGTAGACAAGTCTAAATCCCATGAAGCAGTTGTAACTATATTCAAGGAAGCAATCTATCGTATTATGGAAAAAATCAAGAGAGAGCCATTCTTTAGTTGGCCACCAAAAATGCTGGGAGATCCAGCTTGACACAACCAAAAGCTCAGATGCACCTATCACCAAGACCGGGGGCATATGACCCAGAATTGCAGAGCATTAAAGCAACACCTGGAAGATTTGGAAGCTGCTGGGCACCTCCAAGACTACAATGATCAAGACAAAGTCGTGACCGAACAAGGGAACCCCCTACCAGAACCGAACATCGAGCATCCGCCTCGATTGATAATAAATGTAATTCATGGTACAACCAGTCATGAGCGCGAAGAGGGACTTCAAGAAGAAATTGCAAAAACTGTACAGATTCAGCAAGTCATGTCAGTAGGGCCAGCACCGAAAAAGGTACGGACAGTACCTAAGCCTCCATTATGCACTGTTTCATTTACTAGGAAGGATTTAGAAGGTATTCAGCACCCACATATTGATGCATTGATTATAACTGTGGGAATTGGGAAATGATTTGACGTAAAATGAGTCCTGGTAGATCAAGGTAGTACAACAGATATATTGTCTTACGACTTGTTCAGGAAGCTTGGTCTCTCTGAGCAGCACCTCACCCCAGTGGCAACTCCGTTGGTCGGTTTTAATTCACAGCCTGAATGGCCACTTGGAAAGATAGTGTTGTCAGTTGTGGCTGGAACAAAGACCATTCAGATAAAATTCCTAGTTATTAACACACCATCTCCTTACAATGCCATACTCGGTCGTCCTTAGATTCATCAAATGGAAGCAGTCCCCTCAACTTACCACCAGCTCATTCGCTTCTTGACGGAATACGAAGTAAAGCAGATCTCAGGGGACCAAGTTGCATCAAAACATTACTTTATGGCAGCCATGAAGGCTAAACAACTTTGCAATCGGGTTCAAACAGTTGAAGTAGCTGAACAGCCAATCTTTGAGGATGTTGGAGGAACTCCAGCAAAGAAGATAGTAGAGGATTTGGAAAAAAGTTCTAGTAAAGGAAGATGATCCAAAAAAGTATTTCCTTATCAGTACCTCGTTAGGCGTTGATAAGAAACTTTAGTTGCTGGATATGTTGAGGGAAAATATGGAGGTATTCGCATGGTCAGCATATGATACTCCAAGGTTGAATCCAGATTTTGCTTGCCATAAACTCAACGTCAACCCTTCTGCTCGGCCCATCGTGCAAAAAAGCTGAAGATCCTTAGTTGAGCACACCGAAGCAATAATTACGGAGGTAGACAAGCACCTAGCCACAAGGGCAATCTGAGAAATTCAATACCCACAATGGCTATCCAACACAGTTGTAGTAAAAAAGAAGAACGGAAAATGGAGAATCTACGTCGACTTTACCTACCTTAACAGAGCTTGTTTCAAGGATAGCTTTCCTTTGCCCCGTATAGACCAACTAATAGACTCAACAGCAAGGCATGAATGTATGAGCTTTCTGGACGCTCATAGCGACTATCACCAGATACCACTATTCGGCCCAGATCAAGAAAAGACAACATTTATTACTCCAAGAGGCACTTACTGCTATAAAGTAATACCATTTGGCCTCAAGAATACCGGAGCAACATACCAGCGAATGGTCACTCAAATGTTCAAAGAGCAGCTCAGCAAGACTATGGAAGTTTACATAGATGACATAGTAGTGAAAAGCAAGCTTCCTACAAACCACCTCACAGACTTGAGAGAAGTTTTCAATATCCTGAAAAACCATCAACTTCGCCTCAATGCCTCGAAATGCGCTTTTGGGGTAGGAACAGGGAAGTTCTTAGGGTACATGGTGACTTACAAAGGAAACGAGGCAAATCCGGATCAAATCAAAGCAATACAAGAGCTCGAAATACCAACAAAGGCTAAGGAACTACAGAAGCTAGCCGGAATGGCAGCTGCCCTGAATCGGTTCATTAGCAAGTCTTTAGATCGAATGAAGCCTTTCTTTCAACTGCTAAGGAAAAAGGCTACATTTGAATGGGGTCCTGAATGTACCGAGGAACTGCAAGGCCTCAAGAAGTATCTCAGTATGCCACTTCTCCTATCTATCCCAAAATAAGGGAAAGAAATGTACCTGTATCTAGTAGTTTCAGATCACGCCGTAAGCGCAATATTGATTCGCAAAGTTGAAAAGAAACAGAGACCGGTGTATTACGTTAGCAAGACTCTTCTAGATGCAAAGACACGATACCTGCCTTTGGAGAAGTTGGCTTACGCACTACTTATCGCCTCAAGGAAACTACAACATTACTTTCAAGGTCACACCATCAATGTCCTTACTGAATTCCCCCTCAAATCTGTCTTTAGCCAAGCTAATTTCTCCAACCGAATGGCGAAATGAGCGGTTGAGCTTAGTGAGTTTAACATTCGCTATCAACCCAAGACAGCAATCAAGGCCGAGGTCTTGGCGGATTTTGTCGCCGAATTTGCTCCCACCCAGAGCACTGAATATCAAAACTCCAGCTCGGTACAAGTGCCACGCACCACCGAACTAGGAAAGCAATGCGATTTAGAAGCATGGAAACTCTTCATTGGTAACATCCGGTAGCTCTACGTTGACGGATCATCCAATAACCGAGGCTTAGGGGCAGGGGTAGTACTTATATCCCCAGAAGGATTCATCTAGGAGCAAGCTCTCAGGCTTGGTTAGAAGGCTTCTAACAATGAAGCAAAATATGAAGCACTGTTAACTAGTTTACGCAGTGCCAAACACTTCAGTGTAGAACAACTCCTGGTTTCAGCAATTCTCAGTTGGTTGTCAACCAACTCACTGGGGTCTATGAAACATGAGACGAAAGAATGGCCATGTACATAGACAGGGAAAGGGATTTACTTAAAAAATTCCAATCCAAATGAGTGGAACGAATCAATCGGGACAGAAATAGTCACGCTGATGCTCTGGCCTGCCTCGGCTCATCAGTAAATGCCAAAGATGCTAGAAAAGTTTGGGTTGAGTTTGTGCCAGAACCAAGCACTGCATCTCTAATCCTCTGCAATAACCTAGAACCAAGCTAAATGGATCCAATACTTGTTTTTCTGAAATCTGGCATTCTCACCGAAGACAAGAAAGAAGCCAACAAAGTTCGACACAGATCAACTCGGTTTTGAATCTCACCACCTGGGAAGCTATACCGACGCTCTTATCTCAGTCCTTATATATTATGTGTGCATCCAAATCTAGTCGAAGATGTTCTTTATGAAATTCATGATGGGATTTGTGGATGCCACGTTGGCGGAAGGTCATTGGCGCACCGAGCCCTTACTCATGGGTACTGGTGGTCGTGGATGCAGCAAGATGCATAGCGGTACGTTTAGAAGTGTGACAAGTGTCAAAGGTTTGCTCCACTGATTCATTAGCCAACCAAAAATCTTACTCCACTTACTAGCCCTTGGCCTTTTGCCCAGTGGGGTCTAGATATCTTGGACCTATGGCATGGGACACTGGGAATAGACGATTCTTCATCGCTACAACTGACTATTTCACCAAGTGGGTTGAAGTTAAAACACTAGCAAGCATCAAAGAAGCAGACACAAAGTGATTTGTCATGAGGTATGTCGTGGTCCGTTTCGGTATCCCGCAGGTACAAATTACAAATAATAGAACACAGTTTAACGAAAAGATCTTTAGGAAATTTTGTGCTGACCTCAGGATCGAGTATCAAAACTCCTTTCCGGGCTACCCACAGAGTAATGGGCAGGCAAAAGTATCAAACAAAACCATTATCAACAGAGTAAAGAAGCGACTCGAAAGTGCAAAAAGGAAGTGGGTTAAAGAATTAACCCACATGTTATGGTCCTACCGAACCACGGCACGGCGCTCAACGAGGGAAATACCCTACTCCCTAACTTACGGAATGAAGGCTATTATTCCACTTGAGGTTGGTCTCCCAACCCCCCGATTAGAACTGTTTGAAGATGCAAGTAATAAGGAGGCTATTGCACAAGCACTAGATATGGCAGAAGGCCAAAGGGGAAGCAGCACTGATCAGACTTATAGCCTATCAGCATCAACTCATCAAGAATTTCAACCAAAAAGTTTTCCCAAGGCAATTCACACCTGGGGAATTGGTTTTGAGAAAAGTCATGGATCACAAAAGGGTGCCTAGTGAAGGAAAATTAGGACCTAACTGGGAAGGTCCATACAAGGTTAAAGTCGCTATTGGAAATAGAGCATATTACTTGAAGGATATCATGGGCAAGGCCATACCTCGGCCCTGGAATGTAGCAAACCTTAAAAAGTACTATCAATAAACTACACCCCACAATTATCTATCAAGTGTAAAAGCATTTATCTTTTACTTAATGAAAATGCCCTCCCCCCCCCCAAAAAAAAAAAAAATTTCTTTGAACTTTTGTTTCCAAGCACCTGTACAGCTTTGTGGTCAGAACAGATTATTGCTTAACTTGGATTTTATAACCCAAGCCATAGGGGCATATTTCAAAATAAACAAATTTAGCTTTGGTATTTACCAAATGAAATTAGCTTTAATGTTTACCAAATGGACTTAGCTTTGGTGTTTACCAAATGGAATTAGCTTTAGTTTTTACCATACGGAATTAGCTTTGGTGTTTACCAAACGGATTTAGCTTTGGTTTTAACCAAACGGAAAAAGTTTCAGAACGACCGATGAAATTTAGTTTTGGTCTGCACTCAAACATGCCAAGTGGGATTGCTTGGTGGAGTTATGTTTGGCCACCAAAATGGATCTTAGCCAAGTGAAACTGCTTGGTGGAAACCACCCTAACAAATTTTTTGATGCCCAATTCTTTTTCTTAGCAATCATAGAATTTCTTAAGTATCATCACATCAACACCTCAGTACTACTGCATCCAAACAAAGTTGGAACAGACTTGGATAAATCCTTCAAAGGTCAAACTTTCAATAGTAGTCTTACTCAACTCCAGGCAGGGATAAACAATTGTTTTCTTGGTACCAACCTAGACCTGAGTATGGCATCTTTCCTCTGCATCTTTTTGTCTCATTCAAGGGCACTTATGCTATCAAAATCAACATCACCTTAAGCAGCTCTCCCAGAGAGCGAGTTTTTCAGTACCAATCTTACTTAGCTCCAGGTGGGGGCAAACAATTGTTTTTCTTGAAGTCAACCTGGACCTAAGTAAGTTACTCTCATTCAATTACAAAGATCAATGCAACCATGCAGACCGAGCATCTATTCGGCCCTGTGGACCCAACAATGCTTGGCCAGGGAAAATAGTATGAACAACGCAAGTATGAAAGCAAAACATATAAGATTGCTATATCAGAAGGAAAATTCTATCAAAGACATAGCTAGCCTCACAAAACAGCAGCAAGAAGAAAGAAAAATTGTCTTGACCAACTTAAGGGGGGAACTCGCCAGGAAGACCGAGCTCCAGTACAGTAGAAAAGTAAAAAAGGAGAAAAAGCAAAATGAAAAAAGAAAAACTTCAAATCATTCCAAATGTCACTTCAACTTTCATCAGCAGGAGGAATTCTAGGAGTAGCATCCACAATCTTGTTTCGACCATCTTGGGAAGGAAAAGTAGAGGCAGCCCCAACTTCCTGGAAAGCAGGAGCCTCCTTAACCACATCTCCCATAGCTTCAGTTTCTAGGGTTTCACCCCCTTCAACGTTCACCGTTTCATTGGCAGCATTGCTCTCTAGAGTCTTGGTTGCAGAATCAGTTCCTGGGGAAATCTTAGCTGGAGGAGTAGCAGGGGTAGCAGCAGCCTTTAGACCCAAGGACTTTGAGGGAACAGGAATATCTTGAAACAAAGGAGACCCTTCAGGAATTTGAGCAGCGGTCAGAGCACTTGTCTAGCCCTTTAGAAAAAGCTTGTCTCGCAATACCAGTACCTCTTCTTTATAAGCGACTCCAATTTCGTTCCAACCTTGCTGCCAGTGCTTAGCCTCCAAAGCCGAACGTTCAGCGGCCATCACCGCAATAACTGCCACCAGCCTAGCCACGTTCCCTTCAAGTTGAGCCTGGAACCCAATAGCAGTTTCCTTGGACTTCTCAGACGAAGTAATAACCTTGCTCAGACGAAATACCTCCTTCTCAGCAGTCCTGCGTCCCTCTTTCTCAACTTCCAAACTTGTTGTCAACCTAGTAGTCATGGCGGCCTCTAGTACGGCCTTCTCTAGTTCCTCAACTCAAGTGATGGACAAATGCATCCTCTGGATACACTGCGGCAAACAAATAGGAATTAAAGAAAAGGAAACGATACAAACCAGTAAAGAACACAAAAAAGAAATTGAGTAGCACTCACAGCAGCCATCATTTGAAGGGTTTCCTTCAAGATTGGAATTTCCCGAGGTCCATTATGATCTGCCATATCTACTGGCATCAATAAGGTCTTGGTCAAATCAAAAGCAAAGTCTCTAGAAGCAACAACTGAGTCAGAAATAGAAATAGGCATGCCCTGGTGAAGCATAAGCGGCTCCCATTTCTCAAAAGTCTTGTCCTTAATAGGATCTTCAGAGGTCTCTCCAACTATAGCCTTGCAAGTCTCCCACCTCCTCCTCTTTTTCGCCCTTTCAGCGATGGAAACAGCAGGTTTAGTAGCAGCAGCAAAAGTGCCAGAGGCCCCTATCTCCAGTTTTACATCCACAAGGCTCTTTGGTATGGCCTTAACCAGGAGAGCCTACAGAGCAAAGGAAGAGCCAAAAGCTTTCACCTCCAAGTCTACCAACACCCTTCTCTTCGACATCGACCCTCGCTTTGTGAATCTGGGGGCAGAAGAAAGGGTCCTCTCAACAAATAAACTCTGACACAACGATGGTTTGTAACTAAAGGGGCATGAGGTGTGTCAGTTTCAGTATTAGAATCGAGAAGGGATGCACCAAGCCTTGCTTTTTTCGGGATTGTGGAACGATAAGTCGCTTGATATTCTAACAGTTCGGGGGTAGACCTATTCTTGTATCTCAAAACAGCTTTGATCGCCTCAACGTTCTCTTGGTTTGGCCTACGCCTCCTTCAACAATAGCAGCGACCTTTGCAATGAAAGGGTAACGTCGTTAGGGATACCATAATCTTGGTGAAACAAGGCCATGGCCTCAGGGGTATCCACCAATGCACAAAATTTACCCATTATCTAGACCTAACAAAGCAAGAACAAAACTCAACTAAACAAGAAACAGAGCTAGTCGCCAAAAACAATGGTGCGAAGGGCCAAGAAGGGCGACCAATATAGAAAAACGAAAGAAAATGAAGCTTCAAAAGAACTTACAGAGGTTTGAAGCCAGGATAGCTACAAGCAAAGGTTATTGAGACTAGAACGAGAACAGCAGCAATAATGGCAATAATTGTCTAGGCAGAGCTTCGTCGTCACCAAGGCAGAAGAGTGAAAGAGTTCTAGTTTTCTTTTTGAAGTTTTGGTGGTAGACAGAGGGTTTTAATAGACAAAGGGGTTTGAATTGACACCCCTAGGGCATTTATTACACACAAACGGTGCGAAAAACAGAATCACACCTTTCTGTACAGGGTCGGCAGATTATCTCTGCGCGCCAATACAGTGCTACCACGTGTCATCTTGAAAGGACTCATGCAGGGCGTGTGTCAAGATTAAACCGTCACCAAGGCCGAACTGGAGTAGATCCGAAGCGACGCGACGCTTGGAGTACAGAGCAGTAGCTCTCCCCAAGGGGAACCTTAGTGCAAGCTAGGGGGCAAATGAATGGGCTGAATATGAAATGGGTCGGATCCAAGCCTTAGGTCGGCCCAATCTACCGAAGCCCAAATCCAAGTGGTCAAGTGAACATGTGGATAAGCCAATCAAGCCCAATTCCATTATCAACAATCTTCCCAAGTCCTCAAACACTTGGGCCCAATCCGTAGTGGAAATGTCAGTCCAGCTACGATGCTAGGCTAGGTTGAGCTACAGGACCTGATCCTTGGACCGAATCGAAGTGGGCCAAGCCCATACAAAGATATTCTACTGGGCCAGCCCACCTCTACAAGCAATCTCATAGAGGGCCAAGCCAAGGCACAACAGTACCAAGCCGAAAGAACCTCTCAGAGAAATGTGGAAGCTGTGAGTGCATGCATATGCAAGCTGCCACCTCAGCTGGTCCCCTTCACCTAGAATCACAGAAATCGTTAATCAAGGGAATGTGGTTTGTTATCAACATGACTACAATGAGTATATATACCCCTTGTCAACTACCAGATGGTTCCTTACCTTGAGCAATGCTAAAGGGAGCCTGGCAGCACCAAAGCTCCATGAAACCATCTTAGGCAACAAGCAAGGAGTTCTATATAAACTATACTCACTTCACATTGAAGGTAACTAAGTTGAGTTGAACCATACTCACTTAAACACAACTCTCTACACTTAGAGAGCACCTTCCATCTTCTCCGATCACTTACTCCCACACCGAAGGGATTATCCGGCCAACTCCGATCCACAATCATCTAGTGCGGTATTCGGTATGCACACAAACTTATCGGTAAATACCAGTAAATTATTAACTTTAATGGATATACAATATAGACTACAGCAAATGATGTAGATTCAAAGAGAATAACCAACAATAAACTACAACTGAAATACAATGCAAGAAGATGGAGAATTGAAACAGTAACAAATAAACAACTTTAAGATGATAATCAACAAACTAGGAGCCGCAATGAATTAGCTTTCCTTGCATGTAAAGAATGAAAGCCTTTTCTTTGATTTATTTATTTATGTTTTATGCAACAATTATCAGGAATCAACAATCCAAAAAGAATCCCTTTAAAAAGGATGAAGAAATAAAGAGAGTTTTTCCTGTGGAGCTACTTGAAATATGAAATACTAATTGTTACTGAGGTAGAGGTGTCATTTATCTTGAATTTGGTGCATCTTGAAGATTGGATGGGTTGAGATTAGTTGACAACACATGAAGAATTATTTGTTTATTATGGTCGTACCATTTTTTGTTGTTGTTGGTTGAGTTAAACAATAATGACAAATTATGGAAGCTATGGCTCCAATTTAGCCATCATTTTTAAAATATAAGCCATTAAGTAGGCTAAAAATTGCTAAATCTACAACCACAAAGATTGTACATACAGTTCTCTCTCTCACATGGTGTGGCACTGTGGTACACATGTGAGAGGGAGGGCTACTGATACAACTTTGATTGTTGTGCATTAGTGTCCCAAATTATAATTTGAGTTTCACAAGTACCAGGTGCAGGTAAGGTTTGTGCCTCTTTATGAAGGCATTAAGTAAGTGTGCTTGTAGCATGACGCATTGACCTTTTCTACTTTTTCAATGAATATGTGAGCAGCTGTATTCCTTTGCTTTTCCTGTGGTTTCTTTCCAACACTTTGCTAATCTGTGCCTCACATTGCACCCTCCATATGTCCCGAAGACAGTGATTCGTCCTAATTGATTATTGAGTTGTCAATTGAAAGAGGAATAGCCCTGTTCTAACCTTGTTTCACTACTACATTCAATGATTTATTCCCAGATCTTCTTAGATAATGTGAATTAATGTCAATAAAATACTCTTCTTTCACTTACCTGCATCTTAGGCGCTGGTTAACTAGGTTAAATTTTTTTGGGTAAATTACAAACACACCCTCCGAAGTTTACTTAAATTATAAATTTTCACCTGTGGTTTTAAAAATTACATTATGCTCCCGAAGGTTTCTAATTTCATAACAAATGGTTCATTTTATTAATAAATCATCAAGTTAATTAACAGTTTTTAATAATGTTAAAATTTTATTTCAATTAATATTTCAGATAATTTTATTATTGTATAGATGAACAGTTAGAAATTTAACTTTTTCAATTAATTCTGTTAAATAAAAAATTCTGATAAAGAGATATTTGTAATTTTCCAAACCATTGATGGCAATTCCTATTTTAAGCAAACCTCAGTGAGTGTATTTATAATAATGCAATAAGTCTCATTGCTGCTACAAGTCTCATTGCAATTTGTGAGCGAATTGGCCCAGATTTAACGGCATTGCATGTTCTGCCAAAACTCAAAGAGCTATTCGATGAGCTTGCTTTCTCTCAAGAAACCAGCATTACTTCTGGTTCTCTGGAGAGAAGCTTGAAGGTTACCAAACGAAAAGTAGATGAGGAGGATCCAATTGAAAGCCATATGGACCTTGTGTGGGTGCTAGTATTTTCAATTGCAGTCAATTCATAACGTCTTACCTTAATGTCATTTTTAGCGTGTGTTAACTTAATCTGGACATTTACAGGTTGCTTTTATAGAGAAACTTCGCCAGTGTTGTGCCACATGGTTGCTTCTTGAGCAATTCCTTCTACGGTGCCATAACTGGAAGGTGTGCTTGTTTCATGGTTCCGAGACTAGTATCCCATTTTATTTTTATTTTTATTTTTTTTAACAAAACAATCAATTCTACATGCACAAGCACATTTATACTTTATTGCACTTCACAGGCCTGAACTGTCATGATTCAGTGGGAATATACAAGGGAGTCCTCTTGAAGTGGTCCAGACTATTATTTCTAAAAGGCCTGTTTTTAGCAAGAGCTCAACAACTTCTGAATACAATCCTGCTAAACTGTTGCTCAATGGGGTTGGGTGGTCAATATTACAATCACAAGGAAATAGGAGTGCCAAAAACTTGATGCCTCATAAGCGAGCAAGTGACCTTAATCAAGATCCAGTTGACAGGCATGTATTTGGAAAACATGAGCTGTGGGGTTCCCTAGTCCGGGAGCTAGCTGGGATGGGCCTGATTTTTTAGGTCGTGTTGGGAGTCTGAGAGATGAACTTCCATGGAAGATCAGAGCATCTGTAATGCACTCCATCTGTGCACATCATGGAGCACTAAGATCTTTGGCTGTTTGCCAAGATGAGTGTACTGTTTTTACAGCAGGAGTTGGTCCAGGATTCAAGGGAATTGTTCAGAAGTGGGACTTGTCAAGAATCAATTGTACATCTGGTTATTATGGCCATGAGGAGGTATATTCTTATATTCCTTTTGTTAAATTGGAGTATCACACCATTGTTTGCAATTAATTGGTATTTGAGTTCTAGAACCTTTGCTTATCTCTAGTAATTGTCAGTTTGAAAATTGTATTGCAGAAGCTGTAAATGAGATCCAGTTATTTATCTCACTTGTATTTCGTATTTATGGCTCTTGTTCTCTAACATATACTGCTTGCATCCCACTTGGTGAATGAAATGGTGATTTATTAGTTAAAAGTTGAGGAATGAAAATAGAGCTACTCGATTATTTATTTCTAGCCCTTACACCGCAGAAAGAATCAAAGAACTAAAAGCTTTTCTATTTCTACTAGAATAACCGATTTCCAAAAGTACATTTTACTCTGTGTAGCGCAGCACCCCGCTATTTTACAGCGTAGCCCCAAAAAGATTGACTGGGCCAGGGTCAGACTTCTGTTAGATTAAATACCGGCTCGAGTGGAATGTTCCCTATCTCTTCAATTCAGGAGGCACAATACTACTGTCATGGAACTGTATAAATGATGGCCAAGGTACTGTTTTGTCTGGACAACTTCTTTTGTCTGCTTTGGGTTTGGGCAGAAAGTAGTCATAAAAAGCAGTGCATCTAATGGCAAAAGTTGTAGCTCATATCATAACATACTATTATTAGATGTCATGGGTCAGTACAAAATGGAACCATTTCAATTTAATGGAGTGATAAGTGTTGCTGACTTCAATAACTGTAGAGCAATGTCTCTTAATTTCTTCTCGAAGATTGTTGAATTTTGTCACATGAACATTTTGTCTGCTTTGATATGTCTCTAATTACTCTGCAGCTTTCAGGTTTTGAATGATATTTGCGTCCTGTCGTCCCATGAAAGGGTAGATTCTTGTGATGGAACAGTACATGTTCGGAACAGCCAAACAGCATATTCTGCTCATGTTTGGAAACTGATATCTATATTTGCTGAATCATCAGCAAATTCTGCTCATGTTGCTAGCCCTTCAACTTCTACATCAAAGATAAATACCAATCAGCCCAATATGCTAAATTCCAATCAATTATTAAGTGGAATATTTTCAACTTCATTTGATGGGAGCTTGTACACTTGTATGCATCACCTAGAATTCATTGAAAAGCTTGTAGTTGGCACAGGGAATGGTTCTCTCAGGTAAAGACTCTTACAGTGACATTTGCATTCTTAGCTGAAGCAGATAAACCAAAAAAGGAAAGAAAAAAAAAAAAAAATCAACATTCTTCTAATGCAGTTCAGCCTTTTGAATTGTACTATTTCATGTAGATTCATTGATTTTACACGAGGTCAAAAACTTCATCTCTGGAGGAGTGAATCTGGTGAATCCAGTTTCCCTTCTCTCATTTATGCTATATGTGCATGTGGATCTAACAAAATGCAAGTCGATGGAGTCAGCTTCACCATCTTGGATTGCAGCTGGACTAAGTTCTGGAATTTGCAGGTTAATTGATGTGAGGAGTGGAAATATTATTTCCTCGTGGCGGGCACATGATGCATATGTAACTAAGGTAATTTAAATTGCTAAATGTAAAATGCAATTTAATGAAGTGTATTTTCATTTATCTTCCCATGCCCGCAGTTAGCTGCAACAGACGAACATTTGCTCATCTCTAGCTCTCTTGACAGGACTTTACGAGTTTGGGACTTGAGAAGGTAATTGGATATCTTCTTTCAATTACTTGAAAAACATGCAAAGTTAACCCGAGTGAGCAAGATTCCTTCCAAGCAAGATTAAGACAAACCTGATCAATTACTTGTAATGATATAAGTCAAACCATATTTTGGGCTGCACTTATGGAGTTTGGTTACCCCTTTACCAGGGGGATTCTTGTTCTTATTTTTGTCTGTGAAGGAAAAAGTAGAACCTTTCAAGTTTCATGTACAACCCTGCCATTCTATAAACTTCCCTGATAACATGGCAATGCAAGTATTGTTGACTAGAAAGCACTGAACCTTGAGCTCCTAAAAGAAAGTTATTTACTCTTGAGTCTTGACAGTCACTTAGTTTTAAATAACTATGGAAAGGATCACCACCAGATTTTAACCTGGATGATAACTCCTACCAGCCCAAAAAGGGAGGTGTAGGGTTCAGGTCCTAGTTGGCACATGAGAGTGTGTCTCAGCAATAGAAAATCAAAAAGAAGTTACAAAATGGATCTATTGTACTGTATAGTTTCTCACATCCCCCACTGTACCCCAAATGTGCAGGTATCCCTGCTTTTTCCATGTTCAGTTGTGGTTGGGAGCAGCCACTGGGGAAATGTTTCTCATCCTGCCAAAAAATCTTACAAAGGCGATGAGAAGGGAATTTGGAAGCATTTGGACAGGAAAATAATGAGAAACTTTCGAATTCAAATATATGTCCATACATATTGATTAATTTGCATGTAATTATCTATCTATACAAAGATATTTTGTGGTTTGTGGGCAGGTGGCCTTGTTTGCCATTTTTTATTTATTTTTACTTTTAGGGGGAAGGCAATTGGGAGGAGGCTGCTTTGAGAGGAAAATTTAAATGATAATTTTTCTCCAAAATAACTGTCATTCCTACTCAAAATTTCTCTTTGTCCAAGGGAATTGGAAAAGGGAACTGTTCTAGTTAAGTTAAATAGAAGTTTTTTTTTTTTTTTTTCAACTAAGTTAAACAGAAGTATGACATTAGATATTTCGTGTCTAATTTGTTGTTTCTGTGGACATTTTCTTGTAGGAATTTACCGTCACATCCTATTGTTTTCAGAGGTCATAGTGATATTGTATCTAGTTTTTCTATGTGGGGACAAGATGTGATTTCAATCGCCCAAAAATAAGATTGGTCTTTCTTCTTTAGCTAGATTTGCAAATAAAGTACGCATACCAAAATGTTTTTCTTCTTCTTCATTTTTTCTTTTTCTTTTTTTTTTTTTTTTCACCTCTACCCCCACACCACCACCATGTTTGCTCAGTATATTCTACTTGCATGACAATTGTAATTTTTTTTTCTTTCCATTTTCACCTCTACCCCCACATCACCACCATGTTTGCTCAATACATTAGAAGAGCCTTCCAACTCATGTTATGATATAGATCCCTAAATATGACTCAACGAGTCATTATCGCTTCTCTAGTTTTTTTTAGGGAGATATATGCCCTTTATAGAGTTTTACATCACCTTGATTTGGAAGATCCAAAATCAAATATAGTGGTATTCACAACTAAAAATTACTTGCATGACAGTTACAAAATTAACCTTGACAGCTAATCAAGCAATGATTGTTCTGATTATAGAATGTTGGGTTTCTAAATCTTATTATTTCATCGTCTGTTAACTACATTTCACCCATTCATCTCCCACAAAAGAACATCATTTGTGGGAAATGGATCTTTTAGTTCAATTTTGTTCTCAAGTATTCATAGTCAATTGGATGGCTAAGAGTTGGTTGACCTCATGTATGTTTCTCCCATCTTGGTCTAGTTTAATATTTTTGACAAAATAGTTTTGTTATGTATCCATTTGAGGAGTTGTGATTAGTTTTTCATATCATTCGTTTGTTCATCTTACACATCCCACCAAAAAAAAATCAGTTGTTCATCATTCCTTCTTCCTTGCTCCCTCTTGTTTGAAAAAAGTAAAAGAAAAATACAAAGGAAACAAAAAAAGAAAAGCTGAGTCAAATTTGTGTGTCATTGTTTCAATCCATTTGTTATTGTAACTTGTATATTTACCTCTGAAAATGGCATGTGGCAAGATGGGGAACATCGTATCACACCACAATATCTCTATTTGGTAGATCGTGGAGTACGGAACATGTCGTTATTTTCAAGTTTAAGTATTCTGCTGTTCTCACAACTGTTCCTTGTTGGAACGGAAGATGGCCATTTGAAAAAATGTTGTTAGATTGCCTTTGATGTCTATATGTAGTTTTCTTCTGTCATTTTGGAGATAGGTTTTTCCAAGGATTCTCCGGGGTGGCTTCTTTCATTTTGTTTTGTATTATTTTGTCATTCATATATGCTTATCATTTGTTATGTCATGTTATTAATGTAAAAATGCCTGATCAAGAATTGCAAGTTTTAAAATCCCAAAGGAGGCTTGTTAATGTGCATCTATTCTAAGGTTTTGCTTTGAATTATAGTTTACCAAGGGACAGATGAGATGTTAGGGTTTCAGAAAGCTAATTTTGTTTTGTCAATTAGGATATCTAATGAGGACTGAATCTGATAGTCTCTCAATTTGAATCTTGTGTGTTACATGGTTGAATTTTACCCAGGACATTGAAGTACTTGAATATTTGCCAGTCCAATGCCATTGAAGCAAAGCTATTGAACTTCTAGCAACATATACATTGACTATTTTAATTGAATTTTAAAGATATTTCTATATGAAAATATTGATTTCTAAGGAAGAATTATTAAATGAATAGACACGTTATTTAATTTTCTATATTCCAGCAAAAATGTAAATTGAAGTCATTGAAATAAAAATACTCCTACATTCATCCTGGATACCAGAAATGGTTAAAACATAAATCCCTAAATGGTTGTCGATGAAAGATCGTGAATAATGAAATAGTAGCATATTTCACTTGGCTTCCTATCCTTTGCAAGTTTAGAGCAATGACTTTCTCTTGCCATAAAAATTTACCAAAACAGCCACCCACAACTTACATATTTTTTTCACAATGAGAAAAAGTTCAGTATAAGAGTGATACCAAGTCAATCACTAATACAACGTATTATAATTCAAAAATCCATCACAAGAAATACTGAACCCCCACTATTCAATCAGCAGCAAGACTTTCAAGCAAAAGGATTATTTAAAAGAGGGTACAAAAAACAAACATAAAAAAAAGCTATCACACAATCCCATGACTGATGCGGGACCCCCACCGATCTGTCAAGTTTCGACCTGCTGCCAGAATCGCTACAACCATATAATTGTATCTTTCATGTATTGCACGTTGGCCTCAGCTCTCTACTATGAAGATGATCCATTAGATTTTGGCCTAGTATACCCCAGGTCAATTAACTTCTCCACCAATTTTTCTCAAAGATCACCGAAAACCCCAATAAGAGGAGGGGAAAATATAGATCAAACAACCAGGAACAGGAAGACTCGTGCTAAATCATTCATACACGCAAATGATTTTGTTGGGTATATAATGCCCCTCCCTACGATCGCTCTAAAAACAGGCTTGTGGACGCAAGGTCAAATGCCATAAAAGACATGAGTAAAGCCCTCCCTAACATCAATTGATTTTAGGAGAGATTGTGAAACTTGGTACGTCATTCAAATAGGCAACGCACAATTTCCAAGTCAAATGGTTTATAACTAAACACCACCATGTAAAACCCAAATATCTATGAAATTGAAAATTAAGCTTAAGTACGCAGTGCATACAGTCATAGTGCTTGCTAATGGTGTAGGGGAAGAGAGAGAGAGAGAGAGAGAGAGAGAGAGAGAGAGAGAGATTAAACCTCAAGCATGGGGCTGTTCTTTGGAATGTTACAAGCTAGTATCACATTTAGACCTGTCTTCAAAACTGTAACAAAGATCACAAGTGCATAAAAATAAAGAATATTTGTATGAAAATTGTTAATTGTAAATCAAAGTTCACCTAATCGACGAGCAATGCCAGATCCTGTGTTATCAGAAGATCCTCCAAGTATGTTAGTAACACTCACAGTATTGTTCTGTACATGACCACCAAATAGTAAGATATGTTGATAACAATTACTTAATCTATGATCATAATGAAGATGGTGGTCTGATGAAACCAATCAAGAAAGAGACCAAAATGATGAAACCAATCAAGAAAGAGATTTCATTAGAGAGAGAAAATCCCAAAAGGGTACAAGAGCTCTCAAGCTCTGAATTATTCAATATCAAAATATCATAAAACTGAATACTAGAGGAGCCTAATCTTATATTTATAGGATAAACACCCAACTAACTCTAACTAACTCTTATGGTGCTAAACATAACAACCATACTAACTCTAACTAACTCCTATGGTGCTAAACATGACAACCATACTAGCTCTAACTACATCAGACTTCCCCTCTAAAGAAAACAACTTGTCCTCAAGTTGGGGCTACAACAAAATGACTCAAGACAACAAAATCAACAAAATGACTCAAAACAATGACTTATGAGAATATGATTGACATGCAACGGCGACCAAGACTAAGTAGTTGCAAATCCTTATTCAAGGTCATCCCAGCAAACATCCTTCCATCAAAATGAGTTCTCGTTTATGGACATCAACCGAAGCCATTTTGAGGTGTGAATAGACCACCCATGTAGCATGCTATTTTGGAAGCAAGATGTTATCAAAATAATGCTTCTCGCATAGCCCAAGAATAAACTCATCTACACCAACACGAAGTGGAATAAATGGCTTTGAAGATAGCATAAGAGGCATTTATTGGAAGCAACATTCATTCAACAACCATGTAACTTCAGTGTCATGACTCTCCACCATAATTTTCATAGAATATAGAAAAGGGATAGAAGGTTGGATTAAAACCACTTCCTTCATGGGAAGCAATTTTTCATTCTCATGTTCTTCATCCTCATGTACACTTTCATGCTCTACAAGAGGGTCGTCCTCATCATCATAGTTGTCAAAAATTGAAACTCCTTCGTACTCACAAGCATCAACTTCTTCATATTCACAAACGTCAACTTCCTCATAAGCCAACACCTCACTATCGTCATCAAAGATGGCAACATCTTGATCATGGTCTGGTTCATCGTTTTGATCAAAGACAGGAAAATTTTCGTCACAAACAGAAAGAGCTTGACTACAATCTTGTTCTTGGCCACAATTTTCCTCCATGTGTTCTTCACCAAAGATAGAAGCTTCTTCCTCATCATATCTTGGTTCAACCACCTCGCCACTAAAGAGCATCTTAAGATGATATCCCTCATCAAAAGTCTCTTGCACTCCAACACTAGTTAAGCAACCGACTTGGAAATAATCATAGGACGGTTGTTCGATTGCAAAGCCTCTTTCGCATTGATGGCCGGAACTTGAAATGCCCTTCTTATGTTGCTTCTCAACCAACAAAGATGGCACGTGATTAGAAGGCAAGAAGTGCTCCTTGAACTTCTTCCTCATCTTCCTCCATTCTCTAATCTTTTCTTGGCCGTTTCGTTGCCTACCAACTTGTAATTGTTTCCACCAATTGGAGGCACAACCTTTGAGGCTTTGAGAGACCAACTTCACCTTCTTTGCTTCCGGCACATCATAATACTGGAAATGACTCTCAATTGTCTTCAACCATTCCTCGAACACATCCGGATTGTAGCTTCTATGGAATTCGGGAAACTCTAAATCCTTGACGGTACCATTCCACTCAGAATTCAACCCATGTGAATATACTCTATGCCTATGTGGAGAACCAAAGAAATCATCAAGCTGATGATCCTTAGAACCATTACTACCTTTGGAATGAAGTTGCAAGCGTTGCACCTTTCTAACCAAGGTAGCTATTTGTGAACTCAACTCTTCAATCTCATTCCGTTGATTTTGGTATCCAATGGTCCTTTTAATTGAAGGACTCATTTCGATTTCATCTTCCAAATTTGCAGCAAACACCTGACCACGGCCACCCATTTTACCTCTACCCCATTGAGCCATCAACTTCTAACAAAGACTTGATCAAACACTGTTCACAGCACTGTTACAGCAGGATTTACCACTCACAGTAGCTGATATACACTCACAAGTTCCAATCAAACCAAACTCAATTTCACAATCAAAGAGCAACCCAATATCAATCCAATTGAAGATAAACTCCCAACAGTATCAAGAAACAAGAATCAAGATTCAAGAACTAAGAACCAAGAACCGAGATTGCAATACGATGTCAAGAACTAAGAATCAAGATCAAGAATTGTGTCCCACAATATCAATTCATGCAAATATGATCAATTCATAAAAACTGATTCAGAACAGTCCTAATGAAAGAAGAAAGTCGAATCAGTTTACCGCAATCAAGCCGAAAGCAAATAGCAGAGATCGCGACCTTGTAACAGCAGGAATCGTAATTAGAAATTAAAGTTCAAACACAGTTGATGAGTTCGAAATGATCAACTCAGTGCGCAACTCAGATTCAAGGCTTCGCAGGAGATCGCAAAAATCAGCTAGGTTCGTAAGGCTGATCTGATGATTGTGACACTAGAATCTACCTAGAGTCGAAGGTCAAACTGCAACTAAACTTGGATTCAAAGTTGTGGACAATGCCTGTACCCCATTTGAAGTCTAGATTCATAACAGCGAACCTTAATTTGAACCGCAAATGCAAGAACGAATTCAAGAATGAAGATCTTTAGCAAGGAGTTAGATCACAAATTGAGGGGTTCAATTCGTCAAGAAATCAGATCACAAGCACAGATCGATTGAAGGTTCTCTGACAGAATTTTGTTTTCAACTCAGCAAAGTTGACAAACTAGGCCAGAACAGAAGTTGATTTACCAGAACAGAGGTCAATCTAGGGTTACGATGTGAACCCCAGTTGCTGTTAACCAGAAACAAACAGGAATCCTTCTTCATCCAGTTGAAATTGATGATCAATGGGCAAGAACCAGGTTAGATTGTCAGGCTCTGATACCAAAATGATGAAACCAATCAAGAAAGAGACCAAAATGATGAAACCAATCAAGAAAGAGATTTCATTAGAGAGAGAAAATCCCAAAATGGGTACAAGAGCTCTCAAGCTCTGAAATATTCAATATCAAAATATCATAAAACTGAATACTAGAGGAGCCTAATCTTATATTTATAGGATAAAGACCCAACTAACTCTAACTAACTCTTATGGCGCTAAACATAACAACCATACTAACCCTAACTAACTCCTATGGTGCTAAACATAACAACCATACTAGTTCTAACTACATGATCTCATGCCATTATGCGAGGACAGGAAGGCCATCAATGTAGGTGCTTTTATCCCTCATAATTCCTTCTTTGCTACCATTAAAATTTGTAAATAAGCAAATTGTGATTTTTGTCACAAAAATAGGTAGTTTTTGAAATGAATAATAGGGAAACTTCCCTAAATAAAACAACCATGAAATTCAGAAAAGATGAAAGCTTTCGTGAATATATAAATTGTTAACTTACAGGTCGGGTAGGTGCAGCGGCATATAAGCGTCCAAATCTGGCAGAATTGCAACCAATCCATGCATAGATCTATAGAAATAAAAGAAAACAATTGTCATTAATCTAAATGATTCTTGATTTTTCGATTTTACAAACTCTAATCTAGTATCAATTTTAATTAATCCATTTGGTGATATAACCATACATACAATCCAATTATGTCAAGACATGATCTACGCAGCCTTACATGGCATATAAAAACTGTATAATATCTAAATAATCACATAACCTTGCATATTATTTTTCTTTTCCCTTTTATTTATTTTTTTCTTGATAAGTAGCACTAATTTATTTGTCCACATGGAAACACTCTATGTCAATTAGAAAAAATAAAAACAAAGCAACGCTCCTTAACAACAACAACAACAACAACAACAACAACAAAAAAAGGGCCAGACTTGTGCTAAAACAACTATCCCTAATCAGGTATTACAATCAGTCGAGAATAGAAAGCATTTTCACTTATCACAAAGTCAACTGAGTATCAGCATTACATACATACAAACATATTCCAGTTTTGTATTCCCAGCTGACTTTGAAAATTATGGTTTCTCACCTATAGCCAAGGTTCTAAAAAGCGGTTTCGGTCGCCGTAGCGGTGGCGGTGGCGGTGGCGGTGGCGGTGGCGCAGTTGCGGTTGCAGGATGTAAAGGTCGTAATGTAACGGTTGCGGTAATCGGAACCGTGAATTTTTTTATTTTTCGCACAATTTGAAACAAACTTACCGATACGCATATTTTTTTTCCATGATCATATTTATTGGGTTAAAAATAAATATTGATCAATTTTTATAAATTTTTAAGTATGATCCAATATATTTCATATTTTTAAATCACTATAAACTGAGTTTTTTTCATTTTATTTTAATAATTAATGACTTTATATTATACAAAATATCAATCACTAACTATTATATATAAGATAAACAATAACAAAAGTAAGAGAATAAATAAGAGCCTAAATATATATATATATATACATATTTTAACCAACCCAAATAGATAATGACCACACTCATTATTATTATTATTTTCAAACAATATATAGATAGACACACAAACAAAATGGAGTGATAGCAGCTGAATAGAATAACATAGGTCTTACAGTTTCAACAAATCAATAACATGTTCTTCATCTTCCCTCTTCTCTCTATCTATCTCTTGCTCCTCCATTTTCTCTCTTTATCTTCCCTCTTTCCCCATTTTCAGCTTTTTTTTGTGTGTTTTTTCGAAAGAAACGGTTTGGAACCATTACGTAACAGTGCGTAACAAGCTGTTACGCACATTGCCACTAGTCAAGCATTACCTAATACAACTGTGAATCTTAATTACACTGCAAAAGCAGAACGGTGGCGTAATCAAAAACCGTTACGAACGGTGTTGAATCTGCTATGCCGCTTTTTAAAACTTTGCCTATAGCTAAAATAAATATAAAAAAAATCCAATTTATTCCCTCCTAAATTTCATATATGCCCTTAAATCTTCTATAACTCCCATTTTCTTTTTCATTTTTCAATAAAATCCTACAATATGACCCCCTTTAAATGTTTATTTTGCTGAAAAATTACTTACACAATTTCACATCTCTCCCATTGATGATAATATTTGTAAGCACCATAGGAATAATTAATACTAACTATTTCAATTACAAAATTGCGAGCATAAAGAGTGACAAAACCTAACCTGTTTGTGAAGACATATGATCTGAAAATGAAGGGTAACATCCTCCAACACCTCAGTGAAGCACGTGACCTGCACACCACCACCATCACCATTGTTGGAGTTGATAACCTCAGAGCTTCCATCTGAAGATGTTCCCCCTCCTCTGATTCCCAAACCACCTACTCCTTCCACCACCACATCAACCGACACTTCTTCTACTCCCACCGCAGACCCACAACTATGCTTCGTCGACTCAACATCCAACCCTCCACTCCCCATTTTCACACACGCTTTACGGAATTCAGAGCTTTTAATTGAGATGTTTTTAATGCATAAACTTGAATTTCACTGAGTTGGGATGAATTGTGCTAGGGTTTTGCGATTATGTCCTCGTTGCAGAGTATAGAGAGGCCGATGTATTTAGGGTGGCTTATTGGAAAAGAAATGTTTCCTACAAAAAAAATGTTTTTTTTTTTTTAAATAATGATATTAACATTTTTTTTATTATAATACTAACAAGAGTAAGAGCATCTCTAACGGTTCATCTTTTTTTTTATAATCAAATTTGAGTAAAAACTTTATTTGATATCAGTGAAATGGCCTCGAAGAATATTATTGTTGAACTTAATAACGGAGATAAATTGGATGGAAACAACTATGATATCTGGCACAGGAAGGTTCAGTACCTTCTCAATGAGCAAGAGTTGCTCAACCATTTGACCAACATCATGGCCATTTCTAAGGCAGGGAACACAGCACAACATCATCGTGACCACGATACCTATGCAAACGGGTTTAAGAGGGATAGGAGTGTGCGCTTTACCTTGTTGAGCTGCATGCATGATGACCTCATTGGGGAATTTGAGAAATTCCCAACTGCCAAAGAAATGTGGGATCAATTGCGCTTAAAGTATGGAGGCACGACAGTAGCTAGGCTGCGTGCCCTTACATTGAAGTTCAATCAATATGTGATGGACCCAAAACATACTATGGTTGAGCACCTTAAGGTGATGTCTGCCATAATTAAAGAGATGAAGGCAGCTGACAATGATCTCATTGATGAGCAACAGATTTTGTCAGTCATCAGATCCCTACTTGACCCTTCGTGGGGACATGTGAAATTGGTGCTCACGCACAATGAGGGAATCAAAACTTTTGATGACATTTCTCGACACCTTGAGCTCGAGGCAGATGGCAAAGATGCAAAGATGACATTTCTACTACACTTGTCGCTAAAGCTGAAAGGCACAGGAGATACAAGCCTCGGTGCAAATGACAACAGAAAGGAGTAAACAAGCAAAGGCTGAGAATCTGGTGCCAAGAGATGGCAGAGTAACCAAGCGTCGCAGTGGCAAGCATGCTGGAAAGAATGATAGGTCCAAACTCAAATGCTATAACTGTGGATGGAAGGGTCACTTCACTCAAGAGTGTACTGAGCTGAAGAAGGTACACCTTATTACCAGCTCTCCAAATATATTTGTTTGTTCACATGTTTTTATTGATCACTCTCTCCTTGGTTGGATTGTAGACACGGGAGCAACCAAACATGTAGCTAGAGATCAGGCTGGATTTGTAGATTATCATCAGATACCAGTTGGTAGGAATTATGTAATAATGGGAAATGGAGCTCAAGAAGAAGTCTCAGGAGTTGGTAGCTTTCAGCTCAAGTTGCGTACTGGGCGCAACTTGCTCCTTCATGATGGGCTTTATGCACCCACTATCCGATGTAATCTGCTTTCAAGTTCAGCACTTTTGAAGTTAGGTTTTTCTTTTCATTTTGAGGACATTAGTTTGTCAATTTATCTTGGTAGAACATTTTATGGTCATGGTAGTTTGAGGGATGATTTCTTTATGTTAGATTTAGAATCAGAATCGAATAATAATTCTCTTATTTGTGTTGCATCTTCTTCTTCTTCTCACTACTACAAAATCATAAATAGATCACGGATTTTAAGTGTGATGTATGTTATTTAATCATGAATTTTTTATTTTGTCAAAGTGTGATCTTTGAGAGTGATTGTTCAGGGTCATTTTCGATCATACTTTTTGACCGTCATTAAAAGATAATTTCATCACATGTTTTGACCGTGATAATAAACATTTAGATTACGAATTTTAAGTGTGATCAATAACTAATAAAACCTGAGATTGAATTTAAATAATCCATGATTAATAGTGAGATAAGAGCACAGTTATATGCATTTCTCATCACGATTAGTACATGTGATAAAAAAAAAAAAAAAACTCGACCACAAAATGTGACTATCAATCACAACATATCAACCGTGATTAAAATCCAAATAAAACTATTATCTAAAATATAATCAATATTATTTGTACAAAAATTTCCTTTGAATCACAACATTGACCACATATGAATAGCTAATAACATCATATATTTCATAAATGAAAGTCTAATGTTGGAAAAACATATACAAAGAAAGTTCAGGAATAAAAGGTTTTTTTAATGTGATTACACAATAAAAATCTCATTAAAAAAATGAAAAAAAAAATAATTAAGAATAGGCCAGTTAGTAGGAAAAAAAGGGAAAAAAAATAATATATAGATGCAATATGGTATAATACAAAGAGTAGGGAAAGAACTTGGAATTCTTATAACAAGCGTAAAAAATAATTAGCAGAAATTGTAAGCAACTCTAGGAAAACGTATATAGATGCAATATGGTATAATACAAGGAAAAAAAAGAAAAAAAGAAAAGGCCAGTTAATAGGAAAAAAAGTAATGATACATTATACATTCAACTTAGAAGCTGTGGATAAATGAACAATATAGATGTGGCAATCATATAAGCCTAATTAGATAAAGAACTCCAAAATCAACACCATTATATCCCCCCCCCCCAACAAACAAAAAAAAGGCCCTTTGACAAAGAAACAAAAAGAGGAATCGCACAAGGAGAAAAGTAACGAGGGCTCCTGAAGATCAATCCCCAAACAAACAAAAAAAAGGCACTTTGACAAAGAAACAAAAAGAGGAATCGCTCAAGGAGAAAAGTAACGAGGGCTCCTGAAGATCAATTTCCTGAATGATTCCAAAACAAAGTAAAAAATGACAGATAAATCAATAGCTGCTAATTCTTAACCATATGGAGAACAAGACAATAATGTGTTAAGGCTATCACAACTCAAAATCAACAATACCCTACAAAATAAGTACAAAGCCAAACTTAGGCCCCGTTTGGGGAGTGGCTAAATTAGCCAATTAGCTAAAAAGTTACCTTTTTAGCCAAAAAGCCAACAACTTATACCAAAAAGTCAAAGATTCTCTTTTCTCTCTACTTTTTGCACAGCTTTTCGTAATTAGCCAAAAAGTCATCCCAAACATACAAGTTTTTTTTACCTACCTTTTTAGCTAATTAGCCAAAAAGTTACTAAATTAGCATGTTGCCAAACGAGGCCTTAGTTTAAGATGTTAGTGCTCGAACATCAACATTATTCACATTAGTGGCAGTTAAATAGATTAAGTTATAAGCAAAATATCAATAGCTAGCACTCATGACAGGGCGAAAGAGAAAACTAACCAAAACTGGATCTCCTTTTGTTGAATTGACAATGGCGTTCATATGGGAAATAGCATCAGCCTTACCTTCCTGCAATGGTAAAAAATAATGAAGAAAAGTTAATGAATTATATGCTCAGAAAAGACTATTGAAACATTTAATATTACTGCAGCTACACTACACTACATGAGAAACAGCTAGCAAGCAATATAGAGCACATATTGGGATTCAAGTTTACTCTTTGAAATGATATGAGCCTTTCCTGAATAAGTTGTGTTTGAATCCCAATATGTTTCCCAAGTAAGTTTAATGGATGAATCCCAAATTTTTCATATTTGATATGTTATATAGGTCTGCCCTCAATCTGCTCCTCATGAATTTTATATAAGTAGTCAATTGCATTTTATTATCAATCCATTACTTGCATAAATCCTTTTTAAAAATAACTGAGTGAGGAAAGAAATGGGGCAATTTTTTTTATTTATTTATATATTTTTTTACCACTAAATTTAAGGAATTAGAATACAAATCTACCATGTTTCAAAATGTGCATTCCCAACTGAAAATCACAATGAACTTTTCAGTAATTTTCGTCATCACTATAACAGTTTAGGCCTTTGCTCATAACCAATGTGTTGCAATAATGATGTGGTGAATTATTCGACAATAATGATGTAATCACAAAAGATTAATTAATAAAGATAAAAACACATGAGCATCAGCATCAGCATCAGCATCTTTTGAAGAGAAAGAGTAGTATAACCTAATCAACATAATCTCTCAAAACACCATCACTAGAAGGGGAGGAAAATTTTTGAAGGTACGAAACCATATTATAAAAATTCAGGTAACTTTGGCGATGAAAAAGAGTTCCATATTATTCACAAACCTAAAACAAAAAACAAAAAAATTTGTAATCCAATACCCAAACTGAAGGGAAAAGGAAAAAAATTAGGGATTTTTGTTGTATGAGAACAATAGTTTTTCTATGAATTTGGAGATTCAATCACAGATGACAAATTAGGTAAAATCATGTGGTTCTCATTCTCTACAAAGACAAATTTTTATCAGACCTTTCCAAATAGTTCTTGAAAACCGAAGCATATATATATATATATAAATGTGTTCACCTTCGCAATGTTGTGTGAGGCTAAGATGGTGGCTACCGTAGTTGTTGCGATCGAGATGTAGACGAAGGGTCACTAAGGAGGGAAGAGCAGCGACAGACAGGTGGTGAGGAGTGTGGGTGTCAATGAAAAGGAAGAAGCAAAGTTTCTGCTGTGGTCGTGGTGGAGAAGTGAGAAAGAGAGAGAGAGAGAGAATATTTAGGGTTGGTTTGGGGTGTCTTAAAAAAGTGTATTTTTTTGTCTTTTTATGAAAAGATGTGTAGAAAAATAAATAGGTAATGTGATAGAAAAAAGATAAAAAGATAAATTATATAGTATATGCCAAACAAGCCCTTATTATACATCACAAACTTATTAAATAAACAAATAAAGAACACTTATAATTTTGATATAAATAAAATAAAATAAAATAATAGTACTCTTTTTAAAAATTGTAAATCCAAGATTCTTTGAATATTTATATTTAAATAGATTTGATATATATAAAGAAATATAAACAATTACATTGAATTTTTTTTTCATATAAACGAAGTAAAAATAATAGTGAAATTTTTTTCCTAAGCAACTGGATAATATAATGGAACTTTTTATCTTCTTTTATTTTTTAATGAGAAAATAAAAAGTATAATTAAATTAATACACACAAAATACAAAAATACAAACCCAAGACTGTTAAAATATTTACAATCAAAGAGATTTATAAAAAATAAAATAAAATAACCATAGCCGAAACCTAGAAAAAATTATTTTTTTATAATTTTAAAAAAAAAAAACCTTAAAAGCACTGGACACTCAAAAAAAAGTTACGTAAACAAACAAATCAAATTTTTTTAAATAAAATTTATATATAAAAACAAAATAAAATTTATATATAAAAACAAACAAAAGCTTAAAAAGGTGAAATATGAACTAAAAAAAATTGAATATAATTTTTTTATAAAAAAAATAATATAAAAACATAAAAATACATAAAATAGAAAAATACAAACACGACTCTTATAACACTTATAATCAAAGAAATTTTATAAAAAATTAAACAATTTTTTATTTATTTTTTTTATTTATACTAAGAATGGTCCCTATTTAAAACCCAATGCACCTCAGTCCTCTATGGTTTGATAAAGTTGAAAATGATACAAAATTAAACACATTTTAAAGTTAATTTAAGTTTTTAATGTAAGGTTGAAGAATCTATTAATATACACATTCATATAATGTAAGGCAAGGGTACCAACATATATCATCAATTCTTACATACATATATATTGATGGACCGTATACATGCATTAAAAAATTTAAAAAAAAAAAAAAAAGAAGCAAATTGGCATTGAGCAAGCCTTCAGAGTGAGCGCCCTCAATAGGAGACTTGTTCTCAATTGCAAAGATGTCATCTTTGTATCACAATAACAATATAGTCTCCCCATCCTAAATTATCACGCGCCGCTCTCCCTTCGGCAACGCCGCCACTGGCACCACCGGTACCCATTTCTTCCCCTTCTCATCACTCACTCCGCCTCTGCGGCCCTTGTCGTCGGCCACCGAGACTTCAGTAGCCTTACATGCAATTTTACGGAGAGAGATTGGGGATGAAATCAAAATTAATGGGTTTACTAGGTAGGCGGTTGGGTGTCGCAACAGCAGCAATAGCGGTAGTTTCCGGCAATGCGGCGACGAAGGGAGGAAAAGGACTCTGGAAATGAGCTTTAGGGATGCGGTGGCCATGGAATATTTGGGGGTGGTAGAGAGAGAAAGCTCTGAGCTAAGAAATGTAAGAAGAAAGAGAAGAGAGAGAGAGAGAGGAAATTGTATTGGGTAGTTGATTAAGAAAGAAAGTGGCAAATGTGGGATTTTTTTTTTTTTTTCAAATCACATAAATTCCACGTGACAGCATTGGTAGAGGCTTCAAGAGATCAAATTCAAGCCTCACTTAATATAGTAGTATAGATGATGGATTAATCTTGACGGTTGTAACCAATTATAAATATAAACACTTTTAAAAATAGTGTTGTTTTATTATAGAGATATAAAATTAAAATTAAAAATATATATATATATCCAATCACATTTATATAAAAATTGTGATTAAAAAAATATATATAATCAAATTTATTTGGAAGGTAAGATTAAAAATAAATATTATCTCATTTAATTAGATTAACTGTAATTGAAATATCATTCTAATTTTTTTAATCACACTTCTACTAAAAGTGAGATTTTTTAATTCCTCATGTGCAATCTTTAAGCATTATTGTAGCAGTGAAAATACATATTTAACTCAAAAAATTTGAAAATTTGTATATTTTTCAATTTAACTCCGATTAAAGCCTATTTTATATCAATAAAAAGCTTATGGAGACTACAATCTAAATATGTAAATTTCATTTACAAAAAAAAAAAATTATTTTTTGTTTTTGAGTACCAAAAAATCTGCTTTATGCAAAAAAATACATATTTAACTCAAAAAATTTGAAAAATCATATATTTTTCAATTTAACTCCGATTAAAACCTATTTTATATCAATAAAAATCTTATGGAGAGTACAATCTAAATACGTCAATTTCATTTACAAAAATCAAAATTTAATTTCTGTTTTTGAGTACCAAAAAATCTGATGTATGCAAAAAAAAAACATATTTGACTCAAAAAATTTGAAAAATCATATATTTTTCAATTTAACTCCGATTAAAGCCTATTTTATATCAATAAAAAGCTTATGGAGAGTACAATCTAAATATGTCAATTTCATTTACAAAAAATGAAATTTTATTTTCTGCTTTTGAGTACCAAAAAATCTGCTGTATGCAATTACCCAAAAAAAAAAACTTTGAATATGCCATAATATAAAACAATATTAATGATACATCAATCTAATAGTATAAACAATAAACAAATCAATGTCATACTAATCAAGAGGCGAAAACAAGCAATAGGCGGAAAAGAGTTAGTAATATGCTGTGATAGAGAATCAGCAACCTTGTCAATTTGAAGTGTGTGCTCCGGAGGAAAAATATGAAATAATAATCGGTGGAATAAACGGGTTCAGACATAACTTTTACGTTCAAACCGAATCCATGGATCATGTGGGTAATCACATGCCTCTATTGATGTCTTCGAATAATTCCTAGTAGTAGAGTAGAACTACTAGCGAACTACCCACACTATTCATAGTACAAAGGCGGAATGGTTTATGGGAAGAGAGAACGTATCATTTTTTTTGTTGTATGAAATACAGAACCCAAGATCCGTTTATATAGGAGAGTTAAGAGACTCATAGGATAGACGTATTATCCTAGATAATATCTATCACATATCAATAATATCATATTAATAATTATTATCTAATATATTGACAATTATCCATATCAAGATTATCTCATATCTTGAAATATAATCTATTATTTTATTTGGATCTCACCTAATCGGGTCATGCCACCGTGGGCGATCCAATTAGGTTTGGATTCTAAACTCGACCCAATTTCCAACAGTTCCATAAGGGAAACTCTAGTAGCCTCTCTACTGACGTGAGTTTGCAACAAGAATGACTCGTAATTCAAGCTTTCAAATCTTACTGTGTGGGTGTTTTTCCACCTAAGGTAACCAATATTTTTCTAACAGTAATATCAGAGCATTTTACTAACACAGCATATTAATAAACATTTTACTAAATAAATATCATCAATTAAACTACTAAAAGCGCAAAAATAAAGTTAGTAATATGCTGTGATAGAGAATCAGAAAATATCCTAGAAAAATAATTGGAAGCAGAAAATATAGCGATTCCGATTTTGACTGTCACGACCCAAACCCGGCCCTATGGGTTTAGCATCAGAATCGCCAAGAATCCGAGATTACCAAGGCCTACACTGAACGATATCTGATTAAGCGCGGAAGCCAATACAGTAAATGACTAGTGTCCATTGAGCTGTGAAATCTGTATGCCAAAAACATTTTTCATCCATACATGCATTTATATATTCAAAACGGTGCAGACATAAGATTACAAAACAACAAGACGGGACCTAATCCCTCGACAAGATGAAGGTCGGTGACATCTATACAAGGCTCCCCAAAACAAGACATGAGATGACAGGGGGAAAAACAAAATCCCAAAGCCATAGCATGGCAACTAGGAACCTCGCTGTGAGGCACACAGGCTGGCTGACAAAACTGAGGACTGACCCACGCTCCTAGCTCCGGTCTGGCTGCTGAGAACCTACATATATATATAAACAAAGTGAGCTAAAGCCCGTGAATAACATAATGTGTAAAGAGGTTATGAATGAATGTCCTACAATAATGAAATCAATTCATTATACAAGATTTCAATCTTTCAAGATTTCACCAATCAATATTTCAATCAATCACCATATGTGGTACATCCATTAGCCTATAAACAAGAGGTCCAAAGGACCGCCTTAACACCCAACAATAATGATGGCCATCAAACAATATGGTTTCACAAGGAAACCGACAGAGCTCAGAATACCAATAACAAGGTGCTAAGGATGCCACAATACAGTTCGAAATACAGGACATACATTCATTCAATAAACAATATCAGTTCAATAAACAGTTCAGTTCAGTATTCAATACAAAACCATTTTGAACATATCTTTACACAATCTGTTACTCACAGTGATTGGGCTATCAGTAGCTAGAGCGCGTCCCCGTGAGCCAACCCTAACAGTTAACAAATAGAACACACACTAAGTTCACAGTCGGAAGGATGATAATTAAATCCCTAAATTTCCTCGGTGTGGTTCTATGTCGAAATCCTCATTAAGATGTCTTAAACTAGGCCTAAGAATGCCTAGGATGGGATGAGGATGCAAAATTACAGTTGGAAGGCATTTTTCAAAAGTTGTCGGTGAGGGGTCTCGCTCGAGCGAGCCTTCCTTCGCTCGAGCGAGGTTGCAAAATCAAAGGCTTCGCTCGAGCGAACAATCCTTCGCTCGAGCGATCTGATGAAACAGTAAAAGTACTGGTTGCCCGATTTTTACGCGCGATACCACGCTCGATGCTCGCTCGAGCGAGATTGCAAAACCAAAGGGCTCGCTCGAGCGAGGAAGCCAAATCTGGAATTTCCAGATTTGTCTCCCAAGTTCGAACCAAGCATTCAACCATCCAAAACTCAACCTCTTGGCCCCAAATTCTGGAAAATACACTTAAACTCAATGTATAACAAGTTTCAAAAGCTAATTTGCACATGCAAGGGCCAAGGGTTGGTCAATCAAAGCCATTTTCAAACCCATTTTCAAGAACACTTTGCAAACATGCAATGCATGGGTCTTAAACCAAAACCAAGCTTCAAATCTTGCTCAATTGAGCTCCAATCTTTGAAAACAATGTGGAAACATGGGCTATGATAAAGACATGGACATGCATGTACAATTTTCCAAGAATTCAACTTCAAAATGTATCAATTCAAGCATGCATGTAACATTTGAGCTCCAATTCACCATTCATGAGCAAATTCATGACTTAATTTTACAATGATGCAAGAATCATGCAAAACTTAGCTCAAAGACAACAATAAGGAGATGAATGCCCTACCTTAATCTTGTATTCAAGGTGTGGAAGTTAAATTTGCCAATTTTCTACAAATTCTTCAAGTCTACAAGATGAATTAAATTTTCCTCTTAAATTCTCTCCCTCTCTTTCACCAAATTCGGTTGTAGCTCTCAAACAAGGCTGAGGGAATGATTGATTAAGTGTATAAGGCTCTACAAAGAATAATATTAAGCAAAGCCCACCCAATGGCATAATTGTAAATAAGGCAACTCTTTAATTACCTCAATTTAATCTAATTTAATCATTCCTAATCAATTTCCAGATAAATATACCATAAACTCAGAAATATTCTACTGATTCTAAAATATCAAACGGTTTCTAAATCGGCCGCCGATAAGGCCTTCAATTAACAGTTTAAACATATAAATTTAAGCAGATCATCAAATAATCAAACAGATACAATATGCAATTCAATAAATAAACTCATTCAGTTTCAGTTTCGATTTCAATCAGTCCATTCAATACTTCAGTTAATCCAATTATCAGTCATTAGCGGTCCAGTTTAGCAATAATCAGTATATAATTCAGTAATCGGTACGAGGGTTGTTACAGTCTCCCCTCCTTATAAGGAGTTTAGTTCTCTAAACTCGAGTTACCTTCAGTCTGGAAGAAAACAGGGTCCAGTGGAAACAAATCAGGATATCTTTTAGCCATGTCATCTTCCCTTTCCCACGTGGCATACACACCACCATGGTTCTGCCAATCAACTTTCACAAGCGGAATCTCTTTGTTTCTCAGTTTCTTGATCCGTCGGTTCACAATCTGTATAGGCCGTTCCTCGTAAGTGTAGTCATCACTAAGCACTATCCGAGTAGGCTCAATCACATGAAACGGATCTCGAAGATAGTCTCTCAACATCGAAATGTGGAAGACGTTATGCATATGCTCCATTTCAGGAGGAAGCGCAACTTGATATGCCACCGGATTGATTTTCTCAATAATCTGATACGGTCCGACATATCTTGGCGCTAACTTGCCTTTGACTCCAAAGCGAGTCTAGCCTTTCATTGGTGTCACTTTTACAAACACGTGATCACCCACTTCATACTCTCTATCCCGTCTTCTGACATCTGCATAACTTTTCTGTCTACTCTGTGCAGTTTTCAGTCTCTGTTGTATCAGTTTCACTTTCTCAGTCGTTTCGTATACAATCTCGGGCCCAAGCAAAGGCCTATCCCCAACTTCTGCCCAGCAAATTGGAGATCTACACTTTCTGCCATACAATGCTTCGAAAGGCGCCATACCAATACTCGAATGATAGCTGTTGTTATAGGCGAATTCAGCCAACGGCAAATGACTTTCCCAATTTTCCTGAAAATCAAGGACACACATTCTCAGTAGATCCTCTAGAGTCTGGATGGTCCTTTCTGACTGTCCATCTGTCTGAGGATGATAGGCACTACTCAGCCTCAATTCAAGACTCTAATGCTCAGAGGCTCGCCGTAACCTCGATGTAAACTTTGAATCCCTGTCAGAAACAATAGATACAGGCACTCCATGCAATCTCACAATTTCATCAATATAGATAACAGCCAATTTGTCTGCATTATAAATTGTCTTGACAGGTAGGAAGTTTGCAGATTTAGTCAATCTATCAACAATAACCCAAATAGAGTCCATACCTTTCCTGGAGCGAGGTAGTCCAACGATAAAATCCATCGTGATATGCTCCCATTTCCATTCTGGTATGGGTAAGGGTTGCGATAAAAGTCGCAGTCGATGTTCCGCTTTAACTTGTTGGCAATGAAGACATTTAGACACAAAGTCGGCAATTTCTTTCTTCATTCCCGCCACCGTAAATTTCGCTTCAAATCTTGGTACATTTTCGTATTCCCCGGGTGAATAGACAATTTTGAATTGTGGCCTTCGTGCAGAATTCTTCTTTTCAGTTCAGTGTCATTTGGTACACACAGTCTCTCTTGGAATTTCAGTACGTTGTTCTCAAATTTGAATCCCGGTCTCGGCTTAGACTCCCTTTCTTCGATGATCTTTTTCAGAAAGTCATCCAGTTGCTGTTTCACTTTAACTTCTTCAATCAAGGCTGGTTCAGCAGTCATGGCAGCTATCGTTCCACCCTGTTCTCTCAAAACAACTTCAATCTCAAATGTTTTAAGATCTCGAAGCAATTCTTTCTGTCCAGTGAGCAAACACGCTAAGTTGACAATTGATTTTCGGCTCAATGCATCGACAACAGTATTGGCTTTTCCCGGATGATACAAAATCTGTAGGTCATAATCTTTGATCAGTTCTAGCCATCTCCGCTGTCTCATATTCAGTTCCTTCTGAGTGAAAAAGTATTTCAGGCTCTTGTGGTCAGTATACACTTCACATGTTGCTCCATACAAATAGTGACGCCAAATTTTCAGTGCAAACACTACTGCAGCAAGTTCCAGATCATGGGTTGGGTAATTCTTTTCGTGCGGTCTCAACTGTCGGGAAGCATAAGCAATAACTCTCCCATTCTGCATTAGAACACATCCCAAACCCTTATGAGAAGCATCACTATATACAGTATAACCATCCGTACCTGAAGGTAGAGTCAGAATTGGTGCAGTCACAAGTCTAGTTTTCAATTCTTGAAATGTTGATTCCCTCTGGTCAGTCCAGTCAAATGATATCCCCTTCTGTGTCAACTGAGTCAGTGGTAAGGCAATTTTGGAGAAGTCTTTAACAAATCTTCTGTAATATCCAGCCAATCCCAAAAAGCTTCGGACTTCAGTCACATTTGTTGGTCTAGGCCAGTTCACTACAGCTTCAATTTTCTGGGGATCAACAGAAATCCCATCTTTGCTAACAACATGTCCCAAAAACATAACATGGTCAAGCCAGAATTCACATTTAGACAGTTTAGCATACAGTTTCTGTTCTCTTAAGGTTTGCAGGGCAAGTCTCAGATGATGTTCATGTGCTTCAACAGTCTTAGAATAAATCAATATGTCATCAATGAATACCACAATAAAATCATCAAGGTATGGTTTGAAAATTCTGTTCATAAGATCCATAAATGCAGCAGGGGCATTCGTGACTCCGAATGGCATAACCAAAAATTCATAGTGTCCATACCTCGTTCTAAAAGCAGTTTTAGCAATATCTTCCGGTTTTACCTTCAGTTGATGATACCCCGATCTGAGATCAATCTTGGAAAACACTTGTGCACCCTGTAACTGATCAAATAAATCATCAATACGCGGTAAGGGATATTTATTCTTCTGATTACCTTGTTCAATTCGCGATAGTCAATACACAGCCTCGAGGAGCCATCTTTCTTCTTCACAAACAAAACAGTACCCCACGGTGAAGCATCGGGCACGATAAACTTCTTGTCTAACTTCTTGCAATTGTACTTTCAATTCCTTTAGTTCATTGGAGCCATTCTATAAGGAGCTTTAGACACCGGTCAGTGTTCTAATCACATCAATCAGAATTCAATCTCCTCACAATCAAATCCCCTGGTAGATCATCTGGAAACACATCTGGGAATTCTCTGACTATAGGAATGCAATTCACATCAGTTTTAACACTATCAGTAGACACAGTCAATACATAACAGAAATACCCTTTACACCCCTTTCTAATCAATTTCATGGCTTTCACAGAAGAAATCAAGTATGGGGGAGGTACCACTCCAATTCCACTAAATACAAATTTAGGCAAACCAGGTGGACGGAAAATAACTTGTTTTGTCACACAGTCAATAGTAGCATGATATTTTTGTAGCCAATCCATCCCCAATATTACATCAAAATGATCGATATTCAATGGCAGTAAATCGATAAATAGGTGCATATCCCCAACAATAATCTCACAAGCAGGATACATATATGCACATGTCATGGATCCCCCAACAGGTGATGATACAGCTAGCAAATAGTTCATGGGTTCTAAGGGTCTATTCAATTTTCTCGAAAAAGCATACGACACATAAGAATGTGTAGACCCCGAATAAATCAATACATATGCATTTTGAGCACAAATAGAAAGAATACCTGACACGACGGTCTCGTGATTCGACATCTCCCAAGACTAGGGCGAACACTGCCCCGCCTCATAGGCTCCTTCCTAGCTTTGGGATTAGGTTTTGTGTTTATACGATGTCAGCTGCGCTTGGTGCAATTTTACTACCGGTTTGGGCAAAGGATGACGCTTTAATTTCGCGGGCCCACCTTGCCACACCTGAAACAAGCTCCAAAAATCTGATAGCAAACCCCTTTGTGCTTGTTGCCACATACAGAGCAGGGTGGAGTAAACCCACTCCCTTGGCTGGGGCTAGTCGTCGACCCCGTGTTCTGTTTCTTGGTTGCTGGGTTATGCTTGCCTTTCTTAAATTTAAAACCCTGCCTTTTACCTTGCCATTCAGTTGTTGGTGTTTCAGATTGTTTCACCGCTGCAATATTCGTCTCGGCCATCAATGCTCGGTCGAGAACACCCACAAAAGTTGGCATTTTCAAAACACTTATTCGGTCCTGTATAGCTGCACTAAGGCCTCCTTCAAACCTTCTGGCCTTCTTATACTCGGTGTCCACCATATGTGGTGCATATCTAGCAAGTTCAGTAAATTTCTTCTCATACGGCAATGACGCTGCCTCTCCTCATTGCTCAAACTCGCCATTTTTCTCCTCGATGCACTGGGGAAAATACTTTTCAAAGAAGGACTCCTTGAACTGAGTCCAAGTCACAATAGTATTCGCCTCACGGGTCAACATCCACCACCTTCTTGCTTCTTCCTGAAGGGTGAAGGTTGCTAACAGTACTTTGTTGGCTTCGGAGCACGGAAACATTTCAAACAACTTTTCAGTCTCAAGAACCCAAGCTTCAGCCTTTAACGGTTCTAAGCCTCCCTGAAAGGACGGCGGTTTCATCTTGCTGAACTTATGGGTCAGTGCAATAATGTCCACCTCATTGGCATTCACATTCTGTACATTCTGTTCCGGTTGTACCGGAGGAGGAGGAGGTGGGGGCTGTTGGTTCGGTTGTTGATCTAGTCTTTCCATTATCAGTCCCATCATTTGTTCAAGTCTGGCCATTCTGGCCTCAGAGGATGATGACTCAGGTTCATTTGCATTATCCATTTCACTATAAGCAGTTATAACAATTATTATAAACAGTTGTACAATTAAACAGTTTAACACTTTAACATATAATCAGTCAGTCACAAGCACACACTTTTCAAGTTCATGAGATGCCCTAATCGCTTTTCTAGGACACCCTATAGCTCATTTGGACACGTGTGTGCGGTATAACTCGTGGTTAAGTATCGCTCTGATACCACTCACATTTACCCAAACCCGCCCTATGGGTTTAGCATCAGAATCGCCAAGAATCCAAGATTACCAAGGCCTCTGAACGAATACTGATTAAACAGTCGAGGTACTGGCGGAAGCCAATACAGTAAATGACTAGTGTCCATTGAGCTGTGAAATCTGTATGCCAAAAACATTTTTCATCCATACATGCATTTATCTGAGTTCAAAAGCATACAACAGATAAAGATTACAAAACAACAAGACGGACCTAATCCTCGACAAGACAAAGAAGGTCGGTAACAGTCTATACAGTGGCCCCCAAAACAGTACATGAGACAGACAGGGGAAAAACAAAATCCCAAAGCCATAGCATGGCAACTAGGAACCTCGCTGTGAGGCACACAGTCGGCCGACAAAATCGAGATCGACCCACGCCTCCTAGCTCCGGTCTGGCTGCTGAGAACCTACATATATATATAAACAGTGAGCTAAAGCCCAGTGAATAACATAATGTGTAAAGAGGTTATGAATGAATGTCCTTACAATAATGAAATCAATTCATTATACTGTAATACCCCGACCCTCGTATCTGATTCTGTTATCTTTTCAAGCTTTTGTTCTGCATCTCTGGATATCTATTATGAAATTTTATGTATAAGTGCGGTAAATTGCATGGAAAGAAGACATATTGACCCTTATCTGTTGAATTCAAACATTATCTGTTATACTTGAATTGCTTCCGTCTGAAATTGGACACCTTAGAGATTTAATTTGCAAAAATTGAATTGATATTTGGAATCTACATGATTTTTAAGCTATAATGGGATTTTCTGTGAAATTTTTATTTCGGCACCATAAAGCGATTCAATTTCGTCTTATATGCTTTTCTATGGTTATATATATATATATATATATAAGCCTATGTCTAAGACTTGTGTGGGGGATTTGTGAGCAAAAACGTGGGACTCTTTGGGAGGGAAGAGAGAGAGAGTCAAGAAGGAATTGGGGAAAACGTGAGACACCAAGGAAAGCTAATCAAATTGGTAGAATTGAGAGAGTTAAGTTAAGGTAACTCAAATTTCTTGTATAACTCTTCAAGAATTTCAACCCATGTTTGTGTTGGGTTCATGGATAATATATGTTTGATTCATTAGGGTTTCTCACCATTTGAGCATGTTGACACTAATCTGAGTGTTGTATGAATCTATACTTCAAATCCTTGAATTTGAATCATCTAATCTTGCATATATGTTGATTTCAAGTGATATGTTTAAAGAACTTGAAGTTAGATTGAAATTTGTGAAAGTGTTGGCTTGTTGAAGCCTTTAACTTGGTTCAACTTGATGTAATTAAGCTTTAATTCATGTTATGGTGTTGTTAAGTGGAATGCTTGCATGAATTTTACCCTTGATTGCATGAAAAATTGGGTTTGGATGATGAATTTTGGCTTGAAATCGGCCGCCTTGAATTGGTAGTCGTCGCTCGGCGGAGGTCGTGGCCGAGCGTGAAAATGCACCTCCAGCTTTTCGAAATTTACCTCAGACGCCGAAGCGTAAAAATCGACCATCCAGTATTTTTGGTAGCACTACACTGTCCGCTCGAGCGGACAAAGCTACGCTCGAGCGGAGGACTGTTTCAGGAAGAAAAATCTGTTTTGTTGAGTTTTTCATGCTTAACTCTTTGGTGTTATTAGAATGTTTTTCTGATGAGTTTATGATAGTGATATATTCATATCCATAAAACTGTAGTGACATATGGAATGACTGATAAAGATTTAAAAGGGAAGGATACTAATTTATCAGTATATTGTGTGCAAGGCACACTCCAGAAGGAACTAGTACGCCGCCCCAACGCTGTGAGTAATAGTGTATTACATATATATTTATGTATCTATTCTGTAAGACACAATTGTAAATTATGTATTGATCTGGAAATGAAAAGTGAAAACCATATCCGCTTCATCTCTCTAGCCGAAGGCTATCTATTGTCCGAAAGGCTATCTCACATGCCGCAAAGGCTATCTGTTGTGCCGCGAAGGCTATCTCACATGCCGAAAAGGCTATCTGTTGTCCGCAAGGCTACTTGTGCGAAGGCTATCTGGCCAATGTGCCAATTTGTTATTTCAGATTTGATTTTGGTACATATACTAAGGTGCATTGTGATTTTATTATTGCGCACTATTATTCAATCGAGCTTGTCTCATCCTATATATTGTCTCGATTTCAGAGGAGCCACTTGGGGAGCTGTTTCTAACGTTACCTCGCATTTTGTCGCCTTAAGGATAACCAGCACGAAGGAACCCTTACATATTAGACCGCTTTTGTATATGTAATTTTTGGTATCCATGTTGCTGGTCAGGGTTATTGTATCTATTGTTTTGTGTGCCTAATATCTGGGCTGGATTTTGTAGATGTTTTGTAACCTACTTCTGTGTGCATGTTTACCTTTTGTTAAATCTCGAAATGGTCCTGGTTTTTGGTAGTTGCTCAATGGATGTGCCTGTTTATTGTCATTTAAAATTTACTGCTTCCGCTCAGGCCCCAAATGCTGTTCATCATAGGTCATTCTGTCTGTTTCTGATTAGGCCATGCCCAAACCTTTTAGGGGCAGGTTAGGGGCGTGACAAGTGGTATCAGAGCACGAGTTGCTATCTCACACACGGATCCATTGAGCGTTAGGATGTCTAATGTGGTAGGCATCATATAGGAAAGTATGAATGATAGCAACGTGACATGATTTCTGCTAACTCTAATGCTAACAATTTGAATTTCTTGTACACCTTTGTATATGTTGTAATTACCTGATTTGTAGACTATGGTGAGAACAAGGACCGACGAGCCAGAAGATGTTACTTCAGTACGGTTGGATAGGATGGAAAGAATGATGAGGGAAATGGCTGAGACCTTACAACAACACCAACAAAGAACAACAACCTCAGCCACCACCACCGCCAGTACCCCCACCTGTAATGCAAGACATTCATGCTGAAGACCGTACCATTACACTTACGAGGGAGTTTAAAAAGATGAAACCACCATCGTTTAAATGAGGGATTGAACCAATGAAGGCGGAGGCATGGGTGTTAGGGATAGAGAAATTGTTCGAAGTCTTCCCTTGTACCGAAGTGCAAAAGGTGCAGCTTGCTGCTTTCACTCTTGAAGATGAAGCACGGAGATGGTGGATGCTTACCAGAACAATGCATCCGGGGTTAACTTGGGACAGGTTCCTGGTGTCGTTTATGACAAATATTTCCCCCAGAGTATGCGACACAAGAAAGTAACTGAATTTGAAACGTTGAGGCAGGGAAATAAAACTGTGGCTGAGTATGAAGCACAATTCGCAGAACTAGCCCGGTTTGCACCTCACATGGTAGACACGGAGTACAAGAAGCCACGGAAATTTGAGGCAGGATTACGGAGTGCCACTCAAGCCCGGATTAATGTACTGCCGCTACCTACCCATGTTGCTGTCTTGGAGCGGGTCATAGCGAAGGGAATCTTGCACGCAGACCAATTTCAATGGAAAGGAAAAGGCGTAATACTCAATGGTCTAAGGAACAACCACTTCACGAACAAAAGCGTAATCGTGGAACTCCAGCAGATCGCTTCCTCGAATTCAACTCTGTGTGCCGGAATGTGGATTGAAACATCGGGAAATGTCATCGATTGACCGGAGCATGTTCTCGTGCGGCAAGATGGGGCATCCGATTAGAGACTCCCACAAAGAAATCAACAAGCTGTAATACGGCCACAAGCTCGGCAGGTCTACACCGACTCCTAGTGCCAAATCAACCGTTAAACCAACCAATAACAAGGATACCACAAGGCAAGGTAGGGTATTTATGCGGTTCCGGAGATTTACGTAATGCAACAACAAATGGTATCGGTACATGTATGGTTTATAGCTATTCTCGCTTATGTTTTGTTTGATTCTCGCTCTACCGTTTTTTGTGTCAAAGCAATTTGCAAAGAACTTAGGTAAATCTGAAGTAGAATTAACCTATGTGTTGTGTGTTACATCACCTATGGGGAATTCTTTGATCTGCACTTCTGTCTATCCTACTTGTGAAATTCTCATTGGAGATGTCCGTGTATATGCTAATTTAGTTCCACTTGATATGACTTCATTTGACATTATTTTGGGGATGGATTGGTTGGGGGAATATGGTGTTACCATAGACTGTCTGACGAAACAAATTAAATTTTACCCTTCGGGTCAGTCAGAAACTGTTTTCCAAGGTCAGGAAGTGACATCACCACCATATGTGATTTTTGCAGCTAAGGCCTGCAAATTGATTCAAAAAGGATGTCAGGGTTATTTATGTAGTGTTCTAGGAGGGCCAGTAGAGCATGAAAATATTGATGCGATCCCAGTCGTTTGTGAGTTTCCGGATGTCTTCCCAAAAGAACTACCAGGAGAGTTAGTAGACCGTGAAATTGAATTCACAATTGACGTGCTACCAGGAACTCAACCTATTTCTAAAACTCCGTACCGAATGACATTAGCTGAAATGAAAGAATTGAAGATTCAGTTGCAAGATTTATTGGACAAGGGATTTATTCGTCCGAGTGTTTCTCCGTGGGGTGCACCAGTGCTATTTGTAAAGAAGAAAGATGGAACACTCCGGCTTTGTATTGACTACCGAGAGCTTAATAAAGTCACAATCAAGAATAAGTACCCGCTGCCAAGGATTGATGATTTATTTGATCAGCTTCAGGGGGCACAAGTCTTTTCCAAAATTGATCTCCGGTCTGGATATCATCAACTAAAGGTCAAAGCTGACGATGTTGAGAAGACAGCTTTTCGAACCCGGTACGGCCATTATGAATTCTTGGTTATGCCATTTGGAGTCACTAACGCACCAGCAGCTTTCATGGATTTGATGAACCATATTTTCAAGCCCTATTTGAATGAATTGGTGGTGGTTTTTATTGACGACATCCTTATCTACTCAAAGAGTACAGAAGCGCATAAGGATCATCTTCGCCTAATTCTTCAAACACTCCGGGAAAAGAAATTGTATGCAAAACTAAAGAAGTGTGAATTCTGGCTACAAGAAGTGGCATTCTTGGGACATGTGGTGACCAAGGAAGGAATCTCTGTTGATCCACACAAAATTGAAGCAATTGTAAATTGGCCAACTCCTACTAGTGTAACTGAGGTGCGAAGTTTCATGGGGTTAGCTGGATATTACAGGAGGTTTGTTCAAAATTTCTCCAAGATAACAAGTTTCAAAAGCTAATTTGCACATGCAAGGGCCAAGGGTTGGTCAATCAAAGCCATTTTCAAACCCATTTTCAAGAACACTTTGCAAACATGCAATGCATGGGTCTTAAACCAAAACCAAGCTTCAAATCTTGCTCAATTGAGCTCCAATCTTTGAAAACAATGTGGAAACATGGGCTATGATAAAGACATGGACATGCATGTACAATTTTCCAAGAATTCAACTTCAAAATGTATCAATTCAAGCATGCATGTAACATTTGAGCTCCAATTCACCATTCATGAGCAAATTCATGACTTAATTTTACAATGATGCAAGAATCATGCAAAACTTAGCTCAAAGACAACAATAAGGAGATGAATGCCCTACCTTAATCTTGTATTCAAGGTGTGGAAGTTAAATTTGCCAATTTTCTACAAATTCTTCAAGTCTACAAGATGAATTAAATTTTCCTCTTAAATTCTCTCCCTCTCTTTCACCAAATTCGGTTGTAGCTCTCAAACAAGGCTGAGGGAATGATTGATTAAGTGTATAAGGCTCTACAAAGAATAATATTAAGCAAAGCCCACCCAATGGCATAATTGTAAATAAGGCAACTCTTTAATTACCTCAATTTAATCTAATTTAATCATTCCTAATCAATTTCCAGATAAATATACCATAAACTCAGAAATATTCTACTGATTCTAAAACATCAAACGGTTTCTAAATCGGCCGCCGATAAAGCCTTCAATTAACAGTTTAAACATATAAATTTAAGCAGATCATCAAATAATCAAACAGATACAATATGCAATTCAATAGATAAACTCATTCAGTTTCAGTTTCGATTTCAATCAGTCCATTCAATACTTCAGTTAATCCAATTATCAGTCATTAGCGGTCCAGTTTAGCAATAATCAGTATATAATTCAGTAATCGGTACGAGGGTTGTTACATTGACCCATCACTTATTGTATTCCGGACTCGGGGTGGTATGGTTTAGAATGGTTATCCATATCTTGTTTCACTTGCCTCCCCTCTATCTTGCTTATCAGGTTGTATTTGTGTATTTTGGAACAAGTTAGTTGCTTGTTTTTCCAAACCTGTGATGCTCAGATTTTGGCTCTTCCACTCAAGCAGGCATTCTTGCGCTCGAGCGGGTTTCACAACTTTTGCTCTTCCGCTCGATTGGCCATTCTTGAGCTCGAGCAGGATCATGTTTTCTTTTGCAGGTCTGGAAATACTGAGAGAGTGCATTGGACACTTAAGTGTCCAATCCCACGCTCGAGCGGGGTCCTTCGTTTGCAAAACTTCTAAAAATGTGTATTTCATGCTAGAGCATAACTTTCCATGCTCGAGTGGGCCTTTGTGTCTGACCCTCGAGCGTCATTTTCCACGCTCGAGCGAACTACGTGTATAACAGTCCATGAAGATGACATATTGAATCACTTTTTCTTCTCTTTCTCTTTTTCAAACTTCCCAAAAAACCTAGATCTACACATTCTCTCTGTAAAAACTCACCTTCTCTCTAAGATTTCATCTAGATCCGTTGGGATTTCCACCATAGTGTCTTTGAGAAAAAGCTAGAACACCTCAAGATCTACATTTTGATTCGAATAGAAGTGGGTTTCGCTGTTCTTAGAGTTTCTCTCTTGTTTGGCTCATCTTCTTCCTTTGAGGTAGGGATTTTTCTACACTCTCATACGGTTTTTAGCTTAGTTATTTGTTATTGTGTAACAATGGTGGGATTTGGGAGTAATTTGACCAAACCTAGGGTTTGGAGATGAAATGTAAAAGAAGAGTTTTTGGTAAATATGAAATAAATGGGGTTTTTGCCCTAATTGAATCAAATTGTTAATTTGTATAAATGATTGAAATTAGCATTGAAAATGTGAAATTGGATGATTTTTGATATAAATTGTGAAATTGAATATGTATTACTTCACATCTTTGGAAGTTTGGAATAAACTATCTATTTGAGATCGAATATCTGTTTAGATATAATTGTATTGGGCTATCGGTGGAAGATAGCTTTGATTGTTATAGAAATTGTATGTGGATTAGGTGAATTGAAACTAATCTTTTGTTGGTTGTCATTGAATATGGCCGTGTTTAAATACATTGTATATGTATGTTTGTTTGGGAGGAGAAATGGGATGTACTTCACGTATGACTATATGTTTAAATACATTGTATATGTATGTTTGTTTAGGAGGAGAAAGGGGATGAACTCCATTGTTTAGAAGAAGAAAAGGGATGGACTCCATTATAATTAAGTTGGCCGGAATGTCCTGGGTGAAAGTCCCGAAATTATACATGGGTGCCTAGCTTGTGGACGAAATATTCGTAAAATGGCAATTGTAGTGCTTGTATAGCCTATCTTTACATGGGTCCCGTTTGACGGCTGCCCTCGAATGAAATATCCGTGAAATGGAAGTTTGAAGTGTTTTATGCATATGTGTTGTATAATTGGAAAATTATTGAGTTGTAGCCTTAGTTCGGTTGTTGAGAAATAACGAAATTGACTCATGAATTGAGACAGATAAGTGAATGCAATATGAATTGAATGTAAATGGATTAAGACATGGAATTGATATCTTATGAGTATATAAAGTTATGAAAAGTTTCACCACAAACATTGTTTATGCACTTTGTACTTATATCTCTACAAAACTTCATATATTGTGTTAGATGATTCCTATTGGGTTATGGCTTACCCTATTTGGGAAAAACATTTTTAGGTAATGATGGAATGCCTCTACCAAAGCAATAGTGTTGGAGAGATTTTCGGGAGCAAGAGCTTCTTATTTTGATTATATATTTTTGTAAAGCCAAGGGCTTAAGATGTAATGAGTGAAACTCACTTTTGTTGTAACCAAGTCAAGGCTTGGAAAAGTGTAAGCCAATAAGGCATTTATTTATGTTAAACTTTCTTTTGTATCATTAACTTCATGAAATGACCAGATTATTTACTCTGATTTATGTTACTAATTATGTATGCTTTAGATCATATTTATTGTGTATTTTGGAGGCATTACAACTTGGTATCATAGCGTACCGGGTTTGAATACTTTGGGTACGTGGGGAATGGTTAATACCGCAATGGGTTTGTCTCGCTTGTTATAGACTTAAGTGTGAACGATATGTGCTTATGTGATAACATGCTTATGTGATTATTTGGGTATGGGATTAAATTTCTACGATGTTGATTAGGTCTATGGGTTTTCTAGGAATCCTGTTAGAAAGGCACTTGATCATTACTATTTCTAATTGGAACTCTAGCAACGCCCCGGAACGCTCATTATTTGGAGATGAAATTCGTATCTTTATGTGATTATATGCTTATGTAGAGTGAATTACTGTTGTCCAAAGTATTAGGGCGCGAGTGAGTTAGCTTCGGCACATTTGTGAATGTGCTAATCTCTTTGTCACATTTATTAGGATGTCAGGATGTGGTCATGGAGGTAGACGTGGTAGGCCTAGGAGACACGAAATACCTATACCAGATGAAATTCCAGCATAGGAAGAGGGAGTTGGTCAGGCCAATAGGGCCGAACCAGTAGGTCAGCAGGCCATGGACGCCTTAGCCCGCGAAATGGCCGGAGCATTAAGCGAATCTATGGACATTTTGAGAGAATGAATCAAGTCCAGGCCCAGGTAGCTGAAGGAGGGCCATGTTTTCTAAAGAGAGAGTTCTTCTGGTCGAATCTGGATGAGGTTTTGCGTGATTCCAAGGAGCCACTGAAAGCAGATGAGTGGCTAGAACAGATGGTGAAGACTTTTGAGATGCTCGGTATCGAAGATGGAGGCTTGAGAGTGACCCTGGCGTCCTTCTAGTTGAAGGGAGACGCGGGTCAATGGTGGAAGTATGCGTAGGGACACATTGGAAGGACTTGGGAGGCCTTCGTCGACGCCTTCCAAGAGAAGTTTTTGCCTCCCACAATTAGGGAGAAGTTAAAGGATTAGTTTTCTTAGCTCAAGCAGTTGAACATGCCAATGACCAAGTTTGAGGCTACATTCACTAGTCTCTCTAGGTTTGCACCAGAGTTAGTGGCAACTGAGGAGCGTCGTTGTCTACAGTTTGAGAAGAAGCTGAGGATTGGGCTCATGTTCAAGGTGGCCGGATCTATGATTAGGGACTATGGATGCCTTGTGGAGGTGGTCGCCCATCTTGAGACTATTATGCAGACTGAGGAGGAAATAATGGGGGCTCCACGAGGAGTCAGGACAGCTAGAGGGACAGTAAGAGGCAAAGAAGTTCTAAACCTCAGTAGTCCCAGGGAGTGTAGTCGAGGTCAATTTTTCCAGTGCTGAGTTTAGGTTTTGGGAGAGGTGGTCAGGGTAATGTGACTTGCTTCAAATGTGGTCAGTTGGGCCACAAGTCTCTAGCTTGCCCGTAGAGAGGAGGAGGGCAATAAGCATCTTCGTCTTCGGCTCATTCTCAAGGCCAGAGTCAGAGTATTAGGCAGCCGCCCGCTTATTACCAGTGTGGGTAGGCGGGGCACCTGAAGAGGTCTTGCCCACAGTTGGGTAGCACATCTGGTGCGTCCTGTTCGAGGTAGACGTAGAGTCACCAGCCAGCACAGTCTGCGTAGGCCTTGAAGGCCAATCAGGAAGCCTCTTCGGCTCAATCAGTGCATCAGGTGTATGCTCCGAGGGGTGAGCAGCTTGAGCAGAGACCTACAGGGCGTGTGTATGCAGTTACGGCGCCAGATATGTACCTGCTCCATCTGTAGTGAAAGGTACCTTCTTGTTTTGTAATTCAGTTGCTAATGTGTTGATTGATACGGGTACATCCCATTCATTTATTTCGTCTGCATTTGCATTAGTTTTAGGGTTGGAGTTGACACAGTTAGCATCTCCTATTTGTGTAGAGTCACTTATTGGTGGTGAGGTTATCTTGAAACATGGATGTCGGGGCTGTGATATAGTGGTTGCCGGTAATCGACTTCCATTTGCATTTGTTTCGCTTGATATGACTAGTTTTGATGTTATTTTGGGTATGGACTAGTTGTCGTCATACTGAGCTGTTATAGATTGCTACCGTCAGAGGATTACTATATGTAACTTAAGTGGCGATCGCTTTTATTTCTTGGGGGACTAGGTAGATAGAGTTTTATCACCGGTATATGATCCGTATGGGTGGAGTGAACTTAGTTATCTCCTTGCTAGCTTCTTGGGTGGTGAGTGTGATAAAGTCCAAGTTTAGTTGTCAAGGGTAATTTGTGAATACCCAGATGTCTTTCCCAAGGATCTTGTTAGTTTACCACCTCACCGAGAGATCGAGTTCTCTATTGATCTAGTGCCTGGCACGTCACCGATTTCTATGGCACCGTATCGGTTTGCACCTGTTAAGTTGAGTGAGTTGAAGGTTCAACTCCAGGCGTTGTTAGATAAGGGTTTTATCCACCCTAGCACTTTACCTTGGGAAGCGCCGGCCCTCGTTGCTAAAAAGAAAGATGGAGCCTTGCGACTTTGCATCGATTAATGAAAATTGAACCGGGTTACTGTTAAGAACAAGTTCCTAATGTCTCATATAGATGATTTGTTCAATCAGTTGAAGGGGTCTTGTTGTTTCTCTAAGATAGACCTGAGGTCGGGTTATTATCAGTTGAGGGTAAGGGAGGAGGATATCTCGAAGACGGCCTTCCGTACGTGGTATAGCCATTATGAGTTCCTAGTGATGTCTTTTGGGCTAACCAATGCTCCAGCTGTGTTTATGGATTTGATGAATCGAATCTTCTGTGAGTTTCTAGACCGTTTCGTTGTCATCTTTGTGGACAACATTCTGATTTACTCACCATCCGAGAAGGAACACGAGGAACACTTACAAATAGCGCTTGAATTGCTTAGAGCCCATAAGTTGTATACTAAATTTAGAAAATGTGAGCTTTGCCTGAAAGAGGTTAAGTTCTTAGGCCACGTGGTATCCAGAGAAGGGGTGACCGTAGAGATTCTAGAGAAAATCAATTCAGTAACATACCGAGTGGCCTTACCTCCGATGAGATTCTAGAGAAAATCAATTCAGTAACATACCGAGTGGCCTTACCTCCGATCATGGAGCAAACGCATAACGTCTTTCATATTTCAATGCTCTGAGATTACTTAAGAGATCTTTTACACATGATTGAGCCAACACATGTGTTATTGAAAGATGATTTTACATATGAAGAACGACCGATGCAGATTGTCAATTAAAGGATCAAAAGGCTACGAAACAAAGAAATTCCATTGGTGAAAGTTGACTGGCAAAACCACAGAGGAACATATGCAATTTGGGAAACTGAGGAAGATATGATGAAAAAATACCCTGATTTGTTCCCTCTAGATCCGGCATTCTTCCAAACTGAAAGTAATTCGAGTTTGGGGGACCAAACTCTTTAAAGAAGGAATACTATAACAACCCCTACCTGTGATTAGCCTATAATCTATGATTAAGAACGTGTTTATATCTATCTAATGTAGAAATAGCCGTTTGAATTTCTGTTTTGATATGCGAATTGAAGGCCTTATCGGCATCTGATCACGAAATTGACTTAGTTTATGTGTTATTTGGAATTTTTAAAAGTTTATGGCAAGTTTAATTAAAACCTAATTCGGAGCCAAATAATTAGAATAATAATGCCAATTGATTAGTTATTAATTAGTCTAATCCTAACCAAGCCTATATAAGGCTAAATGTTTGCTCTACACTTCTAGACTCATTCTTATACACTTCCAATTCACCTATTTGAGCTCTAAACCGTGAGAGAGAGAGAGAGAGGGAATGTGAAAATTAAGATCAAGTGAGAGACTTGAAGGAAATTTGGAGGAATTGACTTAAGAATTCAAAGTATTGATCCTCTAGACTCTAATTGAAGGATTAAGGTAGGAATCCAAACCTTTAGTTTTGTACTTGAGTTGGTTAATGCATGAATTTAAGAGAAATGAGCTAAGAGATGCAAGAATTAGGCTAAAGAAGTAGAATTGGGATCAAATCATGCATGCATGTACATATCATGGTATTTTGAAGATGTTTACTCAAGAATTCTCTCATGCATGCATTGATCATAGCTTGGTTTTGGAAATTCATCAAGTTTCATATCATTTTACCTTGTTTGATCATGTTTTGGAATGTTGAAGTTCATGTCAACTCATGCATGTTATGTTTTCTACATTTCAAGTTTGGTTTTGTACAATTGGCAAAGCTTTTGGGCTTGATTTTGCGAAATGGTTTGTAATTCATCATGTACTATGAGTTTTTCAATGTTTTACTGAGTTTTGGCCCAAAAGGAAGTGTTTTAAAATTTTAAAATTGAGTTTTGAACTTGGGAAGCAAATCTGGAAATTCTAGAATTTGCACTCTTCACTCGAGCGGTGGAGTCTGTGCTCAAGCGAAGAATGCGAGCTCCGAGTACTTTTGTAGAGTTTGGGGGTTGGCTCGAGCGGCAGAACCTGTGCTCAAGTGACCACCCTTATATTTTTGTACCTCCGCTCGAGCGAAGGATTCTAAACTCAAGTGTAAAATTCGTGTTCCCAAAAGTTTTGTAGAGTTTTACAGACCGCTCAAGTGACTAAAGTTGCACTCGAGTGAACTGCCCTGTTTTTGAAAATTTGACTAAGTGTCTTAAATTACATTTTGGCATCCTCATTGCATCCTAGGCATTCCTAAGCCCTAATTAAAGACACAATAATGATGATATGAATTAGAAGCACACCAAGATAGGAAAGGAATGAGTTATGTGTTTTCCAGGCATATGTTTCAATGTGCATTTGTTATGTGTTTGTGTAGGTCACGCGCCATAGACTATCCGATCTGTCTACTCTGCCATTCTACTATCGGAGCTATCAGTGAGTAACAACCTCGTAAAGCTATATTTGATCATAAGTAATTTCAGAATAATAAGATATGAATTGGTTTATGAAATTCTATTTTATGAATAATGAATGAATGTCTAATTTTCTGAAATGTAATTGTGACATCCTTAGTTCACGTGGCCCTCGCCTAGGATAAACAATACCGTGGCTTATGTTTATATGGCTCTCGCCCAAGGGAAACAATACCATAGTTTATGATCATATGACCCTTGCCTGGAGGAAACAATACCGTGGTCTATGTTATGGCCCTCGCTTGGGGGAAAAAATACCATGGCTACTTGTGCACAAGATATGGACCTTAGGGTTGTCAATAGCGACTATACATGTGGGTCCCAGGACCAATTTGATATGATAGCTAATGGATGTACCACATATAACTGCTCATGACTTCTAATTAAGTATATGAATCTAAATTTGTTTTCGATACATACTCAGATTTTTGAAACTGTTTGGACATCAACCCTTTACTTTATTATTATTCACTGGGCTCTAGCTCATTCTATTATATATGCATGTAGGTGATCGTGTGACCAGCCTAAGTTGCTACCGAGTTTTGTTTGGTCACCGCCATATTGCCTCCGAGAAGGTTCCTGTTTTGCAAGGGTCAAGTTTTGATGAACCATGTTATGAATCTTTTGTATTTCTTTTGTTAAGTTTGAACTCGCTTTTGTTCATCTGTATGTATAGATGGTGATGTGGGTATGACGTCTTAATTATGTAAATTAAGTTTTAAATTTTTTGTTCAATGTACGTCTATACAGCTCTATGGACATTATTTGTTTGTATTTGCTTCCACTAGCCCCTGTATTTTGTTTAATTTGTTTAGAGGCATTTGGCAATCACAGATTCTTGGCTATTCTGAGACTAAACCTATAGGGCTCACAAAGACATAATCAAATCAGAATTCTAATGATTTATACAAAATATCGTGATTTCCAACAATATTCACACTCCTCATGAGTCTTGTGAATCTCAACCGAAAATATACAATTTTTCCAAAACAACTCATATGTTTTCCAACAAACCATCATTTCAAAAGAGTAAATAATACTCGGTATTTTTCTAATAATTCGAAACATGTCTCAACCAAACCTCATTTTAACCAAAATCCCACAATCAATTTGATTCCATCTTTTTCCATAAAAACACCCAAAACCCTAGTTTTTTTATTAACGTCTGGAAACCCATTAAAACTAAGTTCTTCCTAAAAAATTCATAACTTAACAACCGCTAGTTTACCAATCCCAAACCATAACAAAAAACAAGCCTCTTTTCCCAAATTTGTGCACTAATAAATATATATCCAAATCCTTTTTCCTTTTCTTTATTCAAAACCATAACTAACAAAAATAACATATAACGAAGCTAAACAACATGCACACTATTATGAAAATCCCTACCTCGGCTCCGGAAGAGGAGAAAGCCCAACAACCCCAAAACTCAACGTTGACGAAAGCACGAACCTTTTAGATTAAAACGAATCTCTAGATGTGCTCTGCCTTTTTCTCCAAAGGACAATGGTGGAGAAATCGACAGATGATGGTGTATTTGAGGTTTAAAGGTGAGTTTTGAAGAGGGAGGGAGAGTAGATCTGGTTTTTTTGAAATGTTTAGAGAGAGAGAGAGATGAAAAAGTGATCCAAAAAGTAATTTTTAGAGACTAATATATGTGCAGACCGCTCGAGCGATCAAAACACCGCTAGAGCGAACACACATAATAAATGAGACCGCTCGAGCGCACAATGACACCCTCCTACAAGTTTTGCAGACAGAGGCTAACTGCTCAAGCGCAAGAATGACCGCTTAAGCACAAGAAACACCGCTCAAGCGAAGAACACTACCCTTCCAGTATCTCTGCAAACCTACAAAAATACTAGAAGTTCTCAAAGACCGCTCGAGTGACCAAAGGACTGCTTGAGTGAACTGACCAAAATCTGGGCAATGACTCTTATGAAAAACGAACTCCCAACCTGTTCCGAACGCAACAATAGCATCCAAACAACCAAATTCAATCAAGAATAAGACGATTAAGGATGTGAACAACCAAATAAGACGAGGAAGCCGGATCCAAAACAATAAACGAGTTGGGTCAAAACTAGAATTGTTACACAAATAAAGAATACTCTATTTTTTTTTATGTAAAGTTAATATAAAGTTTTATATCACAATTTTAAAATAAATGTTTAATAGTAAGTCTTATTATTTACATTATACATCATTAAATCTTATTTTGTAAAATAGTTTTCAAATTAGTTTTCACAAGAGTTTTTAAGATTCAAAATCTATTTAATTATGAGTTTTCAAACTAATTTTGAGTTGTATATTTTATAAATAATTTTTAAAATTTTAAAAATTCAAAACTTGTTCAGTTATTTTGAATTTTTTTGAGTCTTGTGTTTTGTTTTATCTTGTAGTCAAAAACAATTTACAATTTTATTGTCAAATTTGTTTACTTTTCATATACTTCATCTAAATTTACTTTTTAGATACATCTAATCTAATTTATAGGATAAAGTTTCACTTCATATTTTTTATGGACGTTTTAAAAATTTTAATATTTCTTTTTCTAGTTTTATATCCACTCAATCTACATATGTTTAAAACGTTTCACATTTAAATGTAGCTTTTTATAAAATTACTGAATAATGAGAAATATATAAAAAAAATTTAAAATTTTGATCAAGTTTAAAAATTAATACAATTTTAATGTTTAATGTATTTATTATTATTATTATTATTATTATTATTATTATTATTATTGCACTCTTCACATTTTGCTTGCGGTTTGGGTCCGTTTGTTTTGGGTTATTAGAGCCTAGTGAATAATAACAGAGTAAAGGGTTTTAATGAATGAGTCTGTACAGATTCAGAAATCATAATTCAGCTTTGTATCAACTGCATAATTTGTCCAGATCATATACAGAAATCATAAGTCATGCTTAAGCGGATAGCGTAAATTCTGAAATTTCTAGGAGCTCAATTTTCACGCTCGAGTGAGACTTTCCTCGCTCGAACGGACAGCATAAATTCTGAAATTTCTCAGAATTGCAATTGAAGTTCAAATTTGATATTCAAAACCTCAAAACATGTATTTTTGGTACACAAAAATGGAGAACCACTGTATGATTTAGTAAACACTTTCAATTAGAAAACATTCATTCAAAATCATGTCACAATTGCACAAATTTAGTTTTAATTCATCTTATTAATATCAACCCACAATTCTAATATATAAATTAGACTTCCCAACCTCTTGAAATTCCATGAAGTATGTAATACAAATAGATCAAATTTTATTATTAATAACAAAATCAACTTAACTCAATTTTTTAACCAAATATTTAATTTATAATCATGGGTGTTCTAAAATGTATCTAAATTGAATAGAATTCTTAAATTACATCACATGCATGGATTAAATAAAAATCTAATTATAAAATCAAAACTTTAGGGTTAATTCCAAATTTCTATAAACTTGGTTTTCTTAAAACATTTCCTTTGTCTCTTCAAAATATGGACTTGAATGGCCCAATTCCCTTAAAACTCATGTATTACAAGAAAATACTACAAAATCAAATCAAAATAATTAATTTCCACAACTATGAGTCTACTTAATTTCTTACTTAAAACCTTATTTCTTACAAAATCCATGAGACTAATTTCATAACTTTCTTAATTCGTGATGCATGGAGGATTATCTAAAACATGAAATTAAGGCCAAGTTTGGCAACTCTCATAAAAGCCAAAAAGTCAAAAAATTACTCAAAAAGTTAAAAAGTTATCACTATTCACAAAAAAAAAAAATTAAAAATTAATTTTCCAAGCCAAGTACAACTCAGTGATGTAAGCAATCACTGCTCCGTACTGTGTGTGGCCAAACAAATCTGATCAGATTGGGTGCAATTGAACACACTGTTGTTCGCCCCGTGAGGGCCGATCACGGGTCTCGTTTTGATAATTGTACCATGCAATGTGTAGAACTCGTTGAGTACTATATGCATGTAAAAAATCACATCGATCAAATATCGATAACTATATGATCAAATCAGTTTTGTATAAAAAAAAAATGGATAGTGTTATAATTAACGATTGAAAAAAAACAAATCTGATCAGATAGCTATCGATATCCGATCAACGTGATTTTTTATAAATACATAGTACTCGACGAGTTCTACACATTGAACGGTTCAAATTATCAAAATGGGACCCATGATGGCCCCCAGGGGCCGAACAAAACCGTTCAATGCAATGCCCAAACATTGGCCAATAATTTCTTACCATCAATTCAATTGCACAGCTTGTACGGTTGCCAACCCACCTTTCTAATCTTCTCCTACACATTTCTTTATACAATTTTTTAATACACATTTTTTCATAAAAAGTCAAAAAGTTAACCCAAACATCCATATTTTTTTCCTCAAATTTTTAGTCCAAAATGACAAAAAGTGCACTTATTTAAAACACCCCAAACAACCCCTAAAGTTATAAAACTCTTAGAAGATATTTGCATGTATGAAATTAGGGTCAACATTCAAATCAATTACATCCAAAAAAAAATTAATTCAATATTAAGTTCAAAATGTTCATGAATTCATAATTTTCCAAAACTTACTCTCCTTATACCCAAACATGAAATTAATTCTCCAACTTTCTTAAAGATTCATTGATGCATGAAAAGATGAAGTCCAAATACATGAGGAATAACACAAATTAAACTTACTTGATAAATTTTCCCAAACCCATTTCCTTAATCTCAAGCTTGACTCAATTTATTTTAACCTCAATTTAATTCATAGTCATAGATGTTCCAAAATATGTTTAATTTGAGTTAAACTCTTAGATTACATTACATGCATGGGTTAATAATTAAGATCAAGACCCATATTTATTCTTTAATTCTTCCAAATTACATGCATGTAGAAATAAGGCCCAATTCATGCAAGATTCCAAAAATTAAATGCAAAATAATTAATTTCTAAATTGATTTCCATAAATTGAACATAACTACATGAATTCATCATCTTGCTAACTTTTTCTATTTATATGAAATTGAACCCAAGTTTAACAAATTTAAGAAATCATAGTTCATATTCTTGGTCCTAACTTGATTTTACATGCAAAGCCAAATCTTAACAATTTATAATTGATCTACAAAGCTTTATTTTTAATTCCCTCAAAATTCACCTTAAATCAATTTATATCTACATTATTTAAATAATAGAAGGAAGAGGATGAGATTTCTTACCTTAGAATGATTTTTCCACAATTTTGACTTGAATTTTTGATGTCTCACGGAGCCCTCTTCTTCTCCTCCTTTTTTTTTTTTTTTTGTTTTTTTTTTTCTCTGGTCTCTTTCTCTCTCTCTCTCTGATTCTCTTAATTCTTTTTTCTTTACTTCACCAAATGTGTGTTTTGGCCCCAAGGAAATTACCCTCATCTTGAACTCACCAACACACACATACACAGTTCACCTTTTGACCACAGCCTTACACGTGCACACACATATACACACACCCACTAATTTGCTGAATACACCCATGCTCATTTACACCCTTTAATTTTAGATTCTTCCATAAATTAATTTATATTTAGGATTAATTTAATTAACACTTAATCTTAATAAATCTTGATCAACACATAGTTAAATTAATTATAACAAATCATAAATCCCACATAATTTAATTAGTTTAGTTTGACTTCCATTAAGACCCAATTAATTATAATTAAATTTTATCAATCCGAATCAGATTTTTAGTCAGACTCTCAAAAGGCTCCAAATATTAAATTAAATTTATTATCATTATCAATTTTGTTTTTTTAAATCATCTAGGCCTTCAACTTCTGATTAGATTCCAAAATTCCGTCAATTAAATTACATGTTCAAATTAGATACCCCATAAATAAATTTAATTCATAATAATTACAATTCTCAATCTTCATAGTTTAATTAACTTGATTAACTCCAATTAGGATCTAATTAATCGAATCTTAATTTTACTAAACTGAAACGAATATTTAATTAAACTCCCAAATGGGTCCATAATTAAGATTAAATTGATTCGATTTCTTAACTTCACTTTCTTAAGCCATTTGGACCCTTAATTTCTAATTCCAAAATAAATCTTTAATAGAATCATATACGAGTCAGATCCCACAATTCTCATAAATCCCAAATTAAATTATCATACTCGGCAATTAAATTTCAAATCCTTTTAATTAATCAAGTACTAATCATTATACGTGATGGAGTCGTTACCTATCGCTAAAAGTTTATTTGAGACAAAGACGCTAACGCCGTTTCTAAAGGTTATTTATGAAGATTGCTTATGTCGCAAAAACAATCTACTTCTAATGTTTTTTGAGATGGTGAGGTGCCGTCTAAAAAAAAAAACTGCAATAAAATTATTAAAAATATGAAAATTGCCTGTATTAAATGAAAAATAACTGAAAAATAAACGATAATTACATAATAATATAAAAATTCCAGTATAAAAATAACAATTCATCCATAATAAAAATATCAGCAAAATTATCCTGCTACATAATATTGCATAATACATATACAATGTTTAAATACATAATGTTGTTCACAATTCAAAATAACATAAATCAAAAACAAAAGTTTTCATCATGATTCTTCCGTGAGTAACAAAAACAAAAGTTAATGGCAATCTTCGCACGCCTGCATTCCACAAGTGGGTCAACACCTCGTTTCGTGATTTTGGTGGGTCAGCACCTCGAATTCAAATTTCTTAAGGAACTAGTTTACCTTGAGTGAAATCCGGCTCTAACTCCCAAACCGGGAACCCGATTGGAGTTCCGTTTACTTCCACAAGTTTCTCGTGCCTAGGCGGTCGTGTGTGCCAAGTTTCGTTCCAAACCAACGCTGTTTGGTGAATTTGGGGCGTCAACATTTCGAATTCAAATTTCTTAAGGAACTAATTTGCCTAGAGTGAATTCCGGCTCTAACTCCCAAACCGGGAACCCGATTGGAGTATCGTCTTCTCCCACAAGTTTATCGTGCCTAGGCGGTTGTGTGTGCCAAGTTTCATACCAAACCGACGCCGCTTGGTAATTTTGAGGCGTCAACACCTCGAATTCAAGTTTCTTAAGAAACTAGTTTGCCTAGAGTGAAATCCGGCTCTAACTCCCAAACCGAGAACCAAATTGGAGTCCCGTCTTCTCCCACAAGTCTCTCGTGCCTAGGCGGTCATGTGTGCCAAGATTCATCCCAAACCGACACCGTTTGGTGATTTTGGGGCATCAACACCTCGAATTCAAATTTCTTAAGGAACTAGTTTGCCTAGACCAGAATCCGGCTCTAACTCCCAAATCGGGAACCTGATTCGAGCCCCGTCTTCTCCCATAAGTCTCTCGTGCCTAGGCGGTCATTTGTGCCAAGTTTCGTGCCAATCCAACCCCGCTTGGTGATTTTGGATCGTTAACACCTCGAATTCAAGTTTATTAAGGAACTAGTTTGCCTAGAGTGAAATCTGGCTCTAACTGCTAAACCGGGAACCTGATTGTAGTCCCATCTTCTCTCACAAGTCTCTGGTGCGTAGGCGGTCGTGTGTGCCAAGTTTCGTGCCAAACCGACTCTGTTCGGTGATTTTGGGGCGTCAACACCTCGAATTTAAATTTTTTAAGGAACTAGTTTGCCTAGTCTGAAACTCGGCTCTAACTCCCAAACCAGGAACCCGATTCGAGCCCCATCTTCTCCCACAAGTCTCTCGTGCCAAGGCGGTCATGTGTGCCAAGTTTCATGCCAATCCGACCCCGTTTCGTGATTTTGGGGCATGAACATCTCGAATTCAAATTTCTTAAGGAACAAGTTTGCCTAGACCGATATCCGGCTCTAACTCCCAAACCGTGAACCCAATGCAAGGCCCCCTCTTCTCCCACAAATCTCTCGTGCCTAGGCGATCGTGTGTGCTAAGTTTCGTGCCAAACCAATGCCGTTTGGCAATTTTGGGGTGTCAATACCTTGAATTCAAATTTCTTAAGGAACTAGTTTGCCCAGACCAAAATCCAGCTCTAACTCCCAAACCGGGAACCCGATTCGAGCTCCGTCTTCTCCCACAAGTCTCTCGTACCAAGGCGGTCGTGTGTACCAAGTTTCGTGCTAATCCAACCCCGTTTTGTGATTTTGTGGCGTCAACACCTCGAATTCAAGTTTCTTAAAGAACTAGTTTGCCTAGTGCCAAATCTGGCTCTAATTCGCAAATCAAGAACCCGATTGGAGTCCCGACTTCTCCTAGAAGTTTCTCGTGTGTGCCAAGTTTCGTTCCAAACCGACGCCGTTTGGTGATTTTGGGTGGTCAACACCTCGGATTCAAGTTTCTTAAGGAACTAGTTTGTCTAGAGTGAAATCCGAATTTAACTCCCAAACCGGGGACCCGATTGGAGTCCCGTCTTCTCCCACAAGTCTCTCGTGCCTAGACGGTCATGTATACCAAGTTTCGTGCCAAACCGACACCGTTTAGTGATTTTGGGGCATCAACACATCGAATTCAAATTTCTTAAGAAACTAGTTTCCCTAGACCGACATCCGGCTCTAACTCCAAAACCGAGAACCCGATTCAAGCCCCGTCTTCTCCCACAACTCTCTCGTGCCTAGGCGGTCATGTGTGCTAGGTTTCGTACAAATCCAACCCCGTTTGGTATTTTGGGGCGTCAACACCTCGAATTCAAATTTTTTAAAGAACTAGTTTGCCTAGAGCAAAATCCGGCTCTAACTCCCAAATCGGGAACCCGATTGGAGTCCCGTCATCTCCCACAAGTTTCTCGTGCCTAGGCGGTCGTGTGTGCCAAGTTTCATGCCAAACCGACGCCGTTTGGTGATTTTGGGGCACCAACACATCGAATTCAAATTTCTTAAGGAACTAGTTTGCCTAGACCGACATCCAGCTCTAACTCCCAAACTGGGAACCCGATTCGAGCCCTGTCTTCTCCCACAACACTCTCGTGCCTAGGCGGTCATGTATGCTAAGTTTCGTGCAAATCCAACCCCGTTTGGTGATTTTGGGGCGTCAAAACCTCGAATTCAAATTTTTTAAGGAACTAGTTTGCCTAGAGCAAAATCCGACTCTAACTCCTAAATCGGGAACCCGATTAGATTCCTATCATCTCCCACAAGTTTCTCGTGCCTTGGTGGTCGTCTGTGCCAAGTTTCGTGCCAAACCGACGCCGTTTGGCAATTTTGGGGCATCAACACCTCGGATTGAAATTTCTTAAGGAAACTAGTTTGCCTAGACCGAAATCCGGCTCTTAACTCCCAAACCGGGAACTCGATTCGAGCCCCGTCTTCTCTACAAGTCTCTCGTGCCTAGGCGGTCGTGTGTGCCAAGTTTCATCTTAATCCGACCCCAATTGGTGATTTTAGGGCATCAACATCTCGAATTCAAGTTTCTTAAGGAACTAATTTGCCTAGAGCAAAATCCGGCTCTAACTCCTAAACCGGGAACCTGATTTGAGTCCCGTCTTCTCTCACAAGTCTCTCGTGCCTAGGCGGTCGTGTGTGCCAAGTTTCGTGCCAAACCAACGTCGTTTGGTGATTTTGGCGTGTCAATAACTCGAATTCAAGTTTCTTAATAAACTAGTTTGCCTAGAGTGAAATCCGGCTCTAACTCCCAAATCGGGAACGCGATTAGAGTCCCGTCTTCTCCCACAAATTTCTGGTGCCCAGGCGGTCATGTGTGCCAAGTTTTGTGCCAAACCGACGCCGTTTGGTGATTTTGGGTCGTCAACACCTCGAATTTAAGTTTTTTAAGGAACTAGTTTGTCTAGATTGAAATCTGGCTCTAACTCCCAAACCAAGAATCCGATTGGAGTCCCGTCTTCTCCCACAAGTATCTCGTGCCTAGGTGGTCGTTTGTGCGATGTTTCGTGACAAACCAATGCCGTTTTGCGATTTTGGGGCGTCAACACCTCGAATTCAAATTTCTTAAGGAACTAGTTTGCTGAGACCCAAATCCGGCACTAACTTTAAAACCGGGAACGCAATTCAAGCCCCGTCTTCTCCCACAAGTATCATTTTCCTAGGCGGTCATGTGTGCCATGTTTCGTGCCGATCCGACCCCGTTTGGTAATTTTGGGGCATCAACATCTCGAATTCAAACTTCTTAAGGAACTAGTTTGCCTAGATCGAAATCCTTCACTAACTCTCAAACCGGGAACCCGATTTGAGCCTCGTCTTCTCCCACAAGTCTCATTTGCCTAGGCAGTCGTGTATGCCAAGTTTCGTGCCGATCCGACCCCGTTTGGTGATTTTGGGGCATCAGCATCTCGAATTCAAACTTCTTAAGGAACTAGTTTGCCTAGACTAAAATCTGGCACTAACTCCCAAACCGGGAACCAAATTGGAGCCCCGTCTCCTCCCACAACTCTCTCGTACCAAGGCGGTTGTGTGTGCCAAGTTTCATGCCAAACCGACGCCATTTGGCGATTTTAGGGCGTCAACACTTCAAATTTAAATTTCTTAAGGAACTAGTTTACCTAGACCGAAATCCTGCTCTAACTCCCGAATTGGAAACTCGATTTGAGCCCCGTCTTTTCCCACAAGTCTCTCGTGCTTAGGCGGTCGTGTGTGCCAAGTTTCGTGCCAAACCGACGCCTTTTTGTGATTTTGGGGCGTCAACACCTTGAATTCAAGTTTCTTAAAGAACTAGTTTGCCTAGAGTGAAATCCGACTCTAACTCCCAAACCGGGAACCGGATTGAAGTCCCGTCTTCTCCCACAAGTCTTTCGTGCTTAGGCGATCGTGTATGCCAAGTTTTGTGTCAAACCGACGCCGTTTGGCGATTTTGGGCCGTCAACACCTCAAATTCAAATTTCTTTAAGGAACTAGCTTGCCTAGAGCGAAATCAGTCTCTAACTCCCAAACCAGGAACCCGATTTAAGCCCCATCTTCTCCCAAAAGTCACTCATGTCTAGGCGGTCGTATGTGCCAAGTTTCGTGCTAATCCGACCCTGTTTGGTGATTTTGGGGCATCGATATCTCGAATTCAAATTTCTTAAGGAATTATTTTGCCTCGACCGAAATTCGGCTCTAAGTCCCAAACCGGGAACCCGATTCGATCCCCGTCTTCTCCCACAAGTCTCTCGTGCCAAGGCGGTCTTGTGTGCCAAGTCTCGTGCTAATCGGACCTCGTTTGGTGATTTTGGGGCGTCAACACCTCGAATTCATGTTTCTAAAGGAACTAGTTTGGCTAGAGTGAAATCTGGCTCCTACTCCCAAACCAAAAACACGATTGGAGTCCCGTCTTCTCCCACAAGTTTCTCGTACCTTGGCGGTCGTGTGTGCCAAGTTTTGTTCCAAACCGACGACGTTTGGTGATTTTGGGGTGTCAACACCTCCAATTCAAATTTCTTAAGGAACTAGTTTGCTAAGAGTGAAATCCGGCTCTAACTCCCAAACCGGGAACCCGATTAGAGTCCCGTCTTCTCCCACATGTTTCTATGTGCCTAGACAGTCGTGTGTGCTAGGTTTCGTGGAAACCAACGTCGTTTGGTGATTTTGGGGCATCAACACCTCGAATTCAAGTTTCTTAAGGAACTAGTTTGCCTATAGTGAAATCCAGCTCTAACTCCCAAACCGGGAACCCGATTGGAGTCTCGTCTTCTCCCACAAGTCTCTCGTACCTAGGCGGCCGTGTGTGCCAAGTTTCGTCCCAAACCATCATCGTTTGGTGATTTTGTGTCATCGACACATCGAATTCAAATTTCTTAAGGAACTTGTTTGCCTAAACCAGAATCAGGCTCTAACTCCCAAACTAGGAACCCGATTCGGGCCCAATCTTCTCCCACTAGTCTCTCTTGCCTAGGCGGTCGTGTATGCCAAGTTTCGTGCCAATCCGACCCTGTTTGGTGATTTTGGGGCGTTAACACCTCGAATTCAAGTTTTCCAAGGAATTAGTTTGCCTAGAGTGAAATCTAGCTCTAACTCCCAAGCCGGGAACCCGATTGGAGTCTCATCTTCTCCCACAAGTTTCTCGTGCCTATGCGGTCGTGTGTGCCAAGTTTAGTGCCAAACCGACGCCGTTTCGTGATTTTGGTGGGTCAACACCTCGAATTCAAATTTCTTAAGGAACTAGTTTGCCTAGAGTAAAATCCAGCTCTAACTCCCAAACCGGGAACCCGATTAGAGTCCCGTTTCTTCCACAAGTTTCTCGTGCCTAGGTGGTCGTGTGTACCAAGTTTCGTTCCAAACCGACGCTGTTTGGTGATTTTCGGGCGTCAACCTCTCAAATTCAAATTTTTTAAGAAACTAGTTTGCATAGAGTGAATTCCGGCTCTAACTCCCAAACCGGGAACCCGATTGGAGTGCCGTCTTCTCCCACAAGTTTATCGTGCCTAGGCGGTCGTGTGTGCCAAGTTTCGTGCCAAATCGATGCCGTTTGGTGATTTTGGGGCATCAACACCTCGAATTCAAGTTTCTTAAGAAAATAATTTGGCTAGAGTGAAATCCGGCTCAAACTCCCAAACCGGGAACCAAATTGGAGTCCTGTCTTCTCCCACAAGTCTCTTGTGCCCAGGTGGTCATGTGTGCCAAGATTCATCCCAAACCGACGTCGTTTGGTGATGTTAGCGCATCAACACCTCGAATTCAAATTTCTTAAGGAACTAGTTTGCTTAGACCAGAATTCGTCTCTAACTCCCAAATCGGGAACCCGATTCGAGCCCTGTCTTCTCCAATAAGTCTCTCGTGCCTAGGCGGTCGTTTGTGCCAAGTTTCATGCCAATCTAACCCCGTTTGGTGATTTTGGGTCATTAACACCTCGAATTCAAGTTTCTTAAAGAACTAGTTTGCCTAGAGTGAAATCCGGCTCTAACTGCCAAACCGAGAACCTGATTGTAGTCCCGTCTTCTCTCACAAGTCTCTCGTGTCTAGGCGGTCGTGTGTGCCAAGTTTCGTGCCAAACCGATGCCGTTCGATGATTTTGGGGCGTCAACATCTCGAATTCAAATTTCTTAAAGAATTAGTTTGTCTAGTCCGAAACTCGGCTCTAACTCCCAAACCAGGAACCCGATTCGAGCCCCGTCTTCTCCCACAAGTCTCTCGGTAACTCCCAAACCGAGAACCAGATTGGAGTCTCGTCTTGTGCCAAGAACTTAGCCTCATATGAGCAGTAAGGTCATAATATCTTGTGTACTGGTTCTTCTTTAAAAATCAAACACTAATGAGATGAATAAAAAACCTAAGCTTATAGATCAAAAGTAAAAGGAGAAGTTATCTAGTAGCATATGCTGCTCAAATACTAAATACCACTTGCATACTAAATCTAATTACCCGTCACTTTAAGGAGATCTTTGTTTAATTCATGTCCTGTCTATGCTAAAGACACCAACTGTCCTTGTAACAATAAAACAAATGTCATATCTCTACCAATTTGTTAACAAAAACACAAGAAACAGCTCACAAAGTACAACCTGAATCGCAGTAATGAACTCCTTAAAACCTAGAAATCCTTTTCGTTTGGAGTCTGCGATTGCCCAAACCTTTAAAAACAAAAACAAAAAACATATTTATAAGGAGAGAAACTAAAAAAAAAGGCAAGTGTAAGCACTTAAGAACTAACCGATTAGAAAAATGACAAAAACAAAATAAACTATCACATGATTGAATTAGCCTATTAGATTGACACGTGCATATGCTCTCATAAACAAAACTAGTCTTATAATTTGAGAGCCACATTGTTTATTCTATTACCTTGTGAAAAACTTGCAATATTGTTTCTCATAAAATATATCAATCAAAAACATCATGATCATCATTATAAATGAAATTAAAAAATCCCACCAATAAATGAGTCAACTTCCAATGAAAGGTATTCAAAAATCAAAATTGTCAAAAATCAAAATTTTTCCTCATTTGTAATTTTGAAAACTAAAAACAAATTTCAAAGTGTAATTATACAACTGCGGGGTAAGAGTAACAATCATTTAAATATTACATATTCATATATTTGCTAATAGATGAGGTCACACTGGATGTATATATGAATTTGTTTCTTAATAAAAATGTTTTGGACACATTTTAGTGTTTTATGGGAGGGAGGAACTAGAAAGACTTTTTGAATAACTATTTGTGATTAAAAAAAAAATTTTATAGGGTATTACCCTTCCCTGCATCTTTATCATTATTTTCATTACTATGTCCAGTGAAGAAGAAAAGATCACATCAACTAGAAGATTTTGATTTTAAGCCACATGAATGCAATTGCAAAAGCTTGTAGATTCTTATAGTTAATATTTAAAAAATTGAGGTTGAGTTTTCTTCAACCACAGGAGAGAATGATGTAGTTCAGTGAATCAATATAGAAATAAAGCAACAAAACACAACAATTTTAGACAAATCTAAGGGTTTTGATTTCCTTCAAACCAATGTTCGATCAAATATGAAATTTCTATCTCATTTCTCTCTCTAGAAGTACGAATTAGTTACCTGGTGAATGAGAGAGGAGAGATCTGGATTTGTGTAATTTAAACTACATATCAGTTAAGAAAATAATCATAAATTAGAAAACGATTTATAGAGAAAATAATCAGACAAATCAAAAATTGTATACGATTGATTTATATATGTAGAGAAAGAGAGTGTAAAGAGAGAGACGATGAATCAACTCACAAAGAAATCGGAATCGAACGACCTCGCCGTAGAAGAAATTTGTCACCGGAGATGCCAAGGCCAACGGCGGATTTATGGAGGGGAATCAAACTCCAAGGGGAATCAATGCCAAAGACGCGTTCATGTTTCTGAATCGGAGGAACAGTGGTTGGTGGTGGCGCTCGTGTGTTTGTGTGAGACGCCGATGGAGAGAGAGAGAGAGAGAGAGAGAGGGTATGAGAATGATGTATGTATGCTACCATAGATATTTTCCAAGTGCTTTGTTCAATCCTTTGCATAAAAAATAAAAATTGGAGGAAAAAATTGTAGATAAAAAGATTTCAAGTATGAGTTTATAAATTATTTTTGTATTAAAAAAAATGTAGATTATAAATAGAATATCTAGTTTATTGGGGGAAAAAATAAAAAAAAAATGTCATATTTACTAGAAATTTATAAATATCTAAGAACATGTATAAATTTTTTATTATTATTTATTATTAAAATATAATTTGGTAAAAAAAACATCTTGAATTTATAAATATCTAAGAACACCTAGAATTTTGTTTTTATTATTTATAATTAAAATATAATCTCTCTAGAGAATGAGAGGGTTTGGGACAAAAACAGGCATGGATCTAAAATGAGAGGGCGTGTGGCGTAAGTTTTTAAATTTTTTTTTTTTTACTTTTTAAATTCAAATAATTTTCATATACTTAGAAGGAAAATATTTTTAAATTTTCTAAAACAATCACTAAATTCAAAATATATAAAATTTAATATTTTACGACACGGAATGCATGTTGTCTTAAGTGCAAATATTTTATAACATATTTTTGTATGCCGTGAAAATATACATTTTTCACGGCATACTTTTGCATGTCATAAAAAAATTGGATTGATTTTTTTTTTTTCTTAAAGAAATTTTCACGACATTCATTAGCATGTGTCATGTAAAGTTATAATATTTTACAACATGAAATATATGTCGTCTTAAGTGCAAATATTTTACGACATATTTTTGTAAGTTGTGAAAACATATATTTTTTACGGCATACTTTTGCATACCATAAATATATGAATTAATGACTTACATGGTATGTATGTTGTTATTGACAAAACATTAACAGCTTGCAAAAAGAAAATATCATAGAATGTACTAACTACGACATGCATTTAATGCATGTCGTAAATATGATGCTGTAAATAGTTAGTTTTGTTGTAGTGGTGTTTGGGTGTGCAAGGTGCATACCGTATGTATTTGCATAAATTTTCACGAATATATATAAGTTAGCTCACAAAATCGCATCCCTGCCATAGGTTTATTATTAGCTAATGATACTAGTGTTGTGAATAACGTAATATCACCGTTGCATTGAATTTTTATTTTTACTCTACAAAGATATGAGCCATAACATTCTGATTTATTTGCCTTTCATAAACTATTGTTATTAAAATCATCATTTGGATCTTAAAATCTCATGATTCAATGATTTAAGTTAGGCCAAACAATCTTGGATTACACATTAGAATCTTAAATTTTGCAATATCTTAAAGTAATTATAATCTTAGTCATAAATCATACTACGATCCTGTTCCTATTATTTTTTTATTATATATGTATATATTTATTTAAATTTTTGACTATAAACTCTTTCTCCAAACATTTTCTCTAATTTATATTAACATAAAATATATTATATCAAATTTATCTTTTTTCTTTAATGTTTTTCAAATTATTTAACATACATTATCATTATTGATAATTTTTGATTTACTTTACATTGAAAATAAAATCTTATGATCCTCGATTCGTTTTATGGGCACTTGCATATTCTAAAAAATATACATAAATTACCTCACAAAATCACGAAAGTTTTCACAAACATACTTAAGTTAATCCATAAATAATTGAGAAATCACAACTTATGTATATTTGTGAGAACCCTGTAACTATCTTGCCACATTTACATAGGAGAACAAATAACAAACAATTATTAGATAGTGATGCTATATCACTAATATCACTGTTATATTACCAAAAAAAAAATATCTTAAATTTGTGAGGGAATGAAGCCATACCTTTGATTTATTTATTTAATTTTTTTTTTGTTGAGAGACAATAAATTAAAAGAAAAACAGAGTACAAGAAAAAATAAATAAAAAGGGAAATTTGGTGATAGACCCCTCACTGTCTAATTTATCTTTTAAAAGGACAAAAATTATATAGATCCTTTCAAAATTCCCTAATATTTTAAAGCCATCCTCACAATGTATTTCAGAGTAAAATTTACTCTGAATCACAATAAAATTTATTATGATTCAAAGTAAAATTTTATATCGTTAAGAAAATCAACATGTTTTTAACCAGAGTAAAATTTTACTGTTACAAAAAATAAAATGTACACTAAATGAATGAACCAAAGTCAAATTTTACTTTTAGATCTATGAACAAATAAACAAAAAAAGAAAAAAAGAAGCCAATTGATATACATTTTTGTTCACTCTCTATACGTTCTAACCCCAATCACACCAACGTTCCCCATCTCAAACAGATCAGAGCTTGCATAGCTCATATAATCATTCATCATGCATTGAACCCCACTACTAGGCATAATAGAACTCTCATGTTCCTTCACTTCGCCATCTCCACTCCTAAAATCACAGGCAAAGGTCTGAACATATTAATATATATGTATATAAGGAGAGAGAGAAAGCAAGACTTTTGAGTTTGAACAGAAGAGTAAGATTGAGATCTCAGGTCTAACGTTAGGTGGAGATCTCAAATCTGACATGATCTGAGGAATGAGGCAACAGCAGAGGGGGGGAAGACGATGGAGTTGGAAAGAGAGACCAACTGAGAGAAGCAAGAGATGAGAGAAAGAGAGAGAGAGAGAGAGCGAAGATATGAGATCTGAGCACCACAGTGGTGAGATCGTCGTGATTGAATTGAAGATCTAGTTGAGGGTATAATAGTCAGATAAAATATTTAAATAATAAATTTTGTCCTTCATACAAAACTTTATAATTATGAGGGGGTTTTAAAAGGATAATTTATTTTTTTTAACAAGAAAATGAAGATAAGATGGGTTTATGGCCAAATTTTCCTAAAAAATGGGACTGCGTATAACCTAACCTCTTTAGTTTTTGCCTCGTTGTAGACGTCCCCGAACGCATCCCGGGGAGAAGGAGTGCGAATCCCCCCTCGTTCTAGTTCGATATTGGGTCTACTACAGTTCGAAGGACTCAAATGTCACGGTTCTCAATCTTGAACCGAAGAGTCCAAATCCGGCAAATCGTTTTGAAAATAGATTTTTTTGAAAGAAGTGCCAAACATGGACTACTTCGCCAGATACATAGTCGCCACCTAAATATTTTAAAATGGGAAATTTAGGAAACCCTGACTCGGTGCCAAAGGCCACGTGTCCGTCATCACCAAAGTTGCCTCGGCTCGGGAACTTGGGTACGATTAGAAGGTCACTGTGAGCACCTCGCCCGGTCAAAGACCGGCTTCTACTAACCATGATATCTGTTTTTGAAAACATTGTGCGTTCTTATTCCGGTTATTAGCCTAGGTTACTATGTGATGCGCACAGCATACAAGTATAGACTGAATCGCCTGAATTGGAACTAAACATTTCATGTTTGTTTGTTTGAAAATGGTTTGATGGTGCTACCCGCAGGTAGGCTAAGACGTGAATTTGCCACCCTCAGGTGGGCTTAGCAAACATGATTTTGCCACTATCTAGTGGGCTTAAAACAAACATTTGATGAATTGTCCCAATTCAAGTAACTCAACCTCCACCCACAGGCATTCAAGGCAGTTATATCACATAAACACATAGCCTCATGGTAAACATGCTATTCATGGCAACACTCACACGCATGCAAGGATGCTAAAGCATAAAACTCACCGAGTACTCCCAGCCAAAACCGAAGCTATGTTAGAAATCATGTATGGTCCTAAGTATACAGCAATGCCTAATGCAACACATGCAAAAATGCAACTATAGCAGGCTCGGTTGTTCTAAACATGGCATGTGAAATGCTACAACTAACACGTATTCAATTTAGAATTGAAATACAAATGCAGTTTGTATGATGCACCGAGCCCGGTGCGTGCAAAACAGATGAATGATGCAAACATGCTGTCATACTGCATGCTAACTGAAATATGCCCTATATCTAACCATCATAAGCGGGTAAATAAAAGGGAAGAAAGGCGTGGGGTTGGAAGACATACATCACACTCACCCACACTTATTACAATTATGCCCTCGCGCAGAGGGTCCGAATAAAATAATAATAATACAGTCCGAAATAAAAGAATAGTACAGTTCGAAATAAATATACAGATTCCTAATTAATTAATGAATTTAACTAAGAAAAACTGTAAACTGGCATGCAAGCCAAGGGGCTGCCTTGACTCCGCTCCGGATAATGAAGTGATGCATGTTTGGGCTGCTTTGCGCGGAGATCCACTGGGATGCCCCAATTAGCCTCTGTTTGAAATGTTTCTCGAAATGCGTGCCAAGTCCCAGAAAGTTGCTGATTCTTCATTTTGCTGCAACAGAGAGCAAGAGAGGGGCATAGCAATGTATTTCACAAATATATGCATACCTCGATTCTCGTGCCACCAATCACGCATATCAATGCATGATGGCCGAGGAGTCGTATTGCACAACTCAATATAGGATGAATGCACATGAATGCTACAACAAAACCTAACTCCATCATGGATAATCCGGAGTGTCGGTGACTTGGGAATTGAGACCCGTTCCGTCACTCGGAGTACGGAACGTGCCTTGTTTCCCGTGCCCGGGCTAACTCCTATCCCGAACATGATGCAATATGCATGATATGCATGAATGCAACTAAAATACAATCCTAGCATGCATAATGCTATGAAAATGAGATGCCTCGAAATGCGTGCACGTGAGCACGCAAACCGAGGCGATGACCCTAAGGCATAAAATGGTATACGCAATGCGAATGGACTTACACTAACATGAGTGGATCTCGGCCACACTCATATAAGAAGCCGTTGGATAAAAGTGAAGTGCCTCGAAATGCGTGCACACGGGCACGCAAACCGAGGCAATGGCATAAAGGCATGAAATGACATGAAATATGATATACAATGAGAATAAAATGAAATGTCTCGAAATGCGTGCCCACGGGCACGCAAACCGAGAAAGTGGCATACGGAATGCAACAAGACTAAAATGAGATATGTGATGCAATATGGGCTTATACTAACATGAGTGAGCCTCAGCTACACTCACACAGGAGGCCAATGGATGAGAATGGAGTGCCTCGAAATGCGTGCACACGCAAAAGCGCAAAGGCATACGGAATGCAATGAGACTAAAATGACATACAGAATGCAAAATGGACTTACACTAACATGAGTGAGCCTCAGCCACACTCACATAAGATGCCGTCGGATGAAAATGAAGTGTCTCGAAATGCGTGCACACAGGCACGCAAACCGAGGCAATGGCCCTAAGGCATGAAACAGCATATGCAATGCAAATTGGGCTTACACTAACATGAGGGAGCCTCGGCCACACTCACACAAGATGCCGTCGGACAAAAAAGAAGTGCCTCGAAATGCGTGCACACGGGCACACGAACTGAGGCAATGGCCCTAAGGCATGAAATGGTATGCAAAATGAGACGTGGCATATGGCATATGGAAAATGCAAATTTCAGCAGCTAAAATGATGCAAAAACAGCCCCCGAATTATAGCAAAAGTACACCCGATGCCCGAAATGCTATGTTGAGTACCCGAAATGACTTGCAGCTACGCCAAACATGCATAATATGGACATGAAGTGTAGAGACAGATGCTAGGCAGTCCCTAAAATAGCCTTTTTCCAGTACAAAGTATGGTCCAACAACAAACACAAGTATGGCAAAAATAGCATGCAAAAATGGGGGAAAAGAGGGGAATCATGAAGCAAGTGATATATGCAATGCTCAAACTGAAAAATACAGTTCTACAACATTGAATAGGGACCAAAAATATGAACATTTACAGCTTATGAAAACCCCTAAAACAGTATGTAGATATGCTCAACATAGCATGCAAAATATGAGCCAAAAGAGGGCTATAAAGAGAGGTATACCAAGAATTCACCAAACAGCCTAAGACCCTTAACAAAAGATGACAATAAGGCCAAAATGTGACTCTTTCCAGACCTGATCATGGCCGAAAACAGAAGAAAAATAGGCCTAACAAAGCATGCAAAATGAGGGCCAAAGAGGGATATAAAGGCAAACACAACATGGAGACTCCCAACAAGGTTGGTCCCTTCTACAATGTTGTAGAGGGATATAAAATAAGCCTACTCACAGTTTAAGGAATGCTCCAAAAACAAATGCACATAAGCTAAAAATAGCATGCAATTTTACGGTAAATATGATAGATTATGAAGCAAGTTCATGATAGAGAGGCAAAACATGGTTGAGCTTTTCTTCAATGTTGAAGAGAGGCTCAAAATAGGCCCACTCACAGTTTATTACATGCTCGAAAACAGATCACTCATAGGCTAGAAAAAGCGTGCAAAAACAAAGGCTAAACATGGATTCAAAGCAAGTGGCATATGGAGCATGAAAACAAAGTTGAGCCCTTATTCAATGTTGAAGAGGGGCTCAAAATAGACACAATAACAGTTCATGAGATGCTCCAAATCAGATCACACATAGGCCAAATATTCAATGCAAAATAATGGCATATAAGAGTGTATTGAAGGAAGTGTAAGATAGAGGGCTCAAATAGGGTTGAGCCCTTAAACAAACATCAAGAATAGCTCAAAAGAGGACCACTTTCAGTATTGGTAGGAGCTCAAAATAGTGAGCAAGTAGGGTTAAGAAAAGAGACAAGAAAATGGTGTAAAAGAGAGGGATTGAGACTTACCCTTGAAGACCTTTCTTTCTTTGCTTCTTGACTTGAGAAATGTTGCCTTTAAGCCTCTAAGGACCTCTTCTTGTTGCTAGAAATGAAGTGGTGATGGTAGTGCTTGATGATGATGAACAAAAGGCACCAAAACTTGAAGATTTTAGAGAAATGGAGATAGAGGAGTGTATGTATGCTTGAGAGCAAATTTTCTAACCCTTGGGACAAGTTCTTGGCTGCCTTATATGGACAAAAGGAGGGGTGTAAAGGTGAAGGGAAATGCACCTAAGCTTTTCCCTCCAAAATATCCCCCGGATTCAAAGAGATATTTGGAGAAAGCAATTTATCTGGTGTGTAGCATGTGTTTCAAGGAGCATGGCCAGCACTTTTGTTGGAGGTGGCCGCCACCCTAGCCGGCTAGGGCAAAATGGAAACCGAGAATTGCTGGCCGAGCTCTATACATTGGTGTCCTCCCATGTCTCCTCTTCAAGGCCCTGTGGTGAATTTGGCAACTCAACCGGGAGAAACAACAATCCAACCCTAGGAGAGGCTCAAAATGAAAAGAATAATTCTTGCCGACACCATTTTTAGGGTCCTCCCATGTGTGTACAACACAAATATGTGGTTTCGCTCAAGAAAATGGCCCCTGGGTGCTCAACATTAGCCTCGAAGTGAGAAAAACGACCGGGCGCCGAAGAGCATAACTGGTTCTTTGAGACAATTGCTAGGATCCCACCCCCGCTGACCTTCTGGTGATAAAACAGAGGTACCGCCAAAATGAACAAAAATCGATGCAAAACAATGCTCGGGGCCAAACACGCAGCCGGTCCAAACCCGTTAAATGCGAAAGTGGCATTTGGCCGCGAAGTGGGTATCTAAGACCCCAGTGTCCCTCAAAAGGGAGTAAATGAGATGTATGCTAGAAACCGGAGAAATCGGAGATGGTTGGGTGGTCCCGAACCGAGGCACACGGCCTGACGACTCCGAAAACCGAGAACCGGGCTCCAAAATGGGCAAAATGAACTACGGCCACGAAATGTAGCCCACGGCCACTGGGAGATAGTCTACGGGACCTCTCCCTCCCTTCAGGAAGGAAAACAGAGAAAAACCGAGTCTGGTTCGCAAACCGAGACAAGGCACGGAAGAGAGTTCGGGAGTCTGGGGGCAGGGCGCGCGGCCACGACTCTGAGACTTCTGAACGAGCACAGTATGCAACATCACCGAGCGCTCAATCGGTGATGTCTGAGTCTTAAGGTCGGTCAAAATGGGGTGTCTACACTCGTCTCCTCCGCCTCTATCATGATCTCGACATGTGCTACGGCTTCAACAAGCCGGTCATATTCCCTAATCATATTGCCGAAAACTAAAAATCTATGTAGGAAACAAAGGGAATATCACAAAACTCCCTATTCCTAACATAAAAAGTCTAGATCTACATTCTAGAAGTGTAAATCTACATTTTAAAAGTGTGAAAAAGGTTGTCAGATCATCATCGAAACTTGGCCAGGAATCACCTAAAGATTGAAGCCCTCGTCCCTCTCTCTCTAGAACTCAATCTTTCATTGTTGATAAGTGGTTTTTAGACTATTTTTTATTTTATAAACAAATTGACGATTAAAATCCCGATGCAATTGCCATTAGAATAGGAAGTTATGCAGGAAGCAAACTTTTTTCTACACAATTTTTGTAGGTAGTGTTTAATTCATTGGAATGAAATGATCATTCTATTAAAATGTTTATTCTCACGTTTAATTGATTAAAAAAATAATAAAAAATACATTACAATTGTAATCAATAGTTATCAAATTGAATGATCATTCACTAGTAGAGTTTAAAGAATGATCATTATATTCCATTCAATTTCATTCTATCTCATTCCCATAAATCAAATAGAACATATCAGATGTGTCAAAATTACCTCCCATTGTGACAAAAGAGTGATTCCATAGTTGTGAGACTTGTACCATGCAAGTCAGGACTACATTGTTAGGGTGAGTTTGGTTACTTTGTCCATAAATTCTTATATCTCTAAACCTCTCTTATCATGTTGTATAGTTAAGAGAGAGGCGTGAAAAAAGGGACATAAACATTAGGACAAGGACTTAACTTATGACTACGCTATTAAAGTTGATAGAGTTTGGTTCCTTTATCTCAAAATGCTCGTGTCCCTATGTTTCAAACCTCTCTTATCATGTTGTACGACTGAAAAGAAAGGCACACATATTGGTACGAAAACTATTATGCTGAGGTTTGATATGACCTATTCTTATGAAAATAAAAAGCAAAGCAAAATGAAGAGGATTAACACACAGTTCAACAAATTCAAGGCACAACTCAAGCTACAGTTGCAGCCTCAGCTCAGGTTATAGCTCAAGGTCTTAGGCTTAGGTTTACGCTTAGCTATTTTGTTGCATGGTACAAAATAGCTTAAACAAAATATCTTAGACCACTATTTGTTTTTAACTTAAGTGGGCCAAAATAAGTTAACAGTCATGAGAAGGCCCGGGGAACACCGCGAACACCTCAACAGGGACCAATGTAAGTTGTGGAAACTTATAGAACTAGCGCGGGACTCCCAGTTTGAAAACTAAGTGGAAAAAGACACTTTTTTCACACTTAAGCTTGAAAATAGTCCATCGGGGTCCAAAACTATGTAACAGTCATGAGAAGGCTCGGGGAACACCTAAAACACCTCGGGAGGGAGCATTGTAAGTTGTGGAAACTTACGGAACTGGCACGAGACTCCCGGTTTGAAAACTAAGTCAAAAAATGTACTTTTTCACACTTAAGGTTGAAAATAGGCCATCGGGGGCCAAAATCTTGTAAGAGTCACAACAAAGCCCCGGGAACAACTCAAACACCTCGGGAAGGACCAATGTAAGTTGTCGAAACTAACGGAACTAGCACGGGACTCCCGGTTTCAAAACTAAGTCAAAAAAATGCATTTGTTTCACACTTAAGGTTAAAAATTGGCCATCAAGGGCCAAAATCCTGTAACAATCACAAGAAGGCCCGGTGAACACCTCAAACACCTTGAGAGGGAGAAATGTAAGTTGTGAAAATTTACGAAACTGGCATGGGACTCCCGATTTGAAAACTAAGTCGAAAAATGCACTTTTTTCACACTTAAGGTTGAAAATAGGTCATCGGGGGCCAAAATCATATAACAGTCATGAGAAGGCCCAGGGAACACTTCAGACATCTTGGGAGGGAGCAATGTAATTTGTGGAAACTTATGGAACAAGTACGGAACTCTCGGTTTAAAAACTAAGTCGAAAAATGAACTTTTTTTCAAATTTAAGATTGAAAATAGGCCATTGGGGGCCAAAATCGTGTAACAGTCACGAGAAGGCCCAGAGAACACCACAAACGCCTCGGGAAGGACCAATGTAAGTTGTGAAAACTTACGGAACTGGCACGGGGCTCCCGGTTTGAAAACTAAGTAAAAAAATGTATTTTTTCACACTTAAGTTTGAAAATAGGCTCTCGGGGGCCAAAATCGTGTAACAGTCATGAGAAGTCCTGGGAAACACCTCAAACACCTCGGAAGGGACCAATGTAAGTTGCTGAAACTTACGGAACTAGCACAAGACTGTCGATTTGAAAACTAAGTCCAAAAAGATACTTTTCTCAAACTTAAGCTTGAAAATAGGCCATCGGGGAGCCAAAATCTTGTAACAGTCACAAGAAAGCCCCAAGAACACATCAAACACCTCGGGAGGGACTAATGTAAGTTGTGGAAACTTACGGAATTAGCACGGACTCCTGGTTTGAAAACTAAGTCAAAAAATACACTTTTATGACACTTAAGATTGAAAATAGGACATCGGGGGCCAAAATTGTGTAAGAGTCACGAAAAGGCCGGGGGAACACTTGAAACACCTCGAGAGGGAGCAATGTAAGTGGTGAAAACTTACGAAACTAGCACAGAACTCCCAGCTTTAAAACTAACTCGAAAAAGGCACTTTTTTCAAACTTAAGCTTGAAATAAGCCATCGGAGGCCAAAATCGTGTAACAGTCACGAGAAGGCTCAGGGAACAATTGCAACATATTGGGAGGGAGCAATGTAAGATTTGGAAACTTACGGAACTGGCACAGGACTCCCGACTTAAAAACTAACTAAAAAAATGCACTTTTTATACACTTAAGATTGAAAATAGGCCATCGGGGGCCAAAATTGTTTAACAATCACGAGAAAGCCTGTGAAACATCTCGAGAGTGACCAATGTAAGTTATGGAAACTTACAGAACTAGGACGGGACTCCCGGCTTGAAAACTAAGTCAAAAAATGCATTTTTTTTCACACTTAAGCTTTAAAATAGGAAATCGGGGCCAAAATCACGTAACAATTGTAAGAAGTCCCAGGACAACTCAAACACCTCGGGAGGGAGCAGCGTAAGTTGTGAAAACTTACGGAACTGACACGGGACTCCTGGTTTAAAAACTATGTCATTTTTTCACACTTAAGTTTGAAAATAGGCCATCGGGGGCAAAAATCGTGTACAGTCATGAGAAGGCCCGGGGCACACCTCAAACACCTCGGGAGGGACTACCGGTTTCAAAACTAAGGAGTTGTTTGGGATAAACTAAATAAGTGCACTTTTTGACTTTTTATAAAATATGGGTTGGGTATGGGTTGGGTTTGAAGTGATGTGGTAGAAAGGTGATGTGACTTAAATAAGATAGCAACTTTTTGACTTTTTTTGGTTATGCCAAACCACGCCTAAGTCAAAAAATGCACTTTTTTCACACTTAAGTTTGAAAATAGGTTATCAGGGGCCAAAATTGTGTAACAGTCACGAGAAGGCCCGATGAACACCTCAAACACCTCGAGAGGGACCAATGTAAGTTGTAGAAACTTACCGAACTAGCACGAGACTCCCGGTATGAAAACTAACTTGAAAAAGGCACTTTTTTCAAACTTAAGTTTGAAAATAGGCCAAATCAAAATAAAAGTAATGACGAGAAGGCCCAGGAACATCTTAAACACCTTGGGAGAGACCAATGAAGGTTGCGGAAACATACGAAACTGTCACGGGACTCCCAGTTTGAAAACTAAGTCCAAAAAGCCATTTTTCTCACACTTAAGCTTGAAAATAAGCCATCGGGGGCCAAAATCGTGTAATAGTCACGAGAAGGCCTCGGTAACACATCAAACACCTCAGGAGAGACCAATGTAAGTTGTGAAAACTTACGGAACTAGCACGGGACTTTCGGTTTGAATACTAAGTCAAAAAAGGCATTTTTTTCACACTTAATCTTGAAAATAGGCCATCGGGAGCCAAAATCCTGTAACAGTCACGAGACGTCCCGGGGAACACCACAAACACCTCGGAAGGGACCAATGTAAGTTGTGGAAACTTACAGAACGAGCACGGGACTCCTGGTTTGAAAACTAAGTCTAAATGGGCACTTTTTCCCACTTAAGCTTAAAAATATGCCATCAGGGGCCAAAATCGTGCTACAGTCACGAGAAGGCCCAGGGACACATCAAACACCTCGGAATGGACCAATTTAAGTTGTGGAAACTTACTAAACTAGCACGGGGACTCCCCCTTTGAAAACTATGTCAAAAAATTAACTTTTTTCACACTTAAGCTTGAAAATAGGCCATCGGGGACCAAAATTGTGTAACAGTCATGAGAAAGCCAGGGAAACACCTCAAACACATTGAAAGGGACCTATCTAAGTTATGGAAACTTACAGAACTAGTACGGGAATCCCGGTTTGAAAACTAAGTCGAAAAAGACACTTTTTTCACACTTAAGCTTGAAAATAGGCATTCGGGAGCCAAAATCGTGAAACAGTTATGAAAAGGCCAGGGGAACACCGTAAACACCTCGGGGGGAACCAATGTAAGTTGTGAAAACTTACGGAACTGGCATGGACTACTGGTTTGAAAACTATGTCAAAAAATACACTTTTTTCACACTTAAGGTTAAAAATAGGCCATTAGAGCTAAAATCGTGTAACAGTCACGAAAAGGACTGCACAACACGTCAAGAGAGACCAATGTAAGTTTTGGAAACTTACAGAACTAGCACGAGGCTCCCGGTTTGAAAACTAAGTCCAAAAGGCACTTTTCTCACACTTAAGCTTAAAAATAGGCCATCGGTGGCCAAAATCATGTAACAGTCACGAGATGGCCCCAGGAACACATCAAACATCTCGGGAGGAACCAATATAAATTGTGGAAACTTACGGAACTAGCACGGGATTTCCGGTTTGAAACGTAACTTGAAAAAAGACACTTTTTTCACACTTAAGTTTTAAAATAGGTCATCGAGGGCCAAAATAGTGTAACAGTCACGAGAAGGCCTGTGGAACACCTCAAACACCTCGGGAGGGAGCATTGTAAGTTGTGGAAACTTATGGAACTCACACGGAACTCCCGGTTTGAAAACTAAGTAAAAAAATGGACTTTTTCAAACTTAAGGCTGAAAATAGGCCATCGGAGGCCAAAATCATGTAACAGTCATGGAAAGTCCACGGGACTCCCGATTTGAAAACTAAGTCCAAAAAGGCACTTTTCTCACACTTAAGCTTGAAAATAAGCCATCGGCGGCCAAAATCGTATAACAGTCACGAAAAGGCCCGGGAACACATCAAACACCTCGGGAGGGACCAATGTAAGTTTTGGAAACTTACGGAATTATCACGAGACTTCCGGTTTGAATAGTAAGTCGAAAAAGACACTTTTTTCACACTTAACATTTAAAATAGGCCATCGGGGGCCAAAATCGTGTAACAGTCACAAGATGGCACGGAAAAGTCCTCAAACACCTCGAGAGGGACCAATGTAAGTTGTGAAAACTTACGAAACTAGCACAGGACTCCCGGTTTGAAAACTAAGTCAAAAAAGAAACTTTTCTCGCACTTAAGCTTGAAAATAGGCCATCGGGGGGACAAAATCGTGTAACAGTCACGAGAAGACCCAAGAAACATATCAAACACCTCGAGCGGGACCAATGTATGTTGTGAAAACTCACGGAACTAGCACGGGACTCCCGGTTCTAAAACTAAGTTAAAAAATGCACTTTTTTCACACTTAAGGTTGAAAATAGGTCATCGGGGCCGAAGTCATGTAACTGTCACAAGAAGGCCCAGGGAACATCTCAGACACCTCAAGAGGGACCAATGTAAGTTGTGAAAACTTACGGAACTACCACAGGACTCCCCGTCCGAAAAGTAAGTCCAAAAAGCCACTTTTCTCACACTTAAGGTTGAAAATAGGCCATCGGGAGCCAAAATCGTATAACAGTCACGAGAAGGCCCCAGGAACACATCAAACATCTCTGGAGGGACCAATGTAAGTTGTTGAAACTTACGGAACTAGCACGGGACATCTGGTTTGAAAACTATGTCGAAGAATGCACTTTGTTCACACTTAAGCTTGAAAATAGGCCACTGGGGGCCAAAATCATGTAACAGTCACGAGAAGTCCCGGGGAACACCTCAAACATCTCGGGAGGGACCAATGTAAGTTGTGGAAACTTACGGAACTAGCACGAGACTCCCAGTTTGAAGACTAAATCTAATAAGACACTTTTCTCACACTTAAGCTTGAAAATAGGACATCGGGGGGCCAAAATCGTGTAACAGTCATGGGAAAGCCCCGGGAAGTAATCAAACACCTCGGGAGGGACCAATATAAGTTATGGAAACTTACGAAACTAGCATAAGACTCCCGGTTTGAAAACTAAGTCAAAAAATGCACTTTTATCGCACTTAAGATTGAAAATAGGCCATCGGGGGCCAAAATTGTGTAACAGTCACGAGAAGGCGGGGGGAATATCTCAAACACCTCGAGAGGGACCAGTGTAACTTGTAAAAACTTTTAGAACCAGCACGGAACTCCCGGTTTGAAAAGTAAGTCGGAAAAGGCACTTTTTCACACTTAAGCTTGAAAATAAGCCATTGGGGGTTGAAATCCTCTAACAGTCACGAGAAGGCCCGGGGAAGATTACGCCAAACTTTGTTGAAGGGCCAACAACATATGTCCACTATATTTTCCAGAACTTGAGCCATCAATGATGCCGATAAGTTAAGTGGAAATGATCTAGCTGGTGAAGAAGGGGTACTCTAAACAGTTGATGCGGCTTTTGTTCTTCTGCTTCATGTGATCGGTGGCAAAGAAACTAACACTGAGTATCTTTAAACCAAATCTGTAGTCTTACAAAGTCTACCAACACGAGTCCACTTGGGTATATTTGACTGTTCTGAAACTATGGTGCCTAACTACCTTACAAAAATAAAACAAAACCCCCCAATCAAATTTTAGCAGCGTGCTGGTTCAATTGATTACTACTAAATCACATTGAAAAAATGAACTCAAACCCCACAAACTGAAATGCCTGAACCATTCATCTAAATCTGAGAATCCTCATACATTGCACATAACTGTAGACACCCCATTTTTGACCGACCTTAAGACTCAGACGTCACTGATTGAGCGCTTGGTGATATTGCATATCGCGTTCGTCCAGGAGTTTCAGAGTCTCGGCTGCGAGCCTTGCCTCCGGACTTCCGGACTCTTTTGTGCTTCGCCTCGGTTTGCGAACCAGGCTCGGTTTTCTCTGTTTCTCTTCCCAGAGGGAGGGAGAGGTCTCATAGATCATCTCTCAGTGGCCGTGGGCTACGTTTCATGGTCATAGGCCCTTTTTCCATTTCGGAGCCCGGTTCCTGGTTTTCGGAGCCGTCAGGCCATGTGCCTCGGTTCGGGACCGCTTAACCACCTCCGTTTGTCCCGGTTTTTGGCATACATCTTATTTACTCCCTTTTTAGGGACACTGTGATCCGAGAGACCAACTTCGTGGTCGAGTACCACTCCCGGTGCCTAACAACTCATTTTTGGGGCCCCAAATTGCGTGTTTCGGCTCCCGAACCTTCATTATACATTGTTGGGCTCCGACCCAAACTACAAAGTGTCTTATTTTGAGCCCCTCTTCGACTTTGTTGAAGGGCTCTCGGCCATTTGAGAACCGTAGCTACCGCTTTCCCTTTTGGGAGAAATTTGAATTTCATTTCCCCCCATTTTTCCCCCTCTTTTCTAAACGTTTTTGGCTATAAATACAGCACTCCAGACCTGTTTTAAGGGTTAGAAAATCTGGTTTGAGAGCTCCTATATTGTATCTCTCTCTCTCTATAATTCCAAGCTCCAAAACTCTCAAAAATCTTCCAAGTTTGGCACCATTCCTTCACCACCACCTAGCACCACCACCACCACTCCATTTCCGGCAGCAAGGAGGGCTTTTCAGAGGCTAGGAGGCTCTGTTTTTCAGTTCAAAAGGCAGCCAAGATTGGTCTACAAGGGTGAGTACTCCTTTCCCTCTTTCTAGCCCATTTTTGCACCAAATTTCTAGCCTATGTGTGATCTATTTTGGAGCATCTCATGAACTGATATTGTGCCTATTTTGAGCCCCTCTTCACCTTGAAGAAGGGCTCAACCTTGTTTTCAAGTTCTATGCATCACTTGCTTCAATACCATCTTGTATGCCCTTATTTTGCATGAGTTTTTAGCCTATTGTGTTTTTGGTTTTGGGAGCTTCCATAAACTGAAAGTGGTCTTATTTTGACCCCGTTTACATGTTTCATCAAGAATTTTTTGCCATTTGGTGATTATTTTGTATACCTCATGTTATGCCCTTTTGTGGCTCAATCTTGCCTTGCATTTCTAGCATCTTTGTATATTGATTTTGGGGCTTCCATAAACTGTAAATATGCTTATTTTTGGTCCCTCTTTAGTGTTGTAGAAGGATGTTTTTCCATTTGGATTTTTTGTATATCACTTGTTTCAATACCCTCTTTGTGGCCCCTTTCTTGCATAGGAATTTTGCCATGCTTGTATATCATTTTGTGGCTTGTTTTGGACTGGAAAATGCCTATTTTGGGACTGCCTTGTTGCTGTCTTCACATTCCATGATCATATGATGCATGTTTGGTATAGCTATAGGCCATTTCGGGTGCCAAAATCCATGTTTCGGGACCATTCCAGGCATCGGGTGCATTTTTGCCATGATTCGGGACTGTTTTCCCCCATATTTCAGTACTGAAATTCTATTTGCATGTTTGCATATCATACTCCATGTCATTTCATGCTTGTATGCCATCGCCTCGGTTTGCGTGCCCGTGGGCACGCGTTTCGAGGCATCTCATTTTCATCTAATGGCCTCTTATGTGAGTGTGGCTGAGGTCCACTTGTGTTAGTGTAAGACTATATTGCATTGTATATGCCATTTTAGTCTCATTACATTGCGTATGCCATGTCCTCGGTTCGCGTGCATACGTGCACGCATTTCGAGCGTCCCATTTTCATCTTATGGCCACTGATTTTGGCATGCTTGCGAGCTATCCATGTTAGTTTAAGTCCATCATTGCATTGCATGTTCATATGTCATGTTTCATGCCTTGCCATGCTTTGATAGAGTGGCATTCGTGCCTTAGGATCGGTCCTCGGTTTGCGTGCATACGTGCACGCATTTCGAGAATCCCATTTTCCTCTAACGGCCACTGATGTGGGTGTGGTTGAGGCCCACTCACATTGGTGTAAGCTCATATTGCATTGTATATGCCATCTTAGTCATATTGCATTGCGTATGCCATTTCCTCGGTTTGCGTGCACGTATGCACGCATTTCGAGAAATCTCATTTTCACTTAATGGCCACTGATTTTGGCATGCTTGCGAGCTATCCATGTTAGTTTAAGACCATCATTGTATGTTGTTGCATGCCATGCTTGTTAGTTTAGGTTGTGTGCCTAATACATATTGCATGTTTGCATATTTGCCTCCATGCTCACGTTGCATACTTAGTTCACATGTTTAGGTTGCATTTGGCATGCATCCCTTGCCTCTTGATCAATCATGATAGAGGTTGGGGCCCTTTGGTGTGTTTTGTGCTTGCATTTCATTTGATATCAAAGTTGCTAACTTGGCTTTCGGGCCATCATGCATCAAAATGCGTGATTGGTGGCCCGAGGGTCGAGGGCCATGCTCCCTTGAGTCCATTGCATGATGGGGAGTGTGTCCGTGCATACATTTGTTCCAAAATCCCACACCATGTACTACTGTCTTGCTGCTGCTGTCAAAACTGTCTCCTGCAGGAATTTAGTGCCGATCGGCAATCTTTAGTGCCGACCGGCAGACTTTTTGTGCCGATAACTTCAAGCACAGCCGGTGGCCACACCCTTCAGCCGGTGGTTTCTCCCTTCAAATTCAGAGTGATCTTCAAGTGTGTGAAGCTTCCCGTGACTTTGGCAATTTTCGAGAAGGTGACAAGAAATGAGGCGCGTGGTGCGGTGTGGGGCTTTCCGGGCAAGTTGGATCGAGCATGCATTGTTCACGCATCCCGAGGCAGGGCTGAGTCCCCTTTCTTTTATATTTGATTTAATTTTAATAATTAGAATTTTGTATTAATTTATTCATTTATTCCTGGACTGTATTATTCTTTTGGTCCCTCCGAGTGAGGGCGTATTTGTAATAAGTGTGTGTGAGTGGGTGTATGTCTTCCAATCCCCATTTCTTTATTTCCTTTTATTTACTTGCTTATGTTGGTAGATTAGGGCATATTTAAATTAGCATACCTTATGCTATGCATACGTGCATCCATACATTTGTCTTATATGTATCGGGCTCGGCACATCATGCTAACTGCATTGTACTTCAATTCCAAATTGAATACATGTTATCTGTTGCATTTCATATGCCATGTTTAGGATAGCCGAGCCTGTCTAGATTGCATCTCTGCAGGTGTTTGCATTAGCCATCTTAACATGAACTAGGATCATGCATATTGATTACTAACTAGTTTCTGTTTTGGCTGGGAGTACTAGGTAAGCTTTTATGCTTTAGCATACCGCATGCGTGTGAGTGTTGCCATGATAGCATGATTACCATGAGGCTAGCTGCTTATGTGATATAACTGTTTGAATGCCTGTGGATGGAGGTCGAATTACCCGAATTGAAGCAATGCATTAAAACTGTGAGTTTTAAGCCCACTTGATAGTGGCAAAACCATCTTTTCTAAAGCCCACTTGAGGGTGGCAAAACCTGCATTTTAGCCTACTTGCGAGTAGCAAACCATTTTCCAAACAAACATGTAATGTTTTGTTCCAATTTAGGCGATTTGGTCTATACTTGTTTGCTGTGCGCACAACATAGTAATTCTAGGCTAATAACCGGAATAAGAATGCATAAGGTTTTCAAAATTGGATATCATGGTTAGTAGAGGGTGCTCATAGCTGACCATCCCCGATTGTACCCAAGCTCCCGAGCCAAGTCACTTTGGTGATGACGGACATGTGGCCTTCTTGCCGAGTCGTGGTTTCCTAAATTCCCATTTTAAAATATTTAGGTGGCGACTCAGATTCCGCAAAGCACCATGTTTGGCACTACTTTTCAAAAAATTGTTTTCTCAAAACGATTTGCCAGAGTTGGACTCTTTGGTTCAGATTACGAACCGCAACAAAACAAAACAGGAGAGTCCGAACTGTAGCGAGGTCCCTCACGGGCTTGTTACAATAACACATAGTAGGAAAGAGAACAAACACCCCTATGGGGGCTAGGGTTACCCTCTTCTAGCTTTGAATTGATCTAAGGCTTCACTATTCAAACAAGCGATATCATAAATCCTAGAAATGGGAGAGCATCCTGTCTTAATTTTGAAAGGTACTATAGCTCACTATATGCATAAGGTTGGCTCTACTCCTGGGGTTAATGTCAAGGTGACGCTACGAAAGAGTCCTTTGGGTAATAACCAATGAAGATCCCGGGAAATCAAAAGAGTCAATATAGCCTCTCATTGAAATCTGAGAACCTTAGATAGTAGAACTACCTTTTTGACAGATCTCAAAAAGTTATAACACAAGGGCTCTAAAGTAACGTAGAGATAGGTATAGTGTCACAAAAAGTTTGCCTGCACTCCCACAAAAATCTGGGCAACACAGGAACTTTAAGTTCACCATTGCATGTAATGCAATGAATATATAATTGAAAATAAAATTCATATCATAGAGGTCGAGTCAAGGTTTCTTAATATCCCCAACGAAGTCACCAAAAACTGTCACATGCCCGAGGGGTACCAATGGGCGTTAAACAGTTCGGGCCCTCTATTTATTTGATCTAGTCTCATGAGTGCAATGTGAAACATAGATGAGAGTCCAGATTTGGTAACTTTTATAGAAAATCCATTTTATTGCAAAACCATTGCTAGAAATGGACGGCATCACCAGATCTTAGAGTCATTTTGGAAAAATTAGAAAACCAGTGACTCGTGCCAAGGTCATTGTTCCTCGTAACCAAAGATGCTTCGCTTAGAACCTTAGGTATGAGAGATGAAGGTTATTAATTGAGCACCCTCGCTCACCCGATTAAAGATCAGCTTCTATTGAATGATGATATGAGTTTTATTAACTTTATATGTTTATATTCTGATTATTAAATAAATCTTAAAAGTTCCTATGTGAAACATACAAATATAGACTATGCCATTGATTTTGGAACAACGTGATTTCATATGTTTTGAAAGAGTTTTGAAGATGTACAACTAAAAGAAATTGAGTTTACAATCATGAAAATCAACATCATTCCAAATTAAGCGACATAACCTCATCCATCGACATTCATACAATTATATCAAGTAAGCAAGTAGCCATATGGTAAGATGCTTAAACATAGTAAACAAAACACGCACAAGCGGGATGCTAAAGCATGAAAAACTTACATATTTACTGATGTCCCGCAAACAGTTACAAAACAACATTAGAAAATTATGCATGATCTTATATACCCAATTCTAATGCAATTCACTCATGAAATGCAACTAAATATTTGACTTTTAAAATATGACATGTGAATCATCTCAAGAATATGAGGTAGCGCACATAATCACATAGGAATTGATTAAAATCACAAATGCAAACTTAGCTGAATTAAGGTGCATGAAACATCGATGCAAAACATGGATATGATTAAAAAAAAATATGATGCTTATGCACAAATAAGGAAAGCAAGTAAAAGAATAGGATAGAAAGAAGCGGGGCGGAGAATTTATTACAACACTTGAAATAATAATTACAAACCAAATTAGAGAGGAAGGAGGAAAATATTACAACAAAATAAAAACATCACAAAACACTCAAATAAAAAAAAAACCAAAATAAAAGTTTCATGGGTCTTGTAAACCACTGAAAATTGGTCAACATCGGAAGATTATGCCGTTTTATCAAAAAGAAGTTAACCGTCTGGCCTAGGCTTAGCAAAACCTGTCTTGTTGCAATACCGAGAAAAAAACAAACAAGAAATATGTAGGCAACTCAACTAACCACTTCCGGTTAGCTTACAACAAAATTAATATACAACTTAAAACAAGAAAATGACTATAAGATTGAAAGTGAAAGAAAATGAAAGAATTGAAAACTAACCGCTTCCAGTTAGATTACAACAAAACAATATGAAACAAGAGCAAGAAAATAAATATGAGCTAAACTAACTACTTGGATTACAACAAAACACTGTGAAATAAAAAGTAAGAAAATAAATATGAGCTAAACTAACCACTTGAATTACAACAAAACACTTTAAAATATGAAGTAAGAAAATAAATATGAACTAAACTAACAACTTCCAATTAGATTATAACAAAATACTATGAAATCGAAAGTAAGAAAATAATTAAGAAATAGAAAATATAAAGACAATGAAAGACTTGAAATTCACCTTCCAGAGAAAGATTGAACTTCTTGATTTCCAAACTTCATCTTGATCACCCTTAATGTTGTGAATTTTGATCTCAATCCTCAATTCAAGAGCTTGGAATTTGAGCTTAGAATAATGTTTTGGACAAGTGTATGATCACTGTTTAATCTTCTTCAACTTAGCAAGACTACTCTCACTTTGGTCAAAGCTTTAGGACTTGGTTCTTGAGTGATGTTTGCAAGGAAATATGAAATGTATAGAGGCTTTATAACTTTACTAATTTGGAAAGATAACTCTCTTGCTTTCAAGGATTTTTTTTTTCTCTCTCAAATTCTAACTCAAATTTAGTATTCTCTCTACACTTCTATTCTAATTCATCTCCTCAAACTCAAGACTATAGCTCTCATTATATAGTCAATGCTAGTGAAGCAATGGTGAAAGACAAAGTGGATCATTTAGAGAAGATAATAGAGCTAATGGGGCACTAAAATGGAGCATTATCCTCATTGGCTCAAGCATTAGTCAATGGAGGGTGAGTAAGCATGCATTTGGTGCAAAAATAGGTAAGAAATAACATCACAAAGTGCCCCATACAGTAAAAAAAACTCGCCAAATGTGAATAGGTCGTGACCGTAGTAAGGCAAGTTGCACCCGTGATCACATTGGTCGTGCTCGCGATGGTGCTACCGGTTGATCGGCTAGGGTGGATTTTGTCCATTTTTGCTCCGATTCAGTCTTGTTTCGCTCCGATTTGGTCCCATTTCACTCCGGGTGTCCCACAGGACTTAAACACTTGGCCAATATAGGCTTAGGGTTAGGAATAAAGCTCAAATTCCAAGCTCTCTTACTAATAATTTTGTGAGAAACACATTCTGATTGTCATCATCGGGTAATCAAAAGAAAGCGCCCAAGTCTTAGGGCCGGTCAAAATGGGGTGTCTACAATATTATGTGAATTTTTTTTTTCCTGTGACTAATTTTTACTATTTTTATAACTATTTATAAAATTGAAATATGTTGTGCGATTAATTTTTTTTAAACTAGTTTTAAGTTTGAAACGTAAACTGTTTGGTTGAATTTTTAAATTTTGTCTTTTGTTTAAAAAAAAAATAATTAAAAGTAGCTTGATAAAAGATATCATTTTCATTTTCATATGATTCTATTTTTGTTTTTAACGAAAATAATATTTGTATGTTTGAATAATATTTTTATATTGATTGCATAATTTGATTTAATATTTTTATTAGTCTCTACGTTTTTTCTTCGTAGATAAAATAATATTTTTTATTTAAAAATTAATTTTAAAAAAATAATATAAAATATGAGAATTATTTTTAGAATATCTTTTTCATTTATAAATAACTCAGATATATATATATATATATATTTTTTTAAAGTACTTTGTAGGGTGCGAGTCCATTATGTGTGGGGGTACATGTTCATTATGTGTAGCTGCAAGTTTAGTATGTGTGGTGTCCAAGTTAAACCTATGTAGTGGTGCAAGTCTAGTCTGTGTTAGCATGCAAGTCGAATCTATGTGAGGGTGCAAGTTTAGTTTATGTGGTGGGCAAGTCAAATCTTTGTAGTTGTGCAAGTCTAGTCTGTGTTGGCGTGCAAGTCAAATCTATATGGGATGCAAGCTTAGTCTGTGTAAGGTGCAATTAAATCTATGAAGGGTGCAAGTTGAATTTGTGTAAGGGTGCAAATCTAATCCGTGTGGGGCGCATGTTTAAGCTTCGTTTGGGAACAGGCTTTTTTAGTAATTTTTTGACTTTTTGGCTAAAACATGATATAAAAAAAACTAGTATGTTTGGGATGAGTTTTTGATTTTTTTACGAAAAGATGTGCAATAAGTAGAGAGAAAAAGGGAATCTTTGACTTTTGGTATAAGTTGTTGGTTTTTTGATTTTTTTAGTGACTTTTTGACTTTTTGACTAAAATCACCACTTGCCAAATGAGACCTTAGTCTATGTAGGGATGCATATTCAGTATGCGTAGGGTGTGCAAGTCAAATCTGTGTAGTAGTGCAAGTCTAGTCTGTGTTGGCGTGTATGTTGAATCTGTGTGGAGGTGAAAGTTTAGTTAGTGCGAAGTGCAAGTTTAATTTGTGAGGGGTGCAAGTTGAATCTGTGTAGGGATGCAAGTCTAATCTATGTAGGACACGAGTTTAATCTATGTAGGATGTGGGGTGCAAGTCTAATATGTGTAGGGATACAAGTCTAGTCTATGTGAAGTGTAAGTTTAGTTTGTGTGGATGCAAATCTTACTTTGTGTGTGGGATAAAAAATGGCCACTATTTTTTTTATTATATTATTATTTTGGTTTGAGTTATTATTTGCGTGGTTTGAATTAATATATTTTTATTTACAATTGTATTATTCTAAATGTTTTCTCCTACCAATATATATATATATATTAATTAGAAAAGTAATTTATTATTTGTATTAACTTAAGTCATACAAATTATTTTAATTCTATAAATTTTTATATACTTTAGATTATTAATTTAAATTTTTATTAAATATGTGAAATATTAGTTGCATTTTAAAATTTTAAATATATTTTTAGAACAATATCAATTTTATAAAAATAGAATTTGTATATTAAATATTAAATATATTTTAATAAAATAAAATAAAATTAAAAATATAAAGATAATTTTTTTTATTATTATTAAAAGATTGAGGTGAGTGTATGTGTGCTGGGATAGAACTAGAAGAAGATTACGAGGGGTTATGACCCTTCTGTCTCTCTGAAAATTTTATTTTCCCTAGTACTTCTAAATATATATATATATATATATATTTGTATGTATTATTTTATAAATAAAATAGCATCTCAGTATAAAAGATATATACTTCATTCTTTTCTCATCTTTTATTCTCTATTATTTTTCTAGAAAAAAATTTATTCATTCTATTAGAGATTGTTTATATGATATTTAAATTTTTTTTATGTATATATATATAATTTATATATTATATTGTACATCTATGTGTATTTGTCTATACGGTAAAAAAATATCATTTATCTTTTAACCCCTGTAGTAATAAAATCCTAATTTCATCTCTGTATGAGAGAGAGAGAGAGAGAGAGAGAGAGAGAGAGAGTACGTGCAAGGCATATTAGTGAGTGTTTAAGGGTAAAATCCGTTTAGTTTAATTTTATAATTATGATTTAAGTGTGAAATTGTGATTTTAAGTGTGGAGTTGTGAGTTCAGTTTAAAAAAAATAAAAATTTATTTAGTTATGAGTTTTGAATTCTGAATTTTGAAAAGAATTTTGAGTTTTGAAAAGAGTTTTAAGTTGTATTTTGAGTTTTAAATTTTTGAATTTTGAGTTGTGTTTTGAAATTTTTCGAATTTATTTCTTTTAAATATTTAAAAACATTTAAGAAAAATTTATTTTTCATTTTAAATATTTTATTTCATTTTTGTAAATTTTTTAAATTCAAAATATAACTCCACACTCAAATCATAAGCAAACACATAACTCCAAACTCAATTCAAAAACTATTTTTAAAATTCATAACCAAACATATAACTTAAAACTCAAAACTCAATTCAAAATTTTTTTAATCAAAATATATATTTTAATTTTATTGAAAAATATTTTTTGTTATTTTTTGGACAAATTACAAACACCTCCCTCGAGATTTGATGAAAATACAGATTCCCCTTAAGGTTTGAGAAATTACAAATTGACCCCTGAAGGTCAAATTTGCATAACAAATTAGGGGAGAATCTGTATGAAAATAAAAACCTCTGGGGGTAATTTGTTATGGAAATATAAATCTCAAGGGGAAATCTATATTTTGACCAAACCTCGAGGGGGTGTTTGTAATTTTCCCTTATTTTTTTAAGTATCGGTCAAATAATTTGTTATGGTTTAGATATATATATGGCCATCTAATTTTTTTTGAAATTAAAAAAAATTAAATATTTTAAAAAATAAAATCATTATTTTAAAACATAAAATAAAAAAATATTTTTTTAAATTTTTCTATAAATAAAATTTTAAAAAGAATTTTAAATTAAATTTTGAGTTATGTGTTTAATTATACATTTAGAAAATAATTTTAAATTTTTTTATTAGAATTACAATTTCAAAAGAATTTGGTATCGGAATTTTTATTAGAATTTTAAGGTGTGTTTTTGGTACCCAACAACGGCTATATCTTTTTATCCTCCTCTCTCCTCATTTGCGATTAAGCTCACATCCCGAACCCACTAGCTCTCTGAAAAGTTTTGGTTAGGGTTTCTCTCTCTCTCTCTCTCTCTCTCTCTCTCTCTCTAATGGACAGTGAGAACCCCTCCTCCTCCTCCTCCACTTTCTTCACATTCCCAACCAATCCGCCTCCATTCCTCGCCTTCTTCGGCAACGGAACCCCCAATTCAACGTCCTCTCCGTTCTCTTCTCCCCAACGATAGATCCAGCATCGTCCCCCGTCAAATTATGTGAATTCACCATGTCTCTCACTCCATAAACGTTGAAGATTCCCAAAACGGCTTCGAAGAAAGAGAGGTTTGAAGAGAAACCTGCACAGAGAAGAGAGGTGAGAAGCCATGGGAGGGCAGGGAAACCCTAGAGAGAGAAACAGAGAGGGGGGAATGGGGGAGGGGAGAGAGAGACGTTTAGGGGAAAAAAATTTTAAAAAAACGATTGGGAGGAAATAGCTTCTTCCTGCTGTGGTGGCATCCACCCGACCCGGATGTCGTCTGCGCTGATTCGGCGGCTGGGGATTGGGAGGTCACCGAACATTGAGAGGTCACGGAACATGTCCATTTTCGCCACAATTGACAAGGTTAGTAATTTTACATACATAATATGTGCTATATATTTACATATATACATATTAATTGTGCCAAATTTAGTTGTTTGAATTCTCAACTTGTATCTGTAGAATTTGTGAAATTCTCGTAGAACATTCTGGTAATCTCGTAAATTCCCAACTCTGAAATTGATTGCACTGTGGTTTCCTTTTCATTGAATTTTTTTTTTTTCTTTTTTTCTGTGTCTGAAGGCAGTTTGCAAGTATCTTTTATCTATGTCTTGGCTGTTTAATTATCAGTCTTAAGTATTTAAGAGCTTGTTTAGTACATGATGTACATGATGACTCTAGTTTTGAATGATTCACCATATTAGATGTCTCTATCTTTTGAAATGATCTTTGTTTAATTTCAAAGTGGTATTGCATTGCAGTTCTCTTTTTAGTTTGGTTTATACATTGTTTAACCCACATTACTTTCATATTCTGATCTGTTTTAGTGGCATTTGTTTCGTGTTTCTCTGGTACTTTAATTTTTTTTTTGGGAATCTTGAAACATTTATGTTTTTCATCTCAAAAGAATGATATGCTATGATTCTTTGAACGTTTTGGCTCATACTTGGCTGGGGAGATCTTTAATTGTGCTGAGCTTACAATACTAGGCAGCATAGCCATATCATTGTGTTATTACTGCTTTTTTATGCGGAGGAAATTATTTATTTCGAGGCCTTTCTGGTTATGATTTTCTTATTTTTTAGGTTGTGCTTTGATTTTCTGCATACGAGAATGGATACTATGCCCTGTTACTTGTATGGGTTATGATGTGGGTAATTTCATCCTGCAGATTAGGAAAGCTTTTGATCTTTGTTTTTATTTTTGTCTAATTTGTGTTCACTTTGATAATTTTCTCTGTTGACCATCTTGATGTTTAAAGTATTGTTGTTTCATAGTATTAGTTAAAATGACATGAATGAAAAATGTTGTCTTCTAGTATTATTGTGAACATTCGAAGGGTAGTTTTTGACTCGCTAAAATGAACCTATTAAATTCCACAAATAGGGTCTTGTACCATGTTAGAGTTGTGTCGGCTTTTGTGATTGATTTTTGTGAAAATAGGGTCTTGTACCATATTAATTGTGCCAAATTTAGTTGTTTGAATTCTCAACTTGTATCTGTAGAATTTGTGTGAAATTCTCGTAGAACATTCTGCTAATCTTGTAAATTCCCAACTCTGATGGCCTACTTCCCAGCTCATGTATTAGAAAAGTGTGTTTTCTGACCTAGTTTTCAAATCGGGAGTCCCCGTGCCTGTTCGTTAAATTTTCACGGCTAAAATTGGTCCCTCCTGAGATGCTCGGGGTTTTTTCCGGGCCTTCTCCTGATCGTTACACGATTCCGGCTCGCCGAGGCCTGTTTTCAAGCTTCAGTGTGGAAAAAGTACCTTTTCCGACCTAGTTTTCAAACCTGAAGTCCTAATTAGTAAGTTTCCACAACTTACATCGGTTTCTCCTGAGGTGTTGGAGGTGTTCCACGGGCCTTCTCGGGATTGTTATGGGATTCTTTTGGCCCCCGATGGCCTATTTCCAAACTTAAGTGTTTAGGAAATGCATTTTTTGACTTAGTTTCGAAACCGGGAGTCCCATGCGAGTTCCGTAAGTTTCTACAACTCACGTTGGTCCTTCCCTAGATGTTTTGAGGTGTTCCCCGGACCTTCTCTTGGCTGTCACCCTATTTTGGCCCCCCCGATGGACTATTTTCAAGCTTAGGTGCGAGAAAAGTGCCGTTTCGAAGTTAGTTTCCAAACCGGGAGACCCGCGCTAGTTCCGTAAGTTTTCACAACTTACATCGGTCCCTCCCGGGGTGTTTGACGTGTTCACGGCCTTCTCGGATCAAGTACGATTTTGGCCCCCGACGGCTTATTTTCGAGCTTAAGTGCGAAAAAAGTGCATTTTTTGATTTAGTTCTCAGGCCGAGAGTCCCGTGCTAGTCCCGTAAGTCTCCGCAACCTGACTCTTGGACCCTCCCGAGGTGTTTGGGGCATTTCTCGATCCTTCTCATGGCGGTGACACGGTTTTGGCCCGCCCCCCCTCTCGGTGTCCTATTTCCAAGCCTCAGCGTGCAAAAAGTGTCTCTTTCCAACTTAGTTGTCCAACCGGCAGTCCCCGTGCTAGTTCCGTAAGCTTTCACAACTCGCGTCTGTTACTCCCGGGGTGTTTGAGGTGTTCCCTGCCCTTGTTGCGACTGTTACATGGTTTTGGCCCCCCGATGGCCTACTACCAAGCACATGCGTTAGAAAAGTGTTTTTTCTGACCTAGTTTTCAAATTAAGTCCCCTGCTGTTAGATTAAGTTTTCACTATAAATTGGTCCCTCCTGAGATGCTCGGGGTGTTCCCTGGGCCTTCTCGTGATTGTTATATGATTCCGGCCTGCCGAGGCCTGTTTTCAAGCTTTAGTGTGGAAAAAGTACCTTTTCCGACGTAGTTTTCAAATCGGAAGTCCCGCGCTAGTTTTGTATGTTTCCACAACTTGCATTGGTTTCTCCCGAGGTCTTGGAGGTGTTCCACGGGCCTTCTCGGGACTGTTATGGGATTCTTTTGGCCCCCGATGGCCTATTTCCAAACTTAAGTGTTTAGGAAGTCTATTTTTTGACTTAGTTTCCAAACCGGGAGTCCCATGCGAGTTCCGTAAGTTTTCACAACTCACGTTGGTCCCTCCCTAGGTGTTTTGAGTTGTTCCCCGGACCTTCTCTTGGTCATGACCGATTTTGGCCCCCCCGATGGACTATTTTCAAGCTTAGGTGCGAGAAAAGTGCCGTTTCGAGCTTAGTTTCCAAACCGGGAGTCCCGTGCTAGTTTCGTAAGTTTTCACAACTTACATCGGTCCCTTCCGGGGTGTTTGACGTGTTCGCCGAGCCTTCTCGTGACTGTTACACGATTTTGGCCCCCGACGGCTTATTTTCGAGCTTAAGTGCGAAAAAAGTGCATTTTTTGATTTAGTTCTCGGTAGAGAGTCCTGCTAGTCCTGTAAGTCTCCATGAACGCCTCTTGGACCCTCCCAAGTTGTTTGGGGCATTTCCCGATCTTTCTCGTGGCGGTGACAGTGTTTTTGCCCGCTCCGCACCCCGTTGTCCTATTTCCAAGCCTCAGCGTGGAAAAAGTGTCTCTTTCCAACTTAGTTTTCCAATGAGTCCCTGCTAGTTCCAGTAGCTACAACTGCGTCTGTCACTCCCGGTATTTGAGGTGTTCTGCCCTTGTTGCAACTCTTACATGATTTTGGCCCCCGATGGCCTACTTCAAGCTCATGCTAGAAAAGTGTGTTTTCAGACCTAGTTTTCAATCGGTAGTCCCCTCTCTTCACAAGTTTTCACTCAAATTGGTCCCTCCTGAGTTGCTCGGTGTTTCTGCCTTCTCGTGATCGTTACGATTCCTGCCCATGAGGCCTTTGCTTCAGCCGTGTGGAAAAAGTACCTTTTCCGACCTAGTTTTCAAACTGGAAGTCCCGCGCTAGTTCCGTAAGTTTCCACAACTTACATCGGTTTCTTCCGAGGTGTTGGAGGTTTTCCACGGGCCTTCTCGGGACTGTTATGGGATTCTTTTTGTCCCCGATGGCCTATTTCCAAACTTAAGTGTTTAGGAAGTGCATTTTTTGACTTAGTTTCCAAACCGGGAGTCCCATGCGAGTTCCGTAAGTTTCCATAACTCACGCTGGTCCCTCCCTAGGTGTTTTGAGTTGTTCCCCGGACCTTCTCTTGGCTGTCACCCGATTTTGGCCCCCCCCGACGGACTATTTTCAAGCTTAGGTGCGAGAAAAGTGCCGTTTGGGACTTAGTTTCCAAACCGGGAGTCCCGTGCTAGTTCCGTAAGTTTTCACAACTTACATCGGTCCCTCCCAGGGTGTTTGATGTGTTCGCCGGGCCTTCTCGTGACTGTTACACGATTTTGGCCCCCGACGGCTTTTTTTCGAGCTTAAGTGCGAAAAAAGTGTATTTTTTGATTTAGTTCTCAGGCCAAGAGTCCGGTGCTAGCCTCGTAAGTCTCCGCGACCTGCCTCGTGGACCCTCCCGAGGTGTTTGGGGCATTTCCCGATCCTTCTCGTGGCGGTGACACGGTTTTTGCCCGCCCCCTACCCTCCCGTTGTCCTATTTCCAAGCCTCAACATGGAAAAAGTGTCTCTTTCCAACTTAGTTTTCCAATCGGGAGTCCCCGTGCTAGTTCCGTAAGCTTTGACAACTCGCGTCTGTCACTCCCGGGGTGTTTGAGGTGTTCTCGGCCCTTGTTGCGACTGTTATATGATTTTGGCCCCCCGATGGCCTATTTCCAAGCTCATGCGTTAGAAAAGTGTGTTTTCCGACCTAGTTTTCAAATCGGGAGTCCACGTGCCTGTTCGCTAAGTTTTCACGGCTCAAATTGGTCCCTCTTGAGATGCTCGGGGTGTTCCCCGGGCCTTCTCGTGATCGTTACACGATTCCGGCCCGCCGAGGCCTGTTTTCAAGCTTTAGTATGGAAAAAGTACCTTTTCCCACCTAGTTTTCAAACCGGAAGTCCCGCGCTAGTTCCGTAAATTTCCACAATTTAAATTGGTTTCTCCCGAGGTGTTGGAGGTGTTCCACGGGCCTTCTCGGGACTGTTACGGGATTCTTTTGGCCCCCGTTGGCCTATTTCCAAACTTAAGTGTTTAGGAATTTCATTTTTTGACTTAGTTTACAAACTGGGAGTCCCATGCGAGTTCCGTAAATTTTCACAAATCACGTTGGTCCCTCCCTAGGTGTTTTGAGTTGTTCCCCGGACCTTCTCTTGGCTGTCAGCCGATTTTGGCCACCCCGATGGACTATTTTCAGGCTTAGGTGCGAGAAAAGCGCCGTGTCGGACTTAGTTTCCAAACCGGGAGTCCCGTGCTAGTTCCGTAAGTTTTCACAACTTCCATCGGTCCCTCCCGAGGTGTTTGACGTGTTCCCCTGGCCTTCTCGTGACTGTTACACGATTTTGGCCCCCGACGGCTTATTTTCGAGCTTAAGTGTGAATAAAGTGCATTTTTTGATTTAGTTCTCAGGCCGAGAGTCCCGTGCTAGTCCCGTAAGTCTTCGCAACTTGCCTCTTGGACCCTTCTGAGGTGTTTGGGGCCTTTCCCGATCCTTTTCGTGGCGGTGACACGGTTTTGGCCCCTCCCCCCTCCCCCCGGTGTCCTATTTCCAAGCCTGAACGTGGAAAAAGTGTCTCTTTCCAACTTAGTTTTCCAACCGGGAGTCCCTGTTCTAGTTCCAGAGTCACAACTCGCTCACACTCCCGGTGTTTGAGGTGTTCTGCCTTTTGCGATCGTTATATGATTTGGCCCCGATGGCCTACTTCCAAGCTCATGCGTTAGAAAAGTGTGTTTTCCGACCTAGTTTTCAAATCGGGAATCCCCGTGCCTGTTCGATAAGTTTTCACGGCTCAAATTGGTCCCTCCTGAGATGCTCGGGGTGTTTCCATAGCCTTCTCGTGATCGTTACACGATTCTGGCCTCCGAGGCCTGTTTTCAAGCTTAAGTGTGGAAAAAGTACCTTTTCCGACCTAGTTTTCAAACCGGAAGTCCCGCGCTAGTTCTGTAAGTTTTCACAACTTACATCGGTTTCTCCCGAGGTGTTGGAGGTGTTCCACGGGCCTTCTCGGGACTGTTACGGGATTCTTTTGGCCCCCGATGGCCTATTTCCAAACTCAAGTGTTTAGGAAGTCTATTTTTTGACTTAGTTTCCAAACCGGGAGTCGCATGCGAGTTCCGTAAGTTTCCACAACTCACGTTGGTCCCTCCCTAGGTGTTTTGAGTTGTTCCCCGGACCTTCTCTTGGTCACACCCGATTTTGTCCCCGATGTACTATTTTCAAGCTTAGGGCGAGAAAGTGCTGCTTTAGGACTAAGTTTCCAAACCGAGTCCTTGCTAGTTCCGTAAGTTTTCACAACTTACATCGTCTCTAGGGTTGTTTGACGTGTTCGCACGCCTTCTGATCGTTACACGATTTTGGCCCCCGACGGCTTATTTTCGAGCTTAAGTGCGAAAGAAGTGCATTTTTTTGATTTAGTTCTCAGGCCGAGAGTCCCGTGCTAGTCCCGTAAGTCTCCGCAACCTGCCTCTTGGACCCTCCCGAGGTGTTTGGGGCATTTCCCGATCCTTCTCGTGGCGGTGACACGGTTTTTGCCCGCCCCGCCCCCCGTTGTCCTATTTCCAAGCCTCAGTGTGCAAAAAGCATCTATTTCCAACTTAGCTTTCCAACCGGGAGTCCCCGTGCTAGTTTCGTAAGCTTTCACAACTCGCGTCTGTCACTCCCGGGGTGTTTGAGGTGTTTTCGACCCTTGTTGCGATTGTTACATGATTTTGGCCCCCCGATGGCCTACTTCCAAGCTCATGCGTTAGAAAAGTGTGTTTTCCGACCTAGTTTTCAACCTGGAGTCCCTGCTGCTCAAGTTTTCACTACCAAATTGGTCCTCCCGAGATGCTCGGTGTTCCTGCCTTCTCGTGATCGTTACGATTCCCACCGACGCATGCTTTTTCAAGCTTCAGGAAAAAGTAATTTTCCGACCTAGTTTTCGAACCGGAAGTCCCGCCCTAGTTCCGTAAGTTTCCACAACTTGCATTGGTTTCTCCCGAGGTGTTGGAGGTGTTCCACGGGCCTTCTTGGGACTGTTACGGGATTCTTTTGGCCCCCGATGGCCTATTTCCAAACTCAAGTGCTTAGGAAGTCTATTTTTTGACTTAGTTTCCAAACCGGGAGTCCCATGCGAGTTCCGTAAGTTTTCACAACTCACGTTGGTCCATCCCTAGGTGTTTTGAGTTGTTCCCCGGACCTTCTCTTGCCTGTCAGCCGATTTTGTCCCCCCTGATGTACTATTTTCAAGCTTAGGAGCGAGAAAAGTGCCGTTTCGCACTAAGTTTCCAAACCGGGAGTCCCTTGCTAGTTCCGTAAGTTTTGACAACTTACATCGGTCCCTCCCGGGTTGTTTGACGTGTTCGCCGGGCCTTCTCGTGACTGTTACACGATTTTGGCCACCGACGGCTTATTTTCGAGCTTAAGTGCGAAAAAAGTGCATTTTTTTGTTTTGGTTCTCAAGCCGAGAGTCCCGTGCTAGTCCCATAAGTCTCCGTAACCTGCCTCTTGGACCCTCCCGAGGTGTTTGGGGCATTTCCCGATCCTTCTCGTGGCGGTGACACGGTTTTTGCCCGCCCCGCCCCCCGTTGTCCTATTTCCAAGCCTCAGCGTGCAAAAAGCATCTATTTCCAACTTAGTTTTCCAACCGGGAGTCCCCGTGCTAGTTCCGTAAGCTTTCACAACTCAAGGTCACTCCCCGGTGTTTGAGGTGTTCAGGCCCTTGTTGCATCACATGATTTTGGCCCCCTGATGGCCTACTTCCAAGCTCATGCGTTAGAAAAGTGTGTTTTCCGACCTAGTTTTCAAATCGGGAGTCCCCGTGCCTGTTCGTTAAGTTTTCACGACTCAAATTGGTCCCCCCTGAGATGCTCGGGGTGTTCCCCGGGACTTCTCGTGATCGTTACACGATTGCGGCCCGCCGAGGCCTGTTTTCAACCTTCAGTGTGGAAAAACTACCTTTTCCGACCTAGTTTTCAAACCGGAAGTCCCGCGCTAGTTCCGTAAGCATCCACAACTTACATCGGTTTCTCTTGAGGTGTTGGAGGTGTTCCACGGGCCTTCTCGGGACTGTTACGGGATTCTTTTGGCCCCCGATGGCCTATTTCCAAACTTAAGTGTTTAGGAAGTGCATTTTTTGACTTAGTTTCGAAACCGGGAGTCCCATACGAGTTCCGTAAGTTTTCACAACTCACGCTGGTCCCTTCCTAGGTGTTTTGAGTTGTTCCCCGGACCTTCTCTTGGCTGTCACCCGATTTTGGCCCCCTCGATGGACTATTTTCAAGCTTAGGTGCGAGAAAAGTGCCGTTTCGGACTTAGTTTCCAAACCGGGAGTCTCGTGCTAGTTCCGTAAGTTTTGACAACATACATCGGTTCCTCCCGGGGTGTTTGACATGTTCGCCGGGCCTTCTCGTGACTGTTACACGATTTTGGCCCCCGACGGCTTATTTTCGAGCTTAAGTGCGAAAAAAGTGCATTTTTTGATTTAGTTCTCAGGCCGAGAGTCCCGTGCTAGTCCCGTAAGTCTCCGCAACCTGCCTCTTGGACCCTCCCGAGGTGTTTGGGGCATTTTTCGATCCTTCTCGTGGCGGTGACACGGTTTTTGGGGCATTTGTCCTCTTTCCAAGCCTCAGCGTTGAAAAAGTGTCTCTTTCCAACTTAGTTTTCCAACCGAGAGTCCCCGTGCTAGTTCCGTAAGCTTTCACAACAGCGTCACATTACTCCGGGGTGTTTGAGGTGTTCTGCCCTTGTTATGCATCACATGGTTTTGGCCCCCCGATGGCCTACTACCAAGCACATGCGTTAGAAAAGTGTTTTTTCTGACCTAGTTTTCAAATTGGGAGTCCCCGTGCCTGTTCGTTAAGTTTTCACGGCGCAAATTGGTCCCTCCTGAGATGCTCGGGGTGTTCCCTGGGCCTTCTCGTGATTGTTATATGATTCCGGCCTGCCGAGGCCTGTTTTCAAGCTTTAGTGTGGAAAAAGTACCTTTTCCGACGTAGTTTTCAAATCGGAAGTCCCGCGCTAGTTTTGTATGTTTCCACAACTTGCATTGGTTTCTCCCGAGGTCTTGGAGGTGTTCCACGGGCCTTCTCGGGACTGTTATGGGATTCTTTTGGCCCCCGATGGCCTATTTCCAAACTTAAGTGTTTAGGAAGTCTATTTTTTGACTTAGTTTCCAAACCGGGAGTCCCATGCGAGTTCCGTAAGTTTTCACAACTCACGTTGGTCCCTCCCTAGGTGTTTTGAGTTGTTCCCCGGACCTTCTCTTGGCTGTCAGCCGATTTTGGCCCCCCCGATGGACTATTTTCAAGCTTAGGTGCGAGAAAAGTGCCGTTTCGGGCTTAGTTTCCAAACCGGGAGTCCCGTGCTAGTTCCATAAGTTTTCACAACTTCCATCAGTCCCTCCCGAGGTGTTTGACGTGTTCCCGGGGCCTTCTCGTGACTGTTACACGATTTTGGCACCTGACGGCTTATTTTCGAGCTTAAGTGCGAAAAAAGTGCATTTTTTGATTTAGTTCTCAGGCCAAGAGTCCCGTGCTAGTCCCGTAAGTCTTCGCAACTTGCCTCTTGGACCCTTCCGAGGTGTATGGGGCATTTCCCGATCCTTCTCGTGGCGGTGACACGGTTTTGGCCCGCCCGCGCCCCCCGGTGTCCTATTTCCAAGCCTCAACGTGGAAAAAGTGTCTCTTTCCGACTTAGTTTTCCAACCGGGAGTCCCTGTGCTAGTTTTGTAAGCTTTCACAACTCGCGTCTGTCACTCCCGGGGTGTTTGAGGTGTTCTCGGCCCTTTTTGCGACTGTTACATGATTTTGGCCCCTCGATGCCCTACTTCCAAGCTCATGCGTTAGAAAAGTGTGTTTTCCGACCTAGTTTTCAAATCGGGAGTCCCCGTGCCTGTTCGATAAGTTTTCACTGCTCAAATTGGTCCCTCCTGAGATGCTCGGGGTGTTCCCAGGGCCTTCTCGTGATCGTTAAACGATTCCGGCCCGCCGAGGCCTGTTTTCAAGCTTCAGTGTGGAAAAAGTACCTTTTTTGACCTAGTTTTCAAACCGGAAGTCCCGCGCTAGTTCCGTAAGTGTTTTGAGGTGTTCTCCGGACCTTCTCTTGGCTGTCACCCGATTTTGTCCCCCCCCAATGGACTATTTTCAAGCTTAGGTGCGAGAAAAGTGCCGTTTCGGACTTAGTTTCCAAACCGGGAGTCCCGTGCTAGTTCCGTAAGTTTTCACAACTTACATCGGTCCCTCCCGGGGTGTTTGACGTGTTCACCGGGCCTTCTCGTGACTGTTACACGATTTTGGCCCCCGACGGCTTATTTTCGAGCTTAAGTGCGAAAGAAGTGCATTTTTTGATTTAGTTCTCAGGCCGAGAGTCCCGTGCTAGTCCCGTAAGTCTCCGCAACCTGCCTCTTGGACCCTCCCGAGGTGTTCAGGGCATTTCCCGATCCTTCTCGTGGCGGCGACGGTTTTTGCCCCCCCCGTTGTCCTATTTCCAAGCCTCAGCGTGGAAAAAGTGTCTCTTTCCAACTTAGTTTTCCAACCGGGAGTCCTCGTGCTAGTTCCGAAAGCTTTCACAACTCGCGTCTGTCACTCCCGGGGTGTTTTAGGTGTTCTCGGCCCTCATGCATTACATGATTTTGACCCCAGATGGCCTACTTCCATGCTCATGCTAGAAAAGTGTGTTTTCGACCTAGTTTTCAAATCGAGAGTCCCTGATTGTTCAAGTTTTCACGGCTTAAATTTGTCCTCCCGTGATGCTCGGTGTTCCTGCCTTCGTGGTCGTTACGATTCAGGCTTCACGAGGCCTGTTTTCAAGCTTCGCAGGAAAAGTATTTTTCCGACCTAGTTTTCAAACCTAAGTCCTGCTAGTCCGTAAGTTTCACAACTTACATTGGTTTCTCCCGAGGTGTTGGAGGTGTTCCACGCCTTCTCGACCCATTTGATTCTTTTGGCCCTCGATTTCCAGACTTAAGTGTTTAGGAAGTCCATTTTTTGACTTAGTTTCCAAACCGGGTGTCACATGCGAGTTCCATAAGTTTCCACGACTCATGTTAGTCCTTCCCTAGGTGTTTTGAGGTGTTCCCTGGACCTTCTCTAGGCTGTCACCCGATTTTGTCCTCCCCTGATGGACTATTTTCAAGCTTAGGTGCGAGAAAAGTGCTGTTTTGGACTTAGTTTCCAAATCGGGAGTCCCGTGCTATTTCCGTAAGTTTTTACAACTTACATCGGGCCCTCCCGGGGTGTTTGACCTGTTCGGCGAGCCTTCTCGTGACTGTTACACGATTTTGGCACCCGACGGCTTATTTTCGAGCTTAAGTGCGAAAAAAGTGCATTTTTTGATTTAGTTCTCCGGCCGAGGGTCCCGTGCTAGTCCCGTAAGTCTCCGCAACCTGACTCTTGGACCCTCCCGAGGTGTTTGGGGCATTTCCCGATCCTTCTCGTGGCGGTGACACGGTTTTGGCCCGCCCCCCCTCTCGGTGTCCTATTTCCAAGCCTCAGCGTGCAAAAAGTGTCTCTTTCCAACTTAGTTTTCCAACCAGGAGTCCCCGTGCTAGTTCCGTAAGCTTTCACAACTCGCGCCTGTCACTCCCGAGGTGTTTGAGGTGTTCCCGGCCCTTGTTGCGACTGTTACATGATTTTGGCCCCCCGATGGCCTACTTCCAAGCTAATGCGTTAGAAAACTGTGTTTTCCGACCTAGTTTTCAAATTGGGAGTCCCCTACTGCTCAAGTTTTCACGGCTCAAATTGGTCCTCCCGAGATGCTTCCGGTGTTCTGCGTTCTCGTGATCGTTAATTACGATTCTGCCCGCCGAGGCCTGTTTTCAAGCTTGAAGTGTGAAAGTACTTTTTCCACCTAGTTTTCAAACCTAAGTCCTCGCTAGTTCCGTAAGTTTCCACAACTTACATCGGTTTCTCCCGAGGTGTTGAGGTGTTCCACCGCATTCTCGATCTGACATGATTCTTTTGGCCCCGATGGCCTATTTCCAAACTTAAGTGTTTAGGAAGTGCACTTTTGACTTAGTTTCAAACCGGAGTCCCATGCGAGTTCCGAAGTTTCCACCACGCTGGTCCCTCCTAGGTGTTTTGAGTTGTTCCTCGACCTTCTCTTGGTCACACCCGATTTTGGCCCCCGATGGACTATTTTCGCTTAGGTGCGAGAAAAGTGCGCTTTGACTTAGTTTTCCCGGGAGTCCTTATAGTTTCGTAAGTTTTCACAACTTACATCGTCCCTCCCGGTGTTTGACGTGTTCACGGCCTTCTCGTGATCATACACGATTTTGGCCCCTGACGGCTTATTTTCGAGCTCAAGTGCGAAAAAAGTTCATTTTTTGATTTAGTTCTCAGGCCGAAAGTCCCGTGCTAGTCCCTTAAGTCTCCGCAACCTGCCTCTTGGACCCTCCCGAGGTGTTTGGGGCATTTCCCGATCCTTCTCGTGGCGGTTACACGGTTTTTGCCCCCCCCCCCGCGTTGTCCTATTTCCAAGCCTCAGCGTGAAAAAAGTGTATCTTTCCAACTTAGTTTTCCAACCGAGAGTCCCCGTGCTAGTTTCAGTAGCTTTCACAACTCACAGCCAATCCGGTGTTTTAGGTGTTCCGGCCCTTGTTATGCATTGTTACATGATTTTGGCCCCGATGGCCTACTTCCAAGCTCATGCTAGAAAAGTGTGTTTTCCGTCCTAGTTTTCAAATCGGAGTCCATGCATGCTCGTTAAGTTTTCACTCAAATTGGTCCTCTGAGATGCTCGGGGTGTTCCCCTGCGTTCTCGTGATCGCTACACGATTAGGCCCGCCGAGGCATGCTTTCAAGCTTCATGTGGAAAAAGTACCTTTTTCGACCTTGTTTTCAAACCTAAGTCCTGCGCTTAGTTCCGTAAGTTTCACAACTTACATCGGTTTCTCCCGAGGTGTTGGAGGTGTTCCACGCCTTCTCGGAATCATGAGATTCTTTTGGCCCCATGGCCTATTTCCAAACTTAAGTGTTTAGGAAGTGCATTTTTGACTTAGTTTCAAAACCAGAGTCCCATGCGAAGTTCCGTAAGTTTCCACAACTCACGTTGGTCCCTCCCTAGGTGTTTTGAGTTGTTCCTGACCTTCTTGGTATCACCCGATTTTGGCCTCCCATGGACTATTTTCCAGCTTAGGTGAGAGAAAAGTGCCGGTTGGGACTTAGTTTCCAAACCGAGTCCTGGTATAGTTCCGTAGTTTTCACTTACATCGTCCCTCCCGGTGTTTGACGTGTTCCTGCCTTCTCGTGATCATTACACGATTTTGGCCTCGACGGCTTATTTTCGAGCTTGGCGCGAAAAAGTTCATTTTGATTTAGTTTTCGTGCCGAGAGTCCTCGTCAGTCCCGTAAGTCTCCGCAACCTGCCTCTTGGACCCTCCCGAGGTGTTTGGGGCATTTCCCGATCCTTCTCGTGGCGGTGACACGGGTTTTGCCCCCCCCGTTGTCCTATTTCCAAGCCTCGGCGTGGAAAAAGTCTCTTTCCAACTTAGTTTTCCAACCGAGAGTCCCCGTGCTAGTTCCGTAAGCTTTCACAACTCGCGTCTGTCACTCCCGTGGTGTTTTAGGTGTTCCCGGCCGTTGTTGCGACTGTTACATGATTTTGGCCCCCCGATGGCCTACTTCCAAGCTCAAGCGTTTGAAAAGTGTGTTTTTCGACCTAGTTTTCAAATCGGGAGTCCCCGTGCCTGTTCGTTAAGTTTTCACGGCTCAAATTGGTCCCTTCTGAGATGCTCGGGGTGTTCCCCAGGGCTTCTCGTGATCGATCTGGTCCCCGCGAGGCCACATTTCGCCAAGCTTGATCAGTGGAAAAAGTACATTTTTCCGACCTAGTTTTCAAACCTAAGTCCCTGCGTTAGTTCCGTAAGTTTCCTAACTTACATCGGTTTCTCCGAGGTGTTGGAGGTGTTCCGGGCCTTCTCGAGATCACGGATTCTTTTGCCCCGGCGGCCTATTTCCAAACTTAAGTGTTTAGGAAGTGCATTTTTTGACTTAGTTTCAAAACCGGAGTCCGCGAGTTCCAGAAGTTTCCAAACTCACGCCGTCCCTCCCTAGGTGTTTTGAGGTGTTCTGCCTTCTCTTGGTCACCCGATTTTGGCCCCTCCGATGGACTATTTTCAAGCTTAGGTGCGAGAAAAGTGCCGTTTCGGACTTAGTTTCCAAACCGGGAGTCCCGTGCTAGTTCCGTAAGTTTTCACAACTTACATCGGTCCCTCCCGGGGTGTTTGACGTGTTCGCCGGGCCTTCTCGTGACTGTTACACGATTTTGGCCCCTGACGGCTTATTTTCGAGCTCAAGTGCGAAAAAAGTTCATTTTTTGATTTAGTTCTCAGGCCGAAAGTCCCGTGCTAGTCCCGTAAGTCTCCGCAACCTGCCTCTTGGACCCTCCCGAGGTGTTTGGGGCATTTCCCGATCCTTCTCGTGGCGGTGACACGGTTTTTGCCCGCCCCCCCTTTGTCCTATTTCCAAGCCTCAGCATTGAAAAAGTGTCTCTTTCCAACTTAGTTTTCCAACCGAGAGTCCCCGTGCTAGTTCCGTAAGCTTTCACAAGCCGCGTCTGTCACTCCCGGGGTGTTTTAGGTGTTCCCGGCCCTTGTTGCGACTGTTACATGATTTTGGCCCCCCGATGGCCTACTTCCAAGCTCATGCGTTTGAAAAGTGTGTTTTTCGACCTAGTTTTCAACCTGGAGTCCCGTGCTGCTCGTTAAGTTTTCACTACCAAATTGGTCCCTCCGAGATGCTCGGGGTGTTCCCCGGGCCTTCTCGTGATCGTTACACGATTCCGGCCCGCCGAGGCCTGTTTTCAAGCTTCAGTGTGGAAAAAGTACCTTTTCCGACCTAGTTTTCAAACCGGAAGTCCCCGCTAGTTCCGTAAGTTTCCGCAACTCACATTGGCTTCTCCCGGGGTGTTGAGGGTGTTCCACGGGCCTTCTCGGGACTGTTACAGGATTCTTTTGGCCCCCGATGGCCTATTTCCAAACTTAAGTGTTTAGGAAGTGCATTTTTTGACTTAGTTTCCTAACCGGGAGTCCCATGCGAGTTCCGTAAGTTTCCACAGCTCACGTTGGTCCCTCCCTAGGTGTTTTGAGGTGTTCCCCGGACCTTCTCTTGGCTATCACCCGATTTTGGCCCCCCCCGATGGACTATTTTCAAGCTTAGGTGCGAGAAAAGTGCCGTTTCGGAATTAGTTTCCAAACCGGGAGTCCCGTGCTAGTTCCGTAAGTTTTCACAACTTACATCGGTCCCTCCCGGGGTGTTTGACGTGTTCCCCGGGCCTTCTCGTGACTGTTACACGATTTTGGCCCCCTGACGGCTTATTTTCGAGCTTAAGTGCGAAAAAAGTTCATTTTTTGATTTAGTTCTCAGGCCGAAAGTCCCGTGCTAGTCCCGTAAGTCTCCGCAACCTGCCTCTTGGACCCTCCCGAGGTGTTTGGGGCATTTCCCGATCCTTCTCGTGGCGGTGACACGGGTTTTGCCCCGCCTCTTCAAGGTTTTATTTCAAGCCTCAACGGAAAAAGTGTCTCTTCCAACTTAGTTTTCCAACCGAGAGTCCCCGTGCTAGTTCTGTAAGCTTTCACAACTCAAGGCTCACTCCGAGGTGTTTGAGGTGTTCTCGCCTTGTTGCATCATTACATGATTTTGGCCCCGATGGCCTACTTCCAAGCTCATGCTAGAAAAGTGTTTTTCGACCTAGTTTTCAAATCGGAGTCCCTGCGGCTCGTTAAGTTTTCACTACCAAATTGGTCCCTCCGAGATGCTGGGTGTTCCCTGTTCTCGTGATCGTTACGATTTACGCCCGAGGCCTGCTTTCAAGCTTAGTGGGGAAAAGTACCTTTTCGACAGTTTTCAAACCTAAGTCTCATGCTAGTTTCAGAAGTTTCCAACTTACATCGGTTTCTCCCGAGGTGTTGGAGGTGTACCACTGCCTTCTCGATCACGGATTCTTTTGGCCCTCATGGCCTATTTCCAAACTTAATTGTTTAGGAAGTGCATTTTTGACTTAGTTTCAAACCGGAGTCCCATGCGAGTTCGTAAGTTTCCACAACTCACGCTGATCCTCCCTAGGTGTTTTGAGTTGTTCCTGACCTTCTCTTGGTCACACCGATTTTGGCCCCAATGGACTATTTTCAAGCTTAGGTCGAGAAAAGTGCCGTTTCGACTTAGTTTCAAACCGAGTCCTGCTAGTTCCGTAAGTTTTCACAACTTACATCGGTCCCTCGGTGTGTTTGATTTGTTCCTGCCCTCGTGATATGTTACACGATTTTGGTTCTGACGGCTTATTTTCGAGCTAAGTGCGTAAAAAGTGCATTTTTTATAGATTTCAAATCACAGAGTTCTCAGAAAGTCCGCATGCCACGTTGGTCCCTCCCTTGGTGTTTGGGGCATTTCTGCCTTCTCTTGCGGTGACACGATTTTGGCCCCTCTGGACTATTTTCCAAGCTTAGGTGCGAAAAGTGCCTCTTTCCAACTTAGTTTTCAAACCGAGTCCCGTGCTAGTTCCGTAGCTTTCACAACTCAAGTCCCTCCGAGGTGTTTGAGGTGTTCTGCCCTTCTTGGATCTTACATGATTTTGGCCCCGATGGCCTACTTTCAAGCTCATTTGAAAAGTGCATTTTTGATTTAGTTTTCAAATCGGAGTCCTGCTCTGTTCAAGTTTTCACTACCAAATTGGACCCTCCCAGATGTTTAGGTGTTCTCGTCCTTCTCGTGATCGTACACGATTTGCCCGCCGAGGCCTGCTTTTTCAAGCAGGAAAAAGTACCTTTTTCCAACCTAGTTTTCAAACCTAAGTCCGCTAGTTCCGTAAGTTTCCACTTACATTGGTTTCTCCCGAGGTGTTGGAGGTGTTCCACGCCTTCTCGGATTACGAGATTCTTTGGCCCCGATGGCTATTTCCAAACTTAAGTGTTTAGGAAGTCCATTTTTTGACTTAGTTTCCAAACCGGGAGTCCCATGCGAGTTGCGTAAGTTTCCACAACTCACGTTGGTCCCTCCCTAGGAGTTTTGAGGTGTTCCCCGGACCTTCTCTTGGCTGTCACCCGATTTTGTCCCCCCCGATGGACTATTTTCAAGCTTTGTTGCGAGAAAAGTGCCGTTTCGGACTTAGTTTCCAAACCGGGAGTCCCGTGATAGTTTCGTAAGTTTTCACAACTTACATCGGTCCCTCTCGGGGTTGTTTGACGTGTTCGCCGGGCCTTCTCGTGACTATTAGACGATTTTGGCCCCCGACAGCTTATTTTCGAGCTGAAGTGCGAAAAGTGCATTTTTTGATTTAGTTCTCAGGCTGAGAGTCCCGTGCTAGTCTCGTAAGTCTCCGCAACCTGCCTCTTGGACCCACCCGAGGTGTTTGGGGCATTTCCCCATCCTTCTCGTGGCGGTGACACGGTTTTGGCCCCTCCCCCCCCGGTGTCCTATTTCCAAGCCTCAGCGTGGAAAAAGTCTCTTTCCAACTTAGTTTTCCTACCGGGCGTTCCCGTGCTAGTTCCGTAAGCTTTCACAACTCGCGTCTGTCACTCCCGGGGTGTTTGAGGTGTTCCCGGCCCTTGTTGCGACTGTTAGATGATTTTGGCCCCCCGATGGCCTACTTCCAAGCTCATGCGTTAGAAAAGTGTGTTTTCCGACCTAGTTTTCAAATCGAGAGTCCCCGTGCCTGTTCGTTAAGTTTTCACGGCTCAAATTGGTCCCTCCGAGATGCTCAGGTGTTCCTGCCTTCTCGTGATCGTTACACGATCTGCCCGCCGAGTCTGCTTAAGCTTCAGCAGAAAAAGTACCTTTTCCGACCTAGTTTTCAAACCTAAGTCCCACTAGTTCCGTAAGTTTCCACAACTTACGTCGGTTTCTCCCGAGGTGTTGGAGGTGTTCCACTGCCTTCTGGATCACATAGATTCTTTGGCCCCGCTGGCCTATTTCCACACTTAAGTGTTTAGGGAGTGCAATTTTTGGCTTAGTTTCAAAACCGAGTCCCATGAGTTCCAGAAGTTTTCACAACTCACGCTGGTCCCTCCCTAGGTGTTTTGAGTTGTTCCCCGGACCTTCTCTTGGCTGTCACCCGTTTTTGGCCCCCCCGATGGTCTATTTTCAAGCTTAGGTGGGCGAAAAGTGCCGTTTCGGACTTAGTTTCAAACCGAGTCCTTGCTAGTTCCGTAAGTTTTCACAACTTACATCGGTCCCTCCCGGTGTTTGACGGTTCCTGCCTTCTCGTGACTGTTACACGATTTTTGCCCCTGACGGCTTATTTTCGAGCTTAAGTGCGAAAAAAGTGCATTTTTTGATTTACTTCTCAAGCCGAGAGTCCCGTGCTAGTCCCGTAAGTCTCCGCAACTCGCCTCTTGGACCCTCCCGAGGTGTTTGGGGCATTTCCCGGTCCTTCTCGTGACGGTGGCACGGTTTTGGCCCCCCCTCCGGTGTCCTATTTCCAAGCCTGGACGTGGAAAAAGTGTCTCTTTCCAACTTAGTTTTCAAACCGGGAGTCCCCGTGCTAGTTCCGTAAGCTTTCACAACTCGCGTCTGTCACTCCCGAGGTGTTTGAGGTGTTCCCGTCCCTTGTTGCGACTGTTACATGATTTTGGCCCCCCGATGGCCTACTTCCAAGCTCATGCGTTAGAAAAGTTTGTTTTCCGACCTAGTTTTCAAATCGGGAGTCCCCGTGCCTGTTCGTTAAGTTTTCACTGCTCAAATTGGTCCCTTCTGAGATGCTCGTGATGTTCCCCGGGCCTTCTCGTGATCGCACACGATTCTGCCCGCCGAGCCTGCTTCAAGCTTCAAGGAAAAGTACCTTTCCGACCTAGTTTTCAAACCTAAGTCCGCTTAGTTCCGTAAGTTTCCACAACTTACATTGGATTCTCCCGAGGTGTTGAGGTGTTCCACCTGCCTTCTCGAACTATTACAAGATTCTTTTGGCCCCGATGGCCTATTTCCAAAATTAAGTGTTTAGGAAGTGCATTTTTGACTTAGTTTCCAAACCAGAGTCCCATGCGAGTTCCAGAAGTTTCCACAACTCACGTTGGTCCTCCCTAGGTGTTTTGAGGTGTTCCTGACCTTCTTGGTCACACCCGATTTTGGCCCCCGATGGACTATTTTCGCTTAGGTGCGAGAAAAGTGCCGTTTCGACTTAGTTTCAAACCGAGTCCTGCTAGTTCCGTAAGTTTTCACAACTTACATCGGTCCTCCCGGTGTTTGACGTGTTCGCCGCCTTCGTGATCATACACGATTTTGGCCTCGACGGCTTATATTCGAGCTTAAGTGAAAAAAGTGCATTTTTGATTTAGTTCTCAGCCGAGAGTCCCGTGCTAGTCCCGTAAGTCTCCCCAACCTGCCTCTTGGAGCCTCCCGAGGTGTGTGGGGCATTTCTCGATCCTTCTCGTGGCGGTGACACGCTTTTTGCCCTCCTCCTGTCCTATTTCAAGCTCAACGTGGAAAAAATGTCTCTTTCCAACTTAGTTTTCTAACCGGAGTCCTGCTAGTTCCAGAAGTTTTCACAACTCTCGCTCACTCCCAAGGTGTTTGAGGTGTTCCCGCCCTTGTTGCGATTGTTACATGATTTTGGCCCCCGATGGCCTACTTCCAAGCTCATGCTAGAAAAGTGTGTTTTCCGACCTAGTTTTCAAATCGAGTCCTGCACTGCTCGATAAGTTTTCACCGCTCAAATTGGTCCCTCCCGAGATGCTCTGGTGTTCCTGCCTTCTCGTGATCGTTACACGATCTTTCGCCGAGGCCTGCTTAAGCTTCAGCAGGAAAAAGTACCTTTCCGACCTAGTTTTCAAACCGAAGTCCCGCTTAGTTCCGTAAGTTTCACAACTTACATTGGTTTCTCCCGAGGTGTTGGAGGTGTTCCACGCCTTCTCGATCATAGGATTCTTTTGGCCCCCGATGGCTTATTTCCAAACTTAAGTGTTTAGGAAGTGCATTTTTTGACTTAGTTTCCAAATCGGGAGTCCCATGCGAGTTCCGTAAGTTTCCACAACTCACGCTGGTCCCTCCCTAGGTGTTTGAGGTGTTCTGACCTTCTCTTGGTCACACCCGATTTTGGCCCCCGATGGACTATTTTCGCTTTAGTGCGAGAAAAGTGCTTTCGACTTAGTTTCCAAACCGAGTCCTGTAAGTTCCATAAGTTTTGACAACTTACATCGGTCCCTCCCGGGGTCTTTGACGTGTTCGCCGGGCCTTCTCGTGATTGTTACACGATTTTGGCCCCCGACGGCTTATTTTCGAGCTTAAGTGCGAAAAAAGTTCATTTTTTGATATAGTTCTCAGGCCGAAAGTCCCGTGCTATTCCCGTAAGTCTCCGCAACCTGCCTCTTGGACCCTCCCGAGGTGTTTGGGGCATTTCCCGATCCTTCTCGTGGCGGTGACACGGTTTTTGCCCGCCCCCTACCCCCCCGTTGTCCTATTTCCAAGCCTCAACGTGGAAAATGTGTCTCTTTCCAGCTTAGTTTTCGAACCGGGAGTCCCCGTGCTAGTTCCGTAAGCTTTCACAACTCAAGGCCCACTCCCGAGGTGTTTGAGGTGTTCGGCCCTTGTTGCGATCGTTACATGATTTTGGCCCCGATGGCCTACTTCCAAGCTCATGCTAGAAAAGTGTTTTCCGACGAGTTTTCAAATCGAGTCCCTGCTGCTCAAGTTTTCACCGCTCAAATTGGTCCTTCGAGATGCTCTGGTGTTCCTGGCCTTCTCGTGATCGTTACACGATTTCGCCCACCGAGGCCCGTTGCTTTAGTGGGGAAAGTACCTTTTTCCGACCTAGTTTTCAAACCTAAGTCCCGAGCTAGTTCCGTAAGTTTCCACAACTTACATTGGTTTCTCCCGAGGTGTTAGAGGTGTTCCACGGCCTTCTGGATCATATATAGATTTTGGGTGGCCCCCGATGGCCTATTTTCAAACTTAAGTGTTTAGGAAGTGCATTTTTTTACATAGTTTTCAAATCAGGAGTCCCATGCGAGTTCTGTAAATTTCCACAGCTCACGTTGGTCCCTCCCTTGGTGTTTGAGTTGTTCCCCGGACCTTCTCTTGACTGTCACACGATTTTGGCCCCTAGATGGACTATTTTCAAGCTTAGGTGCGAGAAAAGTGCCGTTTCGGACTTAGTTTTCAAACCGGGAGTCCCGTGCTAGTTCCGTAAGTTTTCACAACTTACATCGGTCCCTCCCGCGGTGTTTGACGTGTTTCCCGGGCCTTCTCGTGACTGTTACACGATTTTGGCCCCCGACGGCTTATTTTCGAGCTTAAGTGTGAAAAAAGTGCATTTTTTGATTTAGTTCTCAAGCCGAGAGTCCCGTGCTAGTCTCGTAAGTCTCCGCAACTTACCTTGGACCCTCCCGAGTTGTTTAGGGCATTTCCTGGTCCTTCTCATGACTGTTACACGGTTTCCCCCCCCCCTCCCGATGTCCTTTTTCCAAGCTTAAGTGTGGAAAAAGTCTCTTTCCAACTTAGTTTTCAAACCAGGAGTCCCATGCTAGTTCCGTAAGTTTTCACAACTCGTGTTGGTCACTCCCATGCTCTTGACTGTTTGAGGTGTGCGAAGTTTCGTGCCAATCCGACCCTGTTTCGTGATTTTGGGTCATCAACATCTCGAATTCAAATTTCTTAAGGAAGAAGTTTGCCTAGGCCGAAATCTGGCTCTAACTCCCAAACCGGGAACCCGATTAGAGTCCCTTCTTCTTTCACAAGTCTCTCGTGCTTAGGCGGTCGTGTGTGCTAAGTTTCGTGCTAAACCGACGCCGTTTGTTGATTTTGGGGCGTCAACGCCTCTAATTCAAATTTCTTAAGGAACTAGTTTGATTCGAACGAAATTTGGCTCTAACTCCCAAACCGGGAACTCGATTCGAGCCCCGTCTTCTCCCAGAAGTCCCTCGTGCCTAGGCAGTCGTGTGTGCTATATTTCGTGCCAATCCGACCCCGTTTGGTGATTTTGGGGCATCAACATCTTGAATTCAAATTTCTTAAGGAACTAGTTTGCCTAGAGTGAAATCCGGCTCTAACTCCCAAAAAGGGAACCCGATTGGAGTCTCATCTTCTCCCACAAGTTTCTCGTGCCTAGACGGTCGTGTGTGCCAAGTTTCGTGCCAAACCGACGCCGTTTGGTGATTTTGGGGCGTCAACATCTCAAATTCAAATTTCTTAAGAAACTAGTTTGCCTAGAGTGAAATTGACTCTAATTCCCAAACCGCTGAACCCGATTGAGCTTCGCCTTCTCCCACAAGTTTCTCGTGCCTAAACAATCATGTGTGCCAAGTTTCGTGTCGGATTGAAATTTCTAAATTCAGAGGCCACGGATCGGTTGGATTGAACCCCATGATTCCGATTGGAACCGATCCGACCATTTAGAAATAATCTATATTTATACTATATAGCTTCCCACACAATATAATTTCTTGTCTCATATAAAACTAAAATCTAACCTAATTCACGCCTCACTCATTCACGCCTTTATTCAGCTTCATTGTCTCCCTTTCATCTCATCTCTATCGATGGTGTCTCTTTTTCTTTCTCATCTCAGATCGAGTTCTCTCACACTCTCATCCATCTCAGATCAAATCAGTGTTGCTCTCTCTCTCTCTCTCTCTCTGTGTGTGTTCTTATCTCTCATCTCTCTCTCTCGGTGACACTATTTTTGTTCATTTGTTCCCAGATCATCCATCTCAAATCAGATCGGTAGCTATAGTTGTTGTCTCTCTCTCTCGGTGAGCTCCTCTCTCCTAGATCATCCATCTTAGATCATTGTTCCTTTGTTCCTTTGTTCATGTCATCTACAATGGATTCGGTAAATGTAAGTAAGAGATTTTATTTTTATTTTTATTTTTTTTGTTTGTTTTTATTTTTATTTTTATTCTATTTTCTGTTTTCATTTTATTTTTATCCTTTTTTTTTCTTTCTGTTTCTATTTTGTTTCTGTGAAAAATCTTCTTTTCTCAATAGGTGTGCTGCGACTAGGCATAGTTGTTTTACTTTACAATACATCAGAAAAACAGATTGGACCCTCATTTTTTAAATGAGTTTTGGGGGCAAAAAGTTCTATTTCAAACCATTATTCCTAAATTTGTTTATTTGTGAAGTGAAGGAAATGGGCTTTTGTTAGTGTTAGCTGGTGAAGATTGTAAATCCATTGTGAGCTCCTGAATCTTGACTTTACTGATTGAGCTTGGTAGAGTCTAAGGCAATCTGTCTAGGTATTGTTTGAATTGATAAATGAATAGACTTACGTATATATGTATTAACAAAATTCAGAATGGATGTTGTTTGCTCCAGTTTAGATGCCATTGTCATTATAGATAGTCTTACAGGATCTTGATTCAGCTTAATGGATGTTGTTTGCTCCAGCGTAGAATGGATGTTGTTTGCTTTGTTTACTGGTTTCAATTGTGATGGTATAGATATTTTTGTCTATATTTTTTATTGTTGTCCTTTGGGATGGGATGTAGCCCATTGGCTTTGTTTACAAGTTCCAATATATTTTTGTCTATATTTTTTTTACTTAGATTGTGATGGTATAGATTGTGAATGGAGGTTTTTTTACTTATATTTACTTATATTGTTTCCAGGTTTCAATATATATTTTTGTCTATATTTTTGTTCCAATATTTTTTTCAATTTACTTATATTATTGTTTATATTTTCTTTGTAATTTAATTATTTAAATCCGTGGTCCTAAACCACCGATCCAATCCGTGTTTCTACAATTTAAACGGATTGGATTGGTTTTAATTTTTCAGGAACCATAGATAACGGATTGGTCCTGGTTTTCTCCCAATCCGGACCAATCAGGACCATGCTCACCCCTAGTAATATTAGCTACTATGGTGAGTCAAGTGTATGAATCTCTAAGCTAGACCCAAAACCCTAGTTTGAATCGAAAAAAGAAAAAAAAACCCAAAACCCGAGCTCAGCTCCAGTCATATCATCGGCAGCTGACCTTAGAAGATGTAATCAGAACCCTAGAAGCCTCTATTCTCATCTTCAACCTTGGGAACCCTAATATACATAAATTGAAGCTATATCAGAATTCGATTCACAAATGCAAAGACGACAAGGTCATATGGCAAGTTATCGTGCACAATCATCGCAGCTTTCATGGCCAAGTAAGTCTTTTCAGCTGAATCAATTCTTGATTTTGCTTCAGATTCGATTCCTTTTTGATTGATTGGTTGATTTTGAATTGGGTTTCTTCAGATGTTAGAATAACGACCGAATTTCTGTTAAACCCGATAACGTGATCGATTTGCAATCGGAGTTTTGCCCTCTAGCTAACAAATAAGTTACGGCACCATTCGCGACCATGATGGTACTAATTCCTCACCTCTTCTGCTTATTTGTCTTTGTTTTCTTGTTTTCTATGCTTAATTCTAATTCTCATTCCCTTCATTTTTGTGAAGATTAGAACTTTGTAGCTAATCTTGAATGCATACTATGGGTCAACCGCTATGGCTCACAATCAAACGCAAATATGGATCATAATGAAAATCACTAGTTTCATAACTCATTTTGATTTGATTTGATATTGTGGTGTGATTTCAAATTATTTATTTATTTGTTTTTTGGGTTGCCGTTGCCTAGGACTAGCCATTTAGTAATTTAAGGTAACGAAAGATGGGTTGCTAGAAAAAATTTCTGCGACTAAAGTAATTAGAACAACATTTTCCTTTGATCTGTTTACTGGCATCATTTCTCTAAGCTGTGGAACTAAACATTAAAAATTTTAGGATATACATTATAAAGAGATGTACGCTTTTAAGTACTTGTAATTTTTATGGAGCTCATTTCTCTCTCCTATCTGATCTTCAAATCACGAGCAAAGATCTGAAAATGTAAATTGCAGGAAAAAAACCCCTTCAAGAATCTTATTTTCAACCTCTCCTTGGAAGTCTCTGTTTACCACTTGTGGAGCACTAGGGATGGATAACAGAGTGTTTACTCAGAAAAGGAGAGTAACTCCTGTACTTATTATTGTTATATTGAAGAGGACAAGATTCAGAGTGTCTTCTTCGAGGCTGGAGGACAAAAACCATTCTAACTGGAAAATTTGTATGGTTTTACTTATCTATTTTGGTTATAGCCTAGAATTCTGCATAATAGCAAGTTTTGATTTGTACGAGGGAGGATGCCCCTCATTTGGTCTGTGCTTTCTTGCTTATTCTGTATAGTACAGTAGTATAATTTCTACTCTGCCTTCTCCTGTTGCCGTCTATGAAATTGAGCGGAAACAAAGTTGAGGCAGGCTATGAAACAGATTGTTATTGAATCATGAGAAAAAGCTAGGCTTTTGAGTGTTGGTATTTATTTTGTATGGTAAAACAGGATTTTTTGGTGTTTCTGGGGTTTGCAACTTCTAGACTATTCTTGCCCTTAGCATTTTTTGATATCTATTTTTTTGGGGTTTGAAACTCTTTCACACTGAAATTTGGCATATGCCATCTTTATATTATTTATGTATGCTGTCTAATTGTCTCAATGAATCATTTGTACATGTGATGGGATGTCAATGTCTGCGCGTAATTGAATGCATATCTCTAATCATCTTATTTATTATTATTATTTCATCTTTTGATGCTTTGCAGGAGTCTTCTATTTATATATGAAAACTATAGAAAGGGCTCATATGCCAAACAAATTGTGGGAAAGAGTTAAGCTGCCGAGAAATTATGAGAAAGCCCTTGAAATTATTGACAAGCATATGGTATTGTAGTTCAGCACATTCTAGCAGTTTGACTGGGGTTTTGATTCATTTTTATATTAATCTGGAGCACATTCAATTGCTTAAAATCTTTTCTTGTTTGAATTGATAGATGTATTGGCCTAAGTTTCTTGTGCACAAAACAAAACAAAGATTGACTAAAATGACTCAGATGCGAATACGTATGAGGAAACTTGCTCTAAAAATGAGGTTCGGATATCTCTTTCTCTTACTGTTCCCCCACCAATATCTGCATGGTAGACCATCATAGTTATGACATGCCTGATAATCATCCAGTGTATGGATTTTCTGTTTTACTTTCAAAATCTTTTTCCAGATTATCCTGTGCTGTTAGTTGTTAGCTTGAAGAAGCAAAATGTGTATTTGCAGGTTGGTTCTAAAATACCTTGCATTTGGCATGATGAATGCTGTATTTGCTACAAGAAGCACAACTAGCATATCAATATTTACATTTACAAAGCCTCATGTAGAATCATGTTACCTTTCCCACTAGGAAAACAATTTCCAAACTCGTAATGAACAAAGCTTCCTAAACTAGTTAAGACTTGGCTACTTCCAAGTTCCAAACTAGTATTGAATTTAGGAACACTCATAACCCAGGCACTAATTAACCTAGAGACTAAATAAATATATATCACAGAAATACTCATAGTCTACAAAAATACCAAATTCCTTTGACTCGACAAATCTTAAATTTTCCATAACTAATGTAATTGGAATTGTTTGTCTATAACCAAACCCCTCAAAATGGACCTTTAGAGAGATCCTCATTCCCTAAACCCTATCTTTTTGTTGCTACATATAAACTTGAAAAGTTTATATATTTTTACCACCATTTTTAGTCACAAACACCAATGCAAATAAGCCCCAAAGCCTACTTTTCTGTAGATATATATTAATTTTGGGTTCGCTACTAGTAGGAGAATGTTCCCTGTGCTTGTCCTACATCAGCCTGACATGAAAATAACTAATGTAGTTATGCTTTATCTTATATGTGAATCCTCGTATGCAGGGAAGATGGTTCATTTTATAGCAATAAATGGCCGATATAGACCCTTCTTGACAGTAGTAATCTTCTCTTAAATTTCATTATATTATATTGTCAGAAGCCTTCAACCAATATTGTGTATTTGACCTTCCACTCAAAAAAGTTCCTTCACGACTACTGTGTGGGAAGCCGTAGTTCCAAACTTGACATGATCATTATATGCAGTGTTTTTTAAAGCAAAAAGTGAACAGAGGCAATAAGGTGCCTTGAGGCCTAAGCGTGAGGTAATGAGGTGAAGTGACATGATGCTGTCATCAAAGCAAGGCGAATGCAAATGATAATGATATTTTAAAAAAATGAATAAATAACATAAGCAAAAACTTAATAAGTTTAAAAGCTTGATGCATGTAACATTCCAAATACTAAACATTAATAAAATATAAAACATTCGACAAAATGTGACATTTCAAATACCAATATCCAACAAAAAGGGAAGACATTGAACAAACACTAACATTTTGACATATGAAAACATAAAAACGCAAAAATAATTGATTAACTTCTAAACAAAAATTTCATTGTCAATCATGGCCAAAGTAGTTGTTTAGTTGAAGTTTAGAAAAACAGTTCAACATTTTTAAAAATATATATATATAAAACAGATAAAATAAAATAAAAAAGATAAAGCCCATAGTCATAAACTATGAATTGATGTGCATACGACATCATATGTTTGTTACAACTGCACAGATTCTTTTTCGTCACACTTATTTAGTTCGCCCGAAGTGACAAACTATGATCTAATCTGCATGTCATATATTTATTACAACTCAAAAAGTAGAAGGTTGAGATTAAATCATAACAGGGGAAAATTTCACCGCCTTGAATGCCTCAGCTACCTCGGCCTGAGCCTAAGGCAACTGCTTCAGTCTTGCCTTGCCTCGCATCTTGCCTAAGCCATCACTTAGGCACACTTTTCAAAACACTAATTATATGCATGCAAAGAAGTGAGAACTTTGTGTCATGTTGCATTATACTGTATTAATTAACTGTAGAGGGTTTTTGATAGAATATATGGATGATCAATAATGCCATGGTGACCAATTTTTGGTATGAAATTTTGGATACCATTTGATATGTTACCAATGCATTGGTTTAATGGGCTTCACCTTTCCCTTTAAACCAATGCTTTCCCATTAAACCAATGCATTGGTGACACATTAGATGGTATCTAAAATGTGGTACCCAAATTTGGTTACGGTAGCATTGTAATTGATAGTTGATATAATCCCTACTTGACAGAATAGTACTCTTACATTTCATTATTTTGTTTATGCTGCTTATCATGCATTAGTGAGTTGTAATCTTTTATTGCTTAAGGTTTGGGTTCTTTTCCAGCTTTGGCATATGTTTATTTTCCGTTGTTTGTGTTGCTTCCCAGGGAAAAGATAATGACAACGCCTAGGAAAGAGAAGAAAAGAGAGGCTAGGAGAGAGGAGAAGGCTGAAAAGGCAGCAGTTTTGGATGAGGTTGTAAAGCCATTCTGGTCTTGTGCTGTTATTGCAGCTCTCACTAATGCTGTTGACAATCCTGCAGAGTATTGAAAAAGAATTGCTTGAACGACTTAAGAGAGGGGATTATGGTGATATGTATAATTATCCTGTAAAAGAATACAATAAAGTTCTTGATATGGACCAACTCCAGGTTGCTAGTGAAGATGAAGATGAGGAGGTATTGCATAACTTATTGATATGAGCCCGATATGAAATTAATTTTGTGATCAAAAAATATTGAGGAGAACGAAATTAATTTTCAATTGAAATAAGCAGGAACCTGAGATTGAGTATGTTGAAGGCTATGAAGAACTTGAAGAGGAGGATGACATGGAGGATTTTGGTGGTCTCGCAATTGACAAGTCTGATACAGATGTTGACAATGGTAAAAGCTCTTATAAGCGTATTTGTCATTATTAGTATGCACAGTTTCTTAGAATGTTTTTGGTTGATGTGATTTTTCTCAGATGTTAATACATGTTTTGTATACACGCAAGATTTCATATATTGATTCCCATGAAATCTTTTTGGCGTATTGGTTTATTATGTGTTTATTGCCTATCGGAAGTTAAACAGTGGGTTATTTGGCTTTAGCAAAACTGCCCATGTAAGTATTTTCTTTTTCAAAAGAATATGAGATTTATTCTAACATTGAACATTACAGATGCAGTTGGAATAGATGATGATGATGAAGAGACAATAGCTATTGATCGGAAGAGACTAAGAAGAGATTCTCAAAGAAAACTTGAGAAAGATGAACCTCGTGCCAAACCAAAGAGAGTTAGAGTACTTGTTGAGGTAAAGATTATCCAGCTCCATCAAGTTCAGTATAGTTGGTTCATTGTTCTCAATATAAAAGTCATAAAAGGCAATTGGTAGTTTGATCCAAAATAATAACTTATATAGCCCTATGTTGCTAAAGACGTGGAAACATTGAAAATTTTAGTTAGTTTCAGCCTATAATCTTTTTAACAGTCTACCCTTATCATGGTAATATAATTCTACGATTCGATGACACACTTGATGCTTGGGCAAGTAGTTAATCCTAAGGAAGTGGAAACTTTGATGAAGATGATGGGCTATTGCATGTTTTTTTCTTCATTTCTTTCTAGGGACGTTCAACGATTTTGAAGTATGTTATGCTAACATCACAAAAATATTATTCATTTGTCAGGTTGAGCGCGAAGATACTGAGGAAAGTTGGCAGTCCAATGAGACTTTTTGTGCTTTTTTTTTTTCCCCTTTCTTCCCATGTGTTTGGACTTTTAAACCAGATAGCAGTTAATTATATCATCAATTGTATTAGTTAGGGTTTGAGCTTGTCTTCTCTATAGGCAGAAATCAATGCCAGAGTGTTCCTGCTTCTAGGCTCGATATTTCTTTTAAATTTGTATGACAAACAGGGAGGCTGCTCAAAGAGATGTGATATTTGGTGGTTGTCATTTCGATTTTGGTTCAATTATAATGTCATTTCGATTTTGGTTCAATTATAATGTTAGACTAGATTTTGATCTTTCTTCATTTTCCGATTCCTCTTCTTATTATTTGTTTTAGATTTCCCATTGCATTATGATATCGCTGGTCGTGGAAAGTGGTAAAGCTGACTGTAGAAGATTGAAGGTGTGAAAATAGGAGAAATGAGGGAGCTTTGTGGAGAGAGTATTAGGCCCCGTTTGTTTTGGGGTGGGGAAGGGATTAGGATGGAGGTAGAGTTCATTTAATGTTGTGTTTGTTTGTAAAGTTGGGGAAGGGATTAGGATAGAGGAGGAGATTAAGATCACTACAAAAAAATTGACTTTTTGCGACGGCAACTGACCTTTAGCGACGGCAAGTGGGGGGTTGCAACAAAGGGCGTTGCTAAAAGGTTTTAGCGACGACACAATGTTGTTGCCTTTTTTTTGCGACGGTAAAGTTGCCTTTTTGCGACGGAATGTTGCTGTCGGCTTTACTATGTAAAAAATCTGAGATTTTTTGAGATGGCACTGTGTTGTCGTCGCTAAAAGTGTTATTTGCGACGACAAACATGCCGTCGCGAAAGTGTTTTATTGCGACGGGTACGTGCCGTGTCACGACCCAAACCCGCCCCTATAGGTTTAGCATCGTAACCGGCCAGTAATCTTGGGATTACCGAAGGCCTCTGAGACAGATTAACATAATATTAGGGGCTAGCGGAAGCAAATAACAATATATAATGTCCATTGAGCAGTGTAGACTTATATGAGACAGAAAAATTTTAAACTTTTTATATACATATGTACACATTATCTTTAAGTCATCATATATATACAGATTAGGCAAAAAAGGACTTAGCCTTATTTACAAAATACACAAGACTTGTTCAACCAAACACGAAAACAAAACTTAAACTTTAAATCACATAGCAATAATCACTTGACATATCCGGAACCTCCACGGGAGGCACATAGGTTGTCTGACAAAAACAGATTCTAGGCAGATGCCTCTAAACTTGGTCACGCGCCTGATCACCTACATATATAAATAATACAGTGAGCTAGAGATGTGATTGGATTAGGATAGATGTGGAGTCCACTAATATTGTGTTTGTTTATAAAATGGGAAAGGGGATTCACAATATCATAGGAGTAGGATAAGCCTCCATGGATGAGATTTGTAGTCCCTCATGGAGATAATATTAGAAAAACAATCTCTTGAGATTAGAGGGGGATTTACTATTTTGCCCTCTGTTATCCTACGTAATTTACTTACACTATTTGATTAATATGGTCTTTTCTCTATCATTTTTGTTAATTATTCCATCATTTTTTACTCCACCATTCTTTATATCAAAATAATTTAATATAAAAATATAATAGTATAATAATATTTGTACCAAAAAAAATTATATTAAAAAAATAAAATAGTACCAAAAAATATATATTTATGAAATATAATTTTTAATATTAAAATATAATTTTAATATTTATAAAATATATTTTTAATATTAAAATATGTAATGCATTTATTAGTTGGTATAAGTCAAAAATTGATACTAATGCAACAAGAGTATTTGTGGAATTTTACATAGTTAATCCCACTCTTATCTCTCAAAACAAACATGAATTATTACTAGTCCATTGGTTATCAAATAAACACAAATTTTCTTAGTCCCCTCGCCAACAGTTTTCTTACTAATAATCCCCTCACTAACAATCACATCCAACCTATCTTTGAAAACAAATGACCCTTTAAGTCTATCTAGATCATAAAACATAAAAAGTTATTTAGCCAATTTGTAAAACTAAATAAAATCAATTTTGTGAAAATCCTAAACCAATTAAATTTTGAATTTTAAAATAAGTTTTCAAAAATACTAAACCAAATAAATTAGTATAAGTTTCAAAATGAGTTTTTAAAAATTCTACTACTAAACTAAATAATTTTTAAATTTTAGAATAAGTTTTTTAAAATCTTAAACCAAATGAATTTTAGATTTTGAAAAATTGATTCAAAAATTCAACTAAACGGCGTTATTCATTGACAGATTGTACTGTACACACAGGGGCGGAGCTATGCTTTCAACAATGGTGTCAATTGATACCACTGAACTTCAAATTTTTGATAAAATATATGTAAAAAGTTATAAGTTCTTACAAATTGAACTGAGTGGGCCTAAATAAAATAAATTAATTTTTATACTTTTATAAATTGACCTCAATAGGTAAAAATAAAATTGAACTTTATTCAGAAATTTAAGTTACTTTTGTCAATGTGATTTAGGAATGGAAAATGAGTTGGACCCCTTCATGGAGGCACCTCCTTTGACCCTCCCTCTCTTTCTGATTGGCCAGTTTTTCTTTTTTCTTTTTTTCCTTCTCCTCCAATCACCACCCGCCACGTATATATGGGATGATGATTGGAGGGGTCTCAATCACTTCCCTTTAGAAATATATGAAATTCACAGAGTATTATGTGAATATTATAAAATTGAACTTTATTCAGAAATTTAAGTTACTTCTGTCAATGTGATTTAGAAATATATGAAATTTACAGACTATGTGAAGAGTAGAAAGATTATGTAAACTAAAAAGATTACTGTGTACACAGACACCCCGACTTTCTTCTTATTTTCATCTGTCTCTCCATCTACCCTTGACGCCAAACACTCCCTCTTCCGCCACCATCAACGCCCTCATCCGTGGTTTGCAGCTACTAATCTCTCTTTCTTCCAGATCAGAATCATCATCTCATAGGTACTCTCTCTTTCCCTCTCTCATCCTCTCATCTCAGTTCTTATTTTTTCTCACAGATCTATACTTTCCGGCTCCCCTCCATCTCTCGTGTGTAAATTGTTTGGAAATTTTCTCAATTGTTTTTTATTTTTATTTTTTATGTATGCATGTATGTGTATAGATTTTTCAAATGGACTAAAATCCACGATGAGATAGGTTTTCGATCTCTCAATTGTTTTTTTTTTTCTTCTTTGATTGTTTACAAAAGGCCATTAGTATGTGTTTGTATGGAATATTTTGTTGCCTAATGAAGTTTAGTAGTTCTACAACTAATTTGAGTTACTAATGATCATGTTGTGTATTTTTGTTATTTGTAATCATGGTTCATGATGATTTTAGAAAATAGGTTTTCTGAACCCCCAGAATACTTCAATCAACCCACCAGTTTAGAGGATTAGGTGGTGGTTTGGTGTGTGGGAAAATTCCCAACTTGCCAGAGGGCTATTTGGTCGAAAATTTCCCCCCAACCTGACTCATGCACATCCCTTCATTCTTTGTATCTAAAGAGCTCCAGGCAAGTCTCCCTAAAAAAAATAATAATAATAATAAAGTCATTAGAAACCAAAAAAAATTAAAAATTATGGTTTAAGCATGTTCCAATCAATGCCTAAAAAACTTCTTAGATCCACACATCTGTTTAAAGTCAGTAGTACCCATACCACATTAGAAAAACCATTGAGACCCATGCTACTACTGCCCATCATCCGCTAGCAATTATGTAAGGCATTAGTTGTAGAACAAAGCTAGTGATTGTTGAAGCATGACAATAATGTAGGGTTGCTTCACTTTTTTTATTTTTATTTTTTTTTATTATTTTTTTATTCAAGAGAAATAAAAACATATAGTAGTTCAAAGAAAATTACAATTACTAGAGGATTAGTCCCTCACGATAGCAACTCCAGTCATATCATCAATGACTAGAGCTCTAACTTCTTCTGGTGGCTCTAAAATTACTACATGCTCATCCTGGGCCACACCCATGTTTGCCAGCTTATCTGCAACTTTGTTACCCTCCCTAAGAATGTGGCTGAGAGAGCAATTACATCTTTGCAGGAGGAATTTTGTATCTTCAATAAGGGCCTTATGTGGGGAGATACGTTTTGGGCCATTTTGAATTAGGCTGATGGCTTGTTCAGAATCTGTGTCAATCTCCACATCCAATTTGCCTTTCTGAAATAGGATTGTAATGCCCCTGTAGATGCCCCATAGTTCTGCCTCTAAGCTTGAGCAATGACCTAGTTTGGCATAGTGTTTTAAAAAGCCCTAGGCACATCGAGGTGCCAAGGTCACCTAGAGCCTAAGCCCCGAGGCGCGAGGCGAGGCGTGCGCCTCACCAAAGCAAGGCACAAGTTATAGAAGCTAAGCAAAATATTAATAAATCACAATTTTTAATATAAACAAATATTTAATATGTATATTATTAATTTTTTTAATAAGAATTTTTTTTTAATATATATATTATTTTATTTATTTATTATATATTTTAAATAATGTGTTTTAATTAATTTTTTTATTTTATTTTATATACATGTGTTTATTTTTAAATAATTAATGTATTTTATTTTACATATTATCTATAAGTATATTATATATTATATAATAGCTATGGTATAATATTATATAAATAAATCAATTATATTTTATATATTATAAGTATATTGTATATTATATGTTATATAATATTATATATATATATATATATGAATTACGAAGATAAACAATAAAGGAAAACAGAGATCGCGACAGGAGAGAGAGAAGGCAATCGTGACAGGAGAAGCAGAGATCGCAAGAGAGAAGAAGCAGAGATCGCGACAGGAGAAAGAGATCGCGATCGCGATCGCGAGAGAGAAGGCGAGAGGGAGAGAGCTCGCGATCGTGAAACAGAAACGAAGCAGAAGAAAGAGAGAGGAGAAGAGAACCAGAGAAGAGAGAAGAGGAGAAGAGAGAGAGGAGAAGAGAACCTGTGTATTGGGCGTGTGTTACTCTTCACGTCGCTTCTTCTTCTTCTTCTCCACTAGGGCATTTTTAAATTTTTTGCTCTGTTGTTGACCCAGATGGGGAGCTGTTGGACTGAAATACACTTGAAGCGCTTGAAGCGCACGCCTCGAGCTTTATTATAAAGCGCGCGCTTCGTCGCCTCACCTGCGCCTTGCTCATGTCGCCTCGCCTCGCCATGTTTGAGGCGCACTGCTGCGCTTAATGTCGCCTTGGGCTTAGGCGCGCGCCTAGGCGCGCTTTTTAAAACACGCCCCATATCTAGGTGCCAGCTTCATCTCGCAATAGTCCTCCATATCCAGCCTGAACGGGGTCACCTTTAGAGCATCAATCCATGTTGAGCTTGAGTTTACCTACAGATGGAAGACACCATTTAATTAATTTAGGTTGGGATGTATGGGGGTGGAGAGGGGATTGGAAAGCGTGCTCTCTTGAACATAATTCCTTATGCTCTTGAAACTAGTTTGAATGGGGTTAGCTATGCTTTCAAAAACCAATTTGTTGTGATCCTTCCAAATCTGCCAAAGAGTTACTAAAAAAATGATGTACCAATAGTTTCCAAAAATTAGATTTTTAACTCTCATATTAGAAGAAACCCATTCAAAACGAGGCTGTCCACATCCTTGCTCCCACCAATTGTGATTCATGATTTCAGTCTAAATTTCTTTGGATTTAACAGTCCCTGAGGAGGTGGCTCATATCCTCATTGAAAAGTCCGCATCTAGGACATGGATTAGAAGATGCCATGTTTCTTACGAGCCGCAGATGGTTAATGAGCAGTTTACCTTTCAGAACAAGCTAGAGGAAACATCTTAATTTCTGGGGAATTTTAATCTTCCAAATCCGTTTCCAATCTCTGCCGTCCCCTTCATGATCAGTAATGATTTTACAGGCAAATGCTGTAGAGAAGTTACCATTTGAGGATCCAATCCAAGATGGGGCATTAGTGTAAGTCTATGTTACATGGACTCTTCAAAATAGATCAAATACCCGTGTCGGACACCCGACACTCGGACAAGGGTATGGGATATGTGTCGGATACTTTTCAACGGATACTTCTTATATAATTGTATATAACACAATTATCATATGTGCATATTATTGTTTAATTACTATAAATGTCATTTTGACACTGTAAGTTACATATAGTACCATTTTATCTCACATATTAGATTAAAAATATAAAAATATGATATTTTTTTGCCGAGTCCGCGTACCTTTAAATTTAAGATTTAATGAGTCCGACCTCTAGATACATACCCGCACCCGACACCCGTACCCGAGTCCATGTAACATGTAAGTTACATACCTAGGTCTATAGATCCTGTGTATATCTTGGAGGTCATGTTGATTTACCAGGTTAGCAAGCATAGCAGTGTTCCAGTTCCCTTTATCATCAAGTACAGAGCTAACCTTGTCAAGGTCATTAACTTGTAGGATGTGATAGGTTTGGGCTAGGGTTGTTTCCCACACCGCCAATCATTCCAAAATGAAATATAATCACCATTTCCAACTCTCCACTTAATACTTTTTCTAAGTGTGTTTCTATTCTTACAAATACCTAGGGTTACTTCCTACCATCCGTCACATAACATATCAGTCGACAATTAAGATTCAGGTAAAGGTTTTCTCTTCAGTTTTTGAATCTTCTGATTCGGTTGTTATTGTTGCCAAAACTGAAACTATGCTACTGTTGAGCTTAGATAGACAGATGTGAACGTTATGGAATTTCATGTTGTGTTCTGAAAATCATTTTTTCATCTTAATTTACAAGGCTTAAAAATGCAATTAAATAATCTGATTTTGACCATTGACTCTGTGTTTAAAGGTTTTTCGTCTTGATCAATGGGGCCATTAAAACAGTTGCTGGACACAAACAGAACGGTGTGCTCAAAGTTATCTGTCTATCGTTATCTGTATATTATATGTGTATTAGTGTCTCGTGATTTTTTCCCCTTACTTTTAAGTAGCCACATTACATATGTTGGATTTTATATGATCGAATTTTGTGCCACTAAAATGTCACCATAAAAAAATAATTGGTAATTTCAAATGCAGAGGAAAGGTTTAAATTTGTTAATGTGTTTTGAGTCCAGGGAATTGTTCATTTCATCTATTAAAAAAAATAAATTTTTTAATATTTTGGTTGGGAAAATTAGTCTAAATGTTGGAAATCCTATGTCTCCGTTGCCTTTTTATTTTATTTTTTTTGGCATTTGGTTGGGGGCAGAGGTGGGAGCTAGGGGTGCCTTTTTTTTTTTTTTTTTGTTAAGGATTGAGATGTAGATTTATGGACATGGAAAGCTCGACTGGCCATCCAGGTTAAGAAACACTACTACTTATTGAGAATGTTACGTATCTGAGTGATTAGATGAATTAAAATTCAGATATATTTTGTGCATTGAAAATAAGACTTTAGACAAGACTTTGATAGATATTGCAGATTGACATATGCCACGCAGTAGTATACCGGCCTAAGACTGAATCCTATTTATTTCATTATGCATTTCAATAACAATATAGGTTACGAGGCAACCTGTGTGTTAACACAGAAAGGAATGGGGTTGAACCATTCACTTGATGTGTTATGCTTCTCTTATTCTAGTAACCAAAAATGTTGTATTTAAAGAAAATTAAAACAAGTATCCTCTGTCTTGTCTGTATTTTGGAAATATAAGCAACCATGCAACGAAGGCACCTCTATTCTTAAGTTTTCAGGATGTCTAATTAGTAGGGATTAGTCTATTGCTAATGTCTGAAATATCAGTGGACAAATACCAGAGTGTATGATGTAGCTCAAGCCTCAAGTGTGTAACTGTCCATAAACGGGAGCTTTTAGTGCTTAGAGTGCGTTGGTATTTCTCTTTTCACTGTTAGATCCATCCCATTATGTTTTCCAATGGCATTCTATTTTTTGTTTTTTATTTTTAAATTCTCTTGCCTTTAGTTCCCTCCATATTCATGATTTGGCACGAGGCACTAGTTCAATGATATTATCTTTTTTTGGTTCACTATTTAAAAGCTTTTCTTCTAGTATTCCCAGGAAAATGATTTACTTGTCTATAAGTGATTACAAATGTTCAATGTTGCGATGCGTTTTTACTATAATTTTTAATTATCACATTTATTTGTTTGAGCTTCTTTTAGCATGTTATGTAATGGGTTTGTCTTGACAATCTGATCTGTCACTTTCTTTAGAGGAAGCATGGATGGAGAAATCTCTAGCATAAAGAAGTGGATCATATTGTATCCTATTTACATAAATTCAAAGAAAACAATAGCAGAGGGAAGGCGAATAAGCACAAGCAAAGCCTGTGAAAATCCTACTTGTGCTGAGATTGGTGATTGTTGCCCTCATCTTAAACTCCCGTTTGCAATTGAGGTTTGTTGTTTTGAAATCTGCAATAATCTTTGTCAAATTTTTTATTGCCATTGACACTCCCCTTGTCTTATCTTTTCTAAAGCGAGTCTGGTGGCATTGTGATAATGGGTGGATATATTTAATTATTTACATATTCTATGAAATGATTTGACGTAGCGGAATACATGGGGATTAGATATCGTTCTAGCAGACGAAAAGAGCTCTCGAATTCATAAGAAAAATAGAACTTTGAATCCACAAGGAATGGAAAATATCTTAGGGTTGGTTTGGGATGTACTAAAAAAGTGCACTTTTTGACTTATTGGTGGATTTGGGTTGGGTTTGGGTTGGGTTTGATGTGATGTGTTAGAGAGGTGATGTGATTTAAATAAGATGATGTGACTTAAATAAGATAGTGACTTTTTAACTTTTTGACTTATTTAGGACATGCCAAACCAAGCCTTAATATTATTGAATAGAAGTTGAATAAAAGTTGTCTTTGCCATGAGGCTTACATAGCTATTTATAATAATGTAAACCTTGGAGACCAAATATTCTTGGACACCAAGAAAATTCAAATTAGGAAATAATAAACTAATCTAATTCTTGGAAAACAAAAAACCTAAGAAATTAGAAAAACAAAATTAAAACAAATTAAGAAACCTAATAATTCTAAAATATTTATGCTAAATTACAAGAATTCTAATAAAATAATATATCAAAAATATTAAAACTAAAAATATAAAAATTCTGCTAGAGTTCATATTAGAGATCTGCTATCGTTCATGCCAAATAAAAAATACTTGGAATACTTCAGTTGTTTGTCACTCTTCCAAAAATTATATGCAGAGAAGTCTACTTTTAGAAAGTTATTCTCCATATGCTTCAACTGGTTGACAAGATCAATTAGACAAGCATTGAAAATCTCCACACCAAGAAAATCAACCAAATTTAGTAGTTGTTTGGGATGTGCTATGTAAGTGCACTTTTTGACTTTTTGGTTAAAAAAGTAGAGAAAAGAATATGTATGTTTGGGATAAATTTTTACTTTTTATGAAAATATGTATAATAAAATATTGTAGTAAAATCAAAATGACAATTTTACCCTTTTTGACTTTTTGACTTTTTGGGTAGTTGGATTCAAAGGGCAAAATAATAATTTTGCCCTAGTGGCTTTACCCACAAGTTACTCTTGAATAGTATAGACTTTTTAGCTTTTTTAGTAACGTTTTGACTTTTTGACTTTTTGACTTTTTTAGTTTATCCCAAACATATTCTTACTTTATGTAGAACTTGCATGCTCTCTTGATGTTACACCAACCCAAATTCAATTAATCATTCAATTATCAACCTTGGAATTTCAAGTGTAGCATCAACCAATTTCTTTGTTGCACGTAGCGTTGTATTATCTCTTTTTCTATTTTTTCTTTGTTATTGAGTTCAATCAGATCTTCTTCTTCCTCAATATTTTTATGATTTGTTTGTAAAACTTTCTCTCAAATATTCAAATTACCATGTGTTGATGCATTATCAACACTCGAACAAGACTTTGTATCTTCTTTATTAGTTTTACAAACAATCTCATCATAAATAATATTTGGATACGAATTCTTTTCTTTTGCAACTATAATTTCATTGCAAATTTTTACCAACTCCATGGAAGTATATTGATTTGTATATAACAATATATCTTCATGATCATAAAAATAAAATTTTATTGCTAAAAACTTTTTCATTATTAACCATAATTGAATTTTGTCTTTACATTTACAAACTTGATAATCTTGTAATCCATTCCACCACTTCAATACACTTTTATCAAGTTTGTAGGATGCAAATATATTATTCTTTTCATGAGGAATCTTCATGAATTAAAAGAAATTTTCAAGATCAAGTAACCAATCAAGAAAATCTTCTTTTGGAAATTTACTTGAACTGTTAAAATATGAAATTTTTGCAAAATAACATAAGCAAATAGGTTGGCCTTGGGTGAATCCTTCAGCGCAATTGCTGTCAACTATTGGTTGCCTCTAGTTGACGATTAGTCCCAAATTGGCAAGTAGATTACAAATCTCATTGCGAAGTTCATGCACCTTTAGCCGATGTTCCTCAATCGCATCCCATATGGCTTCCACCCTATGATCAATGTCAAAAGGGATTGTGTGTTCTCCATTGTCTAGTGTCATTGAGCTAGGCAAATCTGTGCTCTGACACCACCTGATGCCTACCTGACGCAGCAGAATATACGAGGACTAGATATTGTTCTAGTAGACGAAAGGGGCTCTTGAATCCACGAGAAAAATAGAATCTTAAATCCACAAGGAAGAGAAAATATCTTAATATTATTGAATAAAAGTTGAATAAAAGTTGTCTTTGCCAGGAGACTTACGTAGCTATTTATAATAATGTAAACCTTGGAGACTAAGTATTTTTGGACACCAAGAAAACTCAAATTAGGAAATAATAAACTAATCTAATTCTTGGAAAACAAGAAACCTAATAAATTAGAAAAACAAAATCAAAACAAATTTAAGAAACCTAATAATTTTAAAATATTTATACTAAATTACAAGAATCCTAATAAAATAATGCATCAAAAATATAAAAATTCTTAAAATCTTGTCCTACATGATTTCTTGTTGAAGATTGATAAGGCATGCATATCCACGAGATTTCATGCAACAAGGAAGGGTGAGGGTATTGCTGAAAAATGAGGATGGAACTTGCTCTAATCCAGCCATTTCTTCAAGTAAGGATAGGCTTTATTAATATGAGTACCATTAAATTTCTCATTTTGCTGCTATTCTCTTTGTAATTGCATGCTAAACAACACAGCATTTATAAAATGTAACCTTCCTGCATAAGATAAGAATTTATGAGTCCATGATTTCATTCAAGCTGTAATCCTTTCCACCAAACTTGAACAGTCCGCAGGCCTCAACGTAGTAGAAATGAGAGGTACCACAAAATATTGATTGGTAATATACCCCATTGAAAACCAAAACACCAGTACAATGTTCTCTTTGTCTGGTCAACAACATTTGAACCGAACGGGTTACTTCTATTAACAGTTGGCTGCAAACTTGATAAAGATGAAAAAAATATCTATGGCTTTCTTGATCACTTTTACAGAACTCATAAGCATAGGTGAGTTATAATCTTCGTTTTCCCACACCTCCAATTATGCTGGAACTCATTTTATTGACAAGAATATGAAACACATGAAGTTAATGAATTTCATTGCCATGGGTGTCTGATCTGAAATGTAAATTTGGGCTTGAAACAATAATTGAACCTCATGACTTTAACTTCGTATTATCTTGTTTATTTATGTTGCGATTGGTTGCAGGGAAACAGCTAATGCTTCGCATAGCACTGTTGGTACCCAGACACTCTGGGAGGACCAAGAAACAGGAGCCTGCTGCTGCATCGACCTCGGGTGCTGTACCTTCAAAATCTGGGAAAGGTGGAAAAAAGAAGAGATAGCTTCACTAGTTTGTGTTTCTTCCCCGTTGTCAGTGTTAGGCTCTAAAATTTTTACATCAAATATTTTTTTTTAAAAAACCCTCCCTGTGTTTTTGTTAGTCACCATATTTTTTTTTTGTTTGGAATATTTAAAGATACTTTTTTTTTTCCCCTGAAAAGAGCAGCCGCATTTTTGTGGGGATAGAAATTGTGGTAGTAAAGGAAATGCATAATTAACACTTAATAGTGCAATATGTAAAATTATCCAGTAATCTTGGGAACATGCTGACATGGTGCTTCGGGATCAATAAGAACAATAGTCATGGGATAAATGTTGTTGACTTGATCCACATCATTTCTTGTTCAAAACACAACTCCACACTCAAATCATAAGCAAACACATAACTCCAAACTCAATTCAAAAACTATTTTTAAAACTCATAACCAAACACATAACTCAAAACTCAATTCAAAAACTTTTTAATCAAAATATTTCTTTTATTTTTTTATTTTATTGAAAAATATTTTTTGTTATTTTTTTAAGTATTGGCCAGATAATTTGTTATGGTTTAGATATAGGGAAAATTGATCTAAGGTCCCTCTCCCAATTTTAGTAATGGAAGAGATCCACAATATTATATTATGATGTCTAAGGTCCCTCAACTTTCACACCAATATATCACAGAGAAAATTAACTCTCTCAAGTCAATCCTTATGTTGAAGTGACACTCGACCTCCAAGACGATGACACGATCGTGCTCCGCATTGTGGAACCGACAACGATCCTCAACATCGACCGAGAGTTCGCCTTCTTCGGAGGAGCAGACACTTCGCCCGCGTCCGCGTCTGTGTCCGCCTCTGGTTCGCGGTCTCCGACAATGAGGCGGAGTTCGTCGAATCGTCTCTTTCAGTTCTCGCAAGAGTTGAAAGCAGAGGCGGTTGCAAAAGCGAAGCATTTCTCTCAGGAGTTGAAGGCGGAGCTAAAGCGGTTCTCGTGGAGTCACGGTCATGCGTCGCGTTCAGCAATTCAAAACGTTCTCATAGTAGAAGGTAGCAATGGTCTGGACTCTGCTTTGGCCGCACGAGCTCTCCGTCAACAGAGAGCTCGTCTCGATCGCACCCGTTCTGGTGCCAAAAAAGCTCTAAAAGGACTCAGATTCATCAGCAGTAGCAAAAACAACAGCGTCGATGGATGGAACAAAGTTCAGAACAACTTCAACAAGCTTGCCAAGGACGGTTATCTCTATCGTGCCGATTTCAGACAATGCATAGGTCATAAAACTCTCTCCAATTACAATGGTGCGATTTCAATGCGTGTTTAAACCTTTTCAATCTCAATTTTTATCATTTCTGGTTGTAGGAATGAGAGATGATTCAAAGGAATTTGCGTTGGAATTGTTCGATGCTCTGAGCAAATGACGAAGGTTGAGAATGTTGACAAGATCAGCAGAGATGAGCTTTACGAGTATTGGTCTCAAATCACTGATCAGAGCTTCGATTCTCGACTCCAGATCTTCTTCGACATGTATGCATTATTATTTTTTCTTTTCAAAAAAATTAATTGTTATTTTTCATACATAAATCCCGAATTCCACAACTGCAAGCCAACCATTTGGTGTTGATGTTGTAGAAACCACCACATAGGCAGAGACCCACTTATCATATTCTATTTCCTGCAGTCCCATTTCTTGAATATGTAAGTGTGGTTATGGCACCAGAAATTTTTCTTAGTTTCCAATGAGATTTGAGAAGCTAATTTTACACAGTTCAACCATGGGATGGTGGAATTAAAACAATAGGAGAGTTGTAATGGAGATGATGGTGAGCATCCATGGTGGAGGTTTTGGTGAGTTGATGGTGGGTTTTATGTGATAGGAGTTGGTACTTATGGATGAAATGGGGTTTGGGGGGACTGATTTTTTGGGTGAGAAAGAATGAAATGGTGATTATCCAATTCTCTGTTCTTAACTAATCAACAACAACTCTCACCATATTTTATCCTACCAACAACACGTTCTTCTCTCTCAAGTACTCGCAACCTCCATTCACTCTCCTTCAATATCGCATCATTCCCATGAAGCTCAATAGGGAGGCTCTTGAATCATCTCTTCCATTCGAGTCCAAGCTCGATACCTCCTCACTGGCCATCCACTGGTTGTCACAACAATACCCAAAAGCCAAACCGCTTCCATTAATGAAGTCAAGATCAGAGATTGGGAGATTTTCAACGATGGGCATGTCATCGGTCATGGCATCAAAGACTTCTTTGATCCAGCCTTTGCAGATTCCACTTAATAGTTTTGTAATATAGTTGTCTTATGTATAATTTTATCAATTTTAATTTTGAAAAAACTCGGACTTAAAAAAAAATTACTATTACGGGTGTTGCCAATAATATTATTCTACAAGCATACAAACATTTGGGAATGAATCTAGCCTTTATACGTACATCAATTAGAGTGTTTCTTTAATTTTGAAACAAAACTTAAACCATCAATATTATATAAAGTATCGTGTTTTAAAACATGCTCAAGATTAAGACTACTTTTTCATTAACATTTTGAATTTAAGTAGAAAACTATAAATATTTTTGTACCTGAGTACAATACTCAAATATAAGGGGTACTTACCAATTAGTCCTGTTAACTAGACTTATTTATTTACAGGTCCTAACTAATAAATTTAACACTATAAAAATAAGAGAGTGATAAATTTATCACTAAAAATTTATTCATAAAACAAAGAGACTGATAAATTTATCACTATAAAATTATTCATAAAAAAAAAAGACTGATAAATTTATCTTTATCACTTAATAAATTATATCAAATAGGACTTAATGGGTAATAAGTCTCCAAAGTAGGACCTATTAGGTAATAAGTCTCCAAAGTAGGACCTATTGGTAGTTTACCCCAAATATAATCACCCTAACATTAATCTATATATTAGTGGGGCCTCTATCTATGCAGGGCTAGGCGATGTGCTTGCTTACGTAAAAGACGGACCCCTATTGATGAGAAAACAAATGAATCAATGATCTGATCATGAGTTGACGCATTCAGAGATCACGGTTAAAAGATTGAATTCACGCTCCAATATCCACGATGACTCGTTCTGATGGTTGATACTTAAACTGTACTCAGAAAGTACCCGCTGTAGGCGATGAGGGATATAGTGGCTCTGAAAAAATCAAATACAGAGAGTTACTATAATTGTTAGATTCCTATAAATATAATTCAATTAATGTCAGCAAAGCAAAAGTAACAAAGTGAATTCACATGAAGGCGACAAAGCCAACTCCATTCCATTTGGCAAACGTCAAATGGATCATGAAAATAACCCACAATAGAAATTTTTTCTATGATGGGATTGCGACAATTGTTCTATGGCAAGATTGCAGCAATTTCAAACTCAAACCATAGTTACTGTAAATAAGCTTTACAAACATTATTTCATGGAACAAAAGAGTTTTAAAAAGCAAGATTTCAGTTGTAATGATTGCAATCTCTATGAAATAATACAAGCTCCTCCTTGAGCATGGTTTCAGAAGTTTCATAACAAAACATGTAGTCAGACGTAGACACTTACTTATTCTCCTGCAAATAGAACAGCAATAATCTACTTCAAAATCAGAATCGACACTCCTCAGTCCAATCACCACCCCACCATATTACTTTCAGGAGGAAATCAATGGAAACTCCATTGGTCATTAAAACTATGTAGTAACTTTATCATCATATGTCAAAACCTTTTCTCAATGAACTCAAAAAATCTCATTGCTGCAGCACAATGGGCAGGGGATTGCACAATCACATCAAAATAGGAAGGATGTTAATAAAATACTAATATATAGCAATAAAAACACAATGTACATCAACTCCAATGGTGAGCTATCCTTGATGCCAAAGTCAAAATTTGGCAACAACTCTTTCAGATTCATCTTCAATGTCAAAATTTGGCAACAACTCTTTCAAATTCATCTTCAATTGTTCGCTATCTTCCATGCCTAATTATAGCAATATCAAACTTAGTGCCAAAATTATAGGCATGAAAAATTTGGCACAAAAGTTTAGCAATTGTCAAAATCGGCAAGAGCTCCTCTCTATCCTTCTTGAGGAAGATGTTAGAGATAAATCTGGAATACTAATCTTATCTCTAGAGATTAATAGAAAAAAGATAATGCGTAGGATATAGTAGATATCCAAACAATCCTCTCCCTATCTCTAATGTCTACAAATATGATTGTACTCAAGTGTGTCCATTTGCATGGGTAAAAATGAAATAGAACTACTGATCTTCTCCTGTGGACATAGGCCATCATGGATGAACCATGTAAACTTCATATTAAATTGAATAGTTGACCACCAACTCATTTAAAATCATAAGCTTTTAGATGAATTAATGGTCAACTATTCAACATGGTATCAAAGCACACAATAGATATTGTGTTTTAACCTTACCGCCTACCCAATAATTAAAATACTTGCACATGTTTAGCCCGCTTATGAAAAAGAGTCCAGCCATATAAATAATAAAGTTAACCCTTTCTCCAACAACTTAATCTTTTAGATGAGTTGGTGGTCAACAATTTAACAATACATACCATAAACTCAACTAAATGGAAGAAAGGATCAAAGAGAGGGAGCAAGAGAAAGAAAAAGGCCATGAAAACAAGAGCATTGTCAAGAAGTAAGCACAATATCAGTGAGCTTACCTGTAGGCCGCAGATTCAGACATAGATGATTCTGCAACTTTATCTACCTTGCGAATCACTGCATAACTGCACCGGACACGTGATTTAATAAAAATTTGTGCAAAAGAAAAGCAAAAACCAAGTTTGCTTTCTTACATTAAAGTGAATAAGATAACTAATGCCCAAATCATTAGAACAATCTACTCTTAATTTTTTTTGCATATTGACTCCTTGAAGGGCCAAGGATTTTGATTTTGCGAGTCATCATCACTGGCAGGTCCCATATTTCCATACTGAAACCTGACTTGACAATGTAAGTAACAAATCAATTGCTGTTCCTTTTTGCTGTCAAAAAATCCAGGTATTGTACTGTATCTTCCAGCACGTTATTTCAATGGTGCCTCTCTCTTGTTTCAAAACTGCCCCCTGAAAAGTGAATACAGTAATTCTTTAATATATGGCCAAAATTGGTCATCATGCACTCACTGTCAAATAGCAACATACTAGATTAGGGGTAGGCAATTGATGCAAAGTGTTTGGCCAGAGAGTTCCTAGAACTTATGGACAAGCAATGCAAAGGCAAAAGGCACTAGTAGAGGCAAGACGACACATGCTCAGAATAACGATCAAGAGTCATCACTTCACCATGGCCTACGATGGATTTTGGGCGAATTCCAACGTTTAGGTCTTCAATTTCGCGGATTTTCAGTTTTTGGAAATATTTGATTCATCTTTAACTTGGTCTAGATGAATCCGATTGTGCCTAGGTTTTTTCCAATAGATTTCTTTGTCATTATAGTGAATTTCAGCCTAACTAAAATCTTTCCATTTTTGGTAATTTTATTTCAGCTTGATTAGCAAGTAATTAGCCTAGGATTTGGTTTTCGTTTTTGCTTTAGGTTTTCTCTACTATAAATTCACATGAACGCCTTAGGGCAAACCAGTTGATTTTGGAGAATTAATAATATTGTCAGAGAGAGTATCTCTTTTTATCAAATTCATTGTTGTTCATCCCATTACCCTTCCCTGCATAAGCAGGTAGTAAAATGAAAGTAACAGACCCAATACAAAGCCCATCCCCTTTTGCAGTGATACTAAGATTTGAGATCAAAAGAATCAGCATACTTATGTATCGATATTATAATTAATTTTCAGCTATTTATTAGGTTACATGTTTTTCTTTCATTAATAATTAAGGTTAAAGTTGAGATTAAAGAGAGAAAATTATGGCAGGGCTAGAACGGTTATAAAAAAAAGACTACTTTTATTTCCATTGAGCTATCAAAAGGAACACTTGAGACACAACATGACAAGAAGTTGATTATGTAGCATCACAGATTAGGTGTCCAAAATATCTCCCCCCAACCATCCTAGCATGCCAATGGTAAACTAACACTATCTTAATGGTCCACTAAAATGGTTACTTTTAGGTAAAAATTCAAAAAGAACTTCACCTTTTAACTCGTGCTGGAGAAGCATTATGGAGTACATGATGATGAGCTGATGCATCATTAACAGATTCTGGGATTATAGACCCGAGAAAACTACTTGGTCTTCTGCTTCTATAAATTTATAAATACACAGATCAGTTGACTTCACAAATCCTTCAAATGAACTACAGCTTCAAGTTAAACATAAATAGAAGTATGTGCCCAATGCAATTCTTGAAGAACATAAAGAAAACAGCATTAAGAACAATGGAATAACAGAAACCAAAAAGGAAAAGATGTTGTTAAATTAATGCATATGACAAATTATGATAATGGAAATTTTATGATTACATGTTATGACAAATTATGATAGATATAAGATCCTTACATAGTATGTCATAATGAATAAATATATACAAGTGTATACAAATGAAGTATATATAAATATGATCACTAACTTGTGTGGCAAACAGAGAAGAGGTTCAAATGCAGTTCACCTTTGATTTAAAGTGAATCCTAGAGGGAAAGCGTGAACAGAACCTGAAGAACTTGTGGCTACAAGAATATCTGGAAGTTGCATGGATGGCCCAAATGACAACGAAAATATAGTTGATGGGTATGTTCCCCTTCGGAAGTTATATATGACTGCTAAAGATAGAATAGTTAGGTTCCTTAAGTATAATGCAATCAATTACAGATATGACCCAAAGTAAAGCTGATATGTTGCATTAAATCTGAGGTAAAAATGGTCATGCATTATTGACATTAGGCAACAGCATGACAGTACGGAAAAGGGTCGTCTATCCATTTATATGGGCCTCTCACAAAATCTAATTTAATCAATCATTAAATGCTACTAAACCATGTTAATTTTTATCCTAGTAACTATAAATTGAGCAGCTCATCAAACAGTCAGTTCACTATCCTTCTGCCTTCATCCACAGCAAGGTGTGGCACTATGTGAGCCTGAATGCACCAATTCATAATACAAGAGCTACTCCCCATGTTGGAAGTCCCATCAAAGGCATATGATATACTTCACCTTAGTCACATCTGAAACAAGGTGAACTCTGATTATGGTTCCCTGTTCAGATGCCGTTGCTATGTACATTCCATTTGAAGAAAGAACCATCGCAGCCAGCGGTGAGCGATGAGCATCTATCTGTAATATATTAGATTTAGTTTAGAAATTAACTCATCAAAAGAGAAATATACACATTCAAGAAAAAGCTTCAATGTCATTGAAGCATCAAAGTACTATCCACAAACAAGAAAATAAAATCAGGTAATTAAGATTTCTGTTACATGCACTTGCGTATAAGTATTCGGTGCGAGTCCAAGTGTTACTTTCATAAATCTAATCTTAGGATATTGGGATATATATCCAAAAGTTAGATAAGGGTACAGGGAAGCATCATGAACATGATATATATATATTGCATATTGCATATTAAATAATATTCTTAGATAAGATATTGTAAATTATGTAGAAATGTACTAAAAATTAAATAAGATTTAGAGAAAATATGGAATTTTTATCTCTCAATTATGTGAGAGGCTAGAAATGTTTCTTTACTTGAAAATGTGAGTTTCTTCTTTTTCAAACATCGTAAGAAATTAGAGGTTCGAAATGTCTAAATTGGATAAGGGTGCCATACACATATATCACACCTTACCCTTATCATATCTAGTGGACATGGATATTGTGAAGAAAATAAAAGAGTCCCATGTAACATAAGATATATCCAATCCAATTTCATAATAAGAAAAGGAAAGAAAAATGTACTTTATATTCAGTGCATGATGCCCACCTCCTGCCCCACACCCCCAACCTTTTTATTTTTCACTTTTATAGATCCTGGTTCCTGATGTATGTAAATTGTTAACCATCGGAACTTAAGGAAAATAAGATTTTAATGTTCAAAATGGATCAAATAGTTGAAATTTCAACTAACTTAGTTAATGCCATGTGTTGCAAACTGATGCAAAATAAGTTAGTGGCCCCAAACATTTTATACACTGTTGCTGTGCTCATAAGATCTCATTGCATCTTGCCTTTATTTGAAAGCTGAAGAAGCAACACAGGATTGTAAGCAGTATGTTACATGCTCTCTAAGAATTCATAGTACCTTTGATGCAAAGCATGGGAGGTCCAAGAAAAAAGAAATTTAGTTTAAAGAAGAAGAAGAAATGAAAGCATGGGAGGTCTAAGAATTCATAGTACCTTTCTATCAGCACTAATTTAACAAGTAAAAATACCAACCCCCCCCCCCCCACAAAAAAAAAAAAGGAGTTAAAGAATAAAGGGTCATCAGGCCAGCCATCTTCTAACAAAGGATACCACGTCCTCTATTAATGTTCAACTTCAATTTCTATAGACTTCACGAGAATGAAACATAGAAAATGTGTACATTTTTTTTTGTTTTTTTTTTTGAGCATCAACAAAAATCTTATTATTAAAAAAAAGAACAAAAAGAGGACAAGAAGTCCTCATACAAAGAAAGAGAAAGAGCAAAGCAAAAACACAAAACTCCTAGCCCTAGGGATGGCAAACAACAGCCCTAGAGATCAAAAATAAAGGGACTCCTTTAAAAGGAGGGGAAACAAATGCCCAAAAAGATGCCAAATATTCCGCCCTATCCCACAAAGCCTTTACACTTGTTTCCTTGCCATCAAACATTCTAGCATTTCTCTCCAACCATATAGCCCAAAAAATAGCAAAAAAAATATTGGTCCACATTGTTTTTGCTCTCTTGGTTTTCCCAAACCCTATAAACCGAATAAGAAACATCTGAATGCAGTCCCACGAAGCAACCCACTAATCATCACATAAGCTGAAAAGACGCTGCCATAATACACAAGCCATGGGGAAATGAAGGAATAGATGATCCGCTACCTCCAAGTTTCTCTTGCACATCACACACCATTGAGGGCAAAGAGAGTGATTAGGTCTTCTCCTTTGGAAAACATCATTAGTTGTGACTCTTTTGTCCTATAGGATGTTGTAACATGGGAGAGTTGATGTAGGATGTTGTAACATTATTTATGGCGTATCTACACGTGGTTGTTTAATTTGTTCCATGATTCTTGTCGTTCAAGCTGTTTTGGGTTTGATGATGTCTCACTGAAGAGCCCCATCCTCCATATTACACATATAAATCAATTACCGAACTTAATTGAAAAAGTTTAGATTCCCAAATTTCCAATAGTACAATTTTATTTATTTATTTTGATTAAGAAGCATACAGAAATATTGAGCTTGATAGGTAAATCTTTCAGCCTAAGCCCATTGTTGTAACAGGTGGAAGGAAAACAAGACTGCTAGTTTCCAGGAAACACAATCACGAGTTTTGGATGTAAGCTTTTGTTAATTAAAATATTTGTTTCTAAAAACCAAAAGCACTAGAATTCAACATAAGTCACATTATGGCTAAGATACACTAAAAGCTTCTCAAAATAAGGTTTAAGCAGTTTAACTAAAAATAACATAAAAGAGGATGGCACCTTGATTTGAAATCATGCATTAAGCATTTTAACTAAAAAGCTTATAAGAAAATGTATAATAACCTCACAGTGAGAATGGCATTCCATGACATTGTAGACTAATACAGATCCTTTTGTTGTACTCGCTGGAAGAGCCAAAAAGCACCCATCCAAACTTGGGGAAAATGCACAAAGTCCTGAGAGAGTACCAAATATGTTACAGCAGCAGAAATCAATTTTATAATCCAATTTATTCAGCACATGAGGATCTTAAGGAAAATGCAGATTAAGAACCACAACATTATTGTAAATAAAATAAAAAAATACAAAATACAACACACTAGCCTTCATTCTAGAAAAACTGTCAAGAATTCAACTGTATTTCAAAATTATGTTGGGCATCATTAAGTGATCCATAGTATTGTCCCTTCCTCTCTTGTTGAGACCTTTCCAAACAAGAGCAACTGGGCTCAATTCATCTTGCCACCTATGCCCCTCTCCATGCAGCATCTCCTACCGTTTGTTAGGATCAGTCCACCCATGTGATAAAGGTGGGTCCCATATAATTATTAGATTGGTTTATACATGTATTTGGTGTGGAATAGTAGAGCTCAAACTCTACTAGAACACCTAATATGTGTAGGATTTGGTTACCTAATTATATGGAACGGGATTCTTATGCGTAGACTATTATAAATAATCATGTGGACTATAGAGTTTTCTTGAGAGAGATTGAGAGATTGAAGTGAGGGAAAAAATAGATATGTAAGGGGTGAGAGAAAAAATACCGTGAGAGCAACTGGTGAGCAATGGCTCAACTACCCTTGAGCATGGGGTTCGGGTAGTGGTGTGGGTTTTGAGTGTTTTGTCCATCTCATATGTATTCTCTATTTTATTTATAGTGGAAGCTCTCTCTCCCGTGTCGAACCACATAAATCTGTGTGATTATTTTTCTCTTTAGTGTGTGCATGGTGTGCTTTCATTTTCATTGGGGGATATGGAATAAATCCCAACAAGTGGTATCAAAGCTAAAGGTTACCGATCCTAGTGGCAGTTGGCAAAGGGTGCGGTTACTGCACACGGAGGACTTGCATAAAAGAGAAAGAAATCCCAGTGGTACAAAGAAAAAAAAAAAAGGTTCAAATTTGGTGAAGGCTTCCCCAAGAAGAAACATGGTAGAAAAATTCACGACAAAGGTGAATCTCAAGGTTTTCAGGGGTTGTGGTTTGATCAGTACATTAAGAATTTTAGATTCTAAACGGTTAAAGGGATTGAACAAATTCAAGGGCGATCAAAGGTGATTGCATGTGATCTAGGTGATCTAGGAGCAATTTGAATCAATCAATGATGTAGAAGACCAATGTAGTTGGTTGGCAACTTATACAGGTTCATGGAACATGTTGTGACAAGAGGGAAGCTAAGCATCAGACGAGTAGTATGAGTTATGGGTGAACAGTGGTGAGCAACCGTTGCAAGGATATTTGGTGGCCACCAACAGGAAGACAACAGGTTGCAGATTGTTCACAAAAAAAGGAAGCTTCAAGCATAGAACTTGAGAAGGTTTCGCGACAAAAAAAGTGTACACCGAAGGAAGTTGAGTCTCTTTTCTATGAAGGTTTTGGTTTGTGACAATGGAGACACCTCAGGGAAGTGCGGCAAATCTCATTGGCTTAAGCATGAGGACAAAGAAAGCCACGAAGGACACGTTTGAGCACTATGGTGTAAGGTGCAAATAACGTGGCACTTGATTCAAGGGGGTGAAACAACTTCTAGGTGAAGGTGCAGTGTATCACGCAAACCAGGACATCCAAGTTGGCGGATGCACATAACATTTACCCGACATGAGTGGACGGGGTGATTGTTAGGATTAGTCCACCCATGTGATAAAAGTGGGTCTCATATAATTATTAGGTTAGTTTATACGTGTATTTGGTGTAAGATAGTAGAGCTCGAAATGTACTAGAAAACCTAATATGTGTAGGATTTAGTTATCTAATTATATGGAATTAGGATTCTTATGAGTAAACTATTATAAATAGTCATGTGGCCTATAGGGTTTTCTTGAGAGAGATTGAGAGATTAAGTGAGGGAAAAAATAGAGATGTAAAGGGCAAGAGAAAAAATACCATGAGGGCACCTGGTGAGCAAGGCCTCAACTACCCTCGAGCATGGGGTTCGGATAATGGTGTGGGTTTTGAGTGTTTTGGCCATCTCACATGTATTCTCTATTTTATTCATAGTGGAAGCACTCTCCCGTGGATGTAGACAATTTGGGTCAAATCATGTAAATCTCTGTGTGATTATTTTTCTTTTTGGTGTGTGCATGGTGTGCTTCCGTTTGCATTGGAGGATATGGAATAAATCCCAACACCATTAACCCTGTCAACCTTAGCCTCCTGAGCCATAAATACATAATATCTTTCTCCCTTGTCTTTGATTCATTCCCTCCACGCTTTCAAAAGCCACTCCATTGGTGTTATCTCTATAGAAATGTGAAAATTGTTTCGGAACTTTGAGAATCTTGAACTTGGCAAGTTTGGAAATATATGTTGGAAACATGGAATTTGTGGTTTCAGACATGAATTGGTTTGAGAACCATGGATGGAGAATTTTGGAAACAGTAACGCATTCGGGAATGAAAGTGATTTCTAGATAACAATGAATTCAAGATAGTATATAGAGATGATGAGATTGTTAGAGACTCCACAGTGAAAGACCAAAAATTCAAGCAGAGTAGCTACCAATTTCCTTCTAGCTAGCAACCGGTAAAGTAGGAAATTAGGTGGATCTTGTGATAGACCACTGAAAAATACACGACTTGGGAATTCACCTTAATTAATTGGAGTTGTTTTGTGAACTGGAACAAATGGTATTTTGTATGAACTTTGTGAAACAAAAAGGTTTGTTTTGAAATGAACTTTGATTTCAAGATTTGTAATGTAACAGTATAATGTATAGTATCATGATCATATACATTTTTAAGCATTATCTACAAGACTTTTGTTCATCTCTCATTGTTTTACCTTTTCAGGTGTTGATGATGGACCACGTCGGCCATGAGTTGGTATGGAATTTGGATGTGAGCACTGGTTCCATTTGTTGATTGGCCTAGGGCCTTATTTGTTGGTCATGTACCTTCTGTGTAAATGTTGGACCTTATTTATTGTTGTAGCCCGTAGGGCATTTGATTTCATTTGTTAGCTATACTCTTTTGTAACATGTTGTATATCATGAGATGTATATCATTGGGAACATAGTGCATGGTTGGATTTACTCCTTAATCTTGATTATTTCCTTATTTTACTTCATTATCCATTTATTTCACCTATTGTCATGGTTTCTTTTATTTCTTATTATGGGTTCGGATCTTGTGAATCTGGAGCGTGGCAGGCTTACTCTTGCAAGAGCTAAATAAAGCCTCACAAAGACAATCACAATTTTTCAAAGCTTAACTTTATTAAATAGAAGAATTAACAATACTAAAGTTCTCTAATTCCAATAGGACTATGACTTATTTAAGAAACAAAGAAAATTTGGCCACAGAGAATATTCTAAACCTAACAATACTATATATGAGACCCAAAAAAAATTACTCAGTAAGATCCATGGGTGGTCCTTACAGCCTATATATCCAACAAAATTGAATGTTACCTAACTATCTTTGCCTACTAAAGCCCAGTAAAATATGTACAAAATGTTTACAAGAGCATACTAAGTTATAAGAGAAATAAACATGAAGACTCAAGACTAATCCAAAGGTTCAAATGTGATGCCCTAACCTAGCATGCTCCGCATGATGGTAAAAAATAATGAAAAAAATTCAAATTATACATATATATATATATATATTCCTTTTCATAAAACAGATATTCTTATGAATAAATCATCTATTTCAAGTTTCTAACTTATTAATCTTAAAATTCAAATAATTAGATTGGAGTTATGTTGCTTGGATATGGAGTTTACAACAAATTTGACAATATTTATCTCAACACCTCTCAAGAAATGGTCCTAGTAGTTAAAACTAATTTTATATATTTTTTTTCATTTGGAGTCATACTTTTATTGTATTATACAAATGCCACATGTCAATGTTTAAGGCTCAACAGAAACATGTCAAGTGCATTGAAGAAGGGAAAACGATTGAGACCCCACAATTTTACCCACAATGACATGGCAAGTTATGTGTCAACTTTTAAATTCTCACAAACTCAACCATGTAAGGCCCAACACCATTGCCATGTCATAGTGGGTGAAATGTGGGATTTAAATTGTGGGTCTCTAGCATTTCTCTTGAAGAAGTATCAAATGTCCGTCCAAAACTAAAAGACTAAGGGTTGGTTTGGGAAATGGCTTTTTTAGTGGCTTTTTGGCTAAAATATGAGGTGAACAAAACTAAGTGTTTGGGAATGTTTTTTTTTTTTTTTTTGGCTTTATACGGAAAAATGTGCATAAATAGAGAGAATGAGAATAAATCTTTGACTTTTTTGTATGACTCTTTGGCTTCTTGGCTTTTTGCCTTTTTTGTGGCTTTTTGGCTAAGAAAGCCAATTGCTAAATGCTTGCTTAGGTCTCATTTGGTTGGGAGAATAAAATCATTTCATTTTGAATTATTTAATTCCAAATCTATCAATTTACAAATGAGCCAATTCAAATATTTTGTAGTCACCAAACAGAGTATATTTTAAATCTCTCAATTTTAAATTTCTGATATTTTAAAAGAAATGACCAAATTCATAATTTCACTAAAGAAAAGTTAATTTATTTAGTTTATTTTACAACCAAATACATCTAGTTATAAAATTCACAAATGAGCTAATCCTAAAATTACATGATTCATATTTTTGAAACAATCAAATGGGTCATTAATTAAATTAAGTACTACATCTACAAAATATAAGTCATATCCAAAAGTATTCTCTCCAATGTTGATGCAATATAGATATAGTTGTTTTAAAAAGTATCCATAAATACTTAGGTGCTTATTGTAATTAGACAATGGACATTATTGCTTTAGGAAACAAGAAAACTCTATCACTGGTGCCCCCTTGAGAAAATTGACAATATATATATATATAAACATGTTGATTGCACAAATTGTGAATTCAGTCATAAATTGCAGAGAAAGGAATTCCAACCTCACCTTTAAAATTTGGCACTGTATCTATTGTGTCCAAGATATCAAGACTGTTTATGTCATATATGTATGTCTTTTCTTGCAAAATAACAACCAATCTGCACATAAAAATACACTACTTCAACAAGAATTGAAAAAAGAAATGAAGTTATTGAATGAGAGAACAGTAACCACATTCCTACAGTTAGGAAACCTGTTTAGATGTCAAGATCGGAGATATTGTTCCCAATTTTAAGATTTACCAATTATTCTTCCATTCCCCACCCCCACCCCCCATGCCCATCACTTGTTAGTTTCAATAAAATAGTGACAATAAACCAAACCATTGAATCTTTTTACGGCTTTAGTATGATCAAATAGAAAAATACGAGAGCGATAAAGAGAATTTTCTCTCAAAAAAGAAAAACTTGAATTTGTGAGGCCAGCCATCAAACATATTGAAATTATACACTTAAACTTCGGCTTGTATTAAACACCCAAAGGAAGTTTTTTTTTTTTTTTTCCCCAACTAAGCACACTTCAAAACATCCTAATTTCATTTGATTATTCATCATTACAAACATTTCTTTCCTATCACCTCTGATCCCCCACAGGAAATTATAGTTCTTTACAAGGCTCAGAATCGCAAGGACAATTATCTCACTACATGCCCATGTTCCACACACCTGTAAGGTTACAACTGTAGTCAGCTTGGGTAATTCATGAAGTTGATGAAACTCAATCCAGGGCTAGGTACAACCTCCCACAAAATTTACCACTTGAGCAAAGGAATCCAGTATCTTGGCAACTCAAAATAAACTAATCTTGAATATCTGGTTCAGATAATATAATTATAATTAAACCTCCAAGAAACAAAAATGGACCATAAATAACATTGAGGGCCATATAATTTGAAGTGCATTATAATCTCAAACTAGTTTAAATGCAAGGAAAGGAACCCAAAACTGAGGAGAAAACCCATGATGGATTGGTGCTGCATGCGTACAACAGCAGGTGAAAGAGTGATTCATCTTCTTTTGCATTATCTAGCAGCTACAGAGGTATGTGGATTGACCTTTGCATGATATGGCATTTAGTGGGTGATGCCTTATTTTGTGAGAGATTTATTTGGATGTTGGAGTAGGCCCAATAGAGAGGGGGCTAGGAGCTTGTTCCATTGGTACCTAAGGAGAAAAGGCAATAGGAGAACTTTTACGGGGTGAAACATTCCTGGCCAAAAAGGAATGTTCGTTGTTTCCACTAATTCCAGCCTGTGGATAGTGGTTGGCAGACAATGTTGGGGGAGGCTGGAAAGTAAATCCCAGCATTAGAAAGTGGTGCTGTCAACAAGCTAGTGCTGGAGCCTTCAAAGATGAAACTCTTTTTTGTTAAGTCACTTCATATTAAATGGTTCCACATGATTTGAAAATTGACTTACCAATCACTGATCTGTAAGCCATTTCATGAAAAAGTTTTCAGGAAATAGCTTACCTTACCAATAAAAAGGTTTACTTAAACTTGTGCACAGCCAAATACCAAAATTTAGGAAAATATTTTCAGGAAAAATATTCTACTGCAAAATGAACTGAGCCTTACTGTGACCAAATCTCTAAGAAGCTTTTAATAATTAGAATATTGTACTACAGAAAATCTTAAAGTTTATATTACAATTCGCCATTTTTGTCCCAACTATCATCAAAAAAAGGTTTTTCTTTCCCAAATGAACTAATTAATTTAAAAAATTCCTTCAAAGTTTCCACATAGGTTTCTCATTCAAATTTCAAAATTATATTCGAACTATTGAAGAAGACCATCTTAACATAACCCAAAATAAAGGGGAAAAGAAAAAGATAAAAGGACCACACCTAAAAGATGGATGCATGCAAGGAAAGAAAGGACAACTTGGTCACTCAATGGTTTGATCATTCAAGAAACAAAACAGGTTCCTCAGATATTCATCAAATTTACATGTCTGAAAATTATCATCAATGCCTTAACAATACTGCTAATACTTCACTTGTTGGGCGCCAGACAGTTTGGGCCTCAGGTTGGGCTATTCAGGCTAGGTCAAGCCCAAAAAAGCATGGACCAAGCCCTAGACTGGGGGGTTGGGTTGTGTCGAATATCGGGCCGGCAAACCATTTTTACACTCATTCCCTTCCCCCTCTCCTTATTTATTTTACTTTTGCTTTAATTTTAATTTTTTTAATTGTTTTTTTGCTTTTATTTATTTATTTGCAAAAGTTAGTGATTAATTGTTAGATTAACACCATGGAGAACTCACACCCTCTCCTTGATTAGATTAATGGTTTAACCAATGACTTGGTACAAATACAACCAAATACCATTAATCTTATCTTCCCATCTTTCAATTTTCTTTTGGCAAGTGATTTTTTTAGTAAATTTTTTAAGTTAAAATATGATGTGAAAAAATTAAAGTATTTGGAAAATTAAAGCACTTCAATTATTTTTTTAAAAAATAAATGTGTAAAAGAAATGAAAAAGAATTTTAAATTTTTTTATATGATTTTTTAACTTTTTTATTTTTTTAATATGTTTTTAACTATTTTAACACCAAACAATTTCTTTTCAATCACAAAAGCATTGCAAACATTATTTGGCTGATTTATAGTTAAAAGCTATGCACAATAAAATTACAAGAAAATTTATAGTTGTGGGCCCTGCTAGAGTAAAGAAAATTCTGCATTATTAAATGTACAGATTTGGTTTTTCCCAAATCAGTAATGATACATCCCTTTAATTTGGGAGTTCTAAAAGAGCACTAATAATGTGAGAAATCAAAAAAAAAAAAAAAGAAAAAGAAAAAAACCAAAATCAAAACATCACATCACATGAGACCTACACACCAATTAAAACTATTAAAACTCTTAATTTAGAGTTCCCAATCTTTTTTTCTTCCCCAAATACATAAGAATGTTTTGTTAATGATTTATAGTGGTGTTTGATTATCACGTGTATCAGTTGCCTTTTTTGTTTTTTTATTTTTTTATTTGAGTGTAGTGGTCGTCTTTGTTTTTAAATTTAGTGATGCTAGATTATGATATAGTGGTGATAGTTGTGAAACACATAAATGGACACATTAATTTTCAAATATTTAAGGGTCAGAATTAGAGATTCTTATGGTGTGATTATTTTTTTTTTAAAGGGTGTGTACACTAGTCATTTCTTGAATTTTTAGATGTTTAGGTCCAAATTAACATAATGTTTTTACAAGAAAAATGATATGTCACCATAATTTTTTTTATAAAATTTACTCTCAAAATGATGTAACAATGATAAAAATTACACCCATATAGCATTACTTATTTTGTTTTTATTGCAATATTTGTGTACAATTTTTTATTTTTGTTTTTTATATAGCACTACTTGTTCTATAATATGGAAAAAGTATCTATATAATATTATTTTTTTTTCTATTTTTTGTTTTGCAAATATACATCTATTTTAATATTGATTGGGAAAATTATTGCAAATTTAATGATATTCTTTTTTTAAATTTTTTTTATAATTATAAAAATGTATATTTTAATATATTTACGTACAGTATTTTCGCTATTTCCTTCCCCTCTCTTCTCATTTATTTTTCTTTTTCTTCCATCTTCAACCCTTATTTTTTCATTGTTTTTCTGCTTTTATTTTTTATTTTCTTATTAGCAAAAATTATTAATTAGTTATTAGATTAACATCTAAGGGAGTTGAACTCACACCTTTTACTTTTTCTTCCATCTTCAACCCTTCTTTTTTCATTGTTTTTCTACTTTTATTTTTTATTTTCTTATTAGCAAAAATTAGTAATTAGTTATTAGATTAACATCTAAGGGAGTTGAACTCACACCTTCTCCTAACAAACACCAAGTCTTGCCTCCTATTATACTCCTAAGAGTGTAACTCAAAATTTCTCCTTAAGAGAGACTTAGTGACCAAAGGACTAGCCACGCAAGTGGTTTAACATAGTGACTACATTGGTACAAATACAATCAAATACCATTACTCGTCTTCCCATCTTTTAATTTTCTTTTGGGAAGTGATTTATTTTTAGTAATTTTTTGATTAAAATATGAAGTGAAAAATGAAAGTGTTTGTAAATGACTCTAATTTTTATTTTATTTTTTATAGAAAATACGCAAAAAAATAAAAAATGAGTTTTTATTTTTTATATGAGTTTTAAGCTTTTTGATTTTTGAATAAGTTTTTAACTATTTTAATACCAAACTTCTCCCTGATCACAAAGCATTGCAAATATCATTTCGGTCGTTTATAGTTTAAAGCTATGCACAATAAAATTACAAGAAAATTTATGGCCGTGCCCCTGGTTAGAGTAAAGAAAAATCTTGCCGTCCTTGTTTGTCATCCTCTAAAAAAATTAAAAAGTCAAAAAGTCACTATCTTATTTAAGTCATGTCACCTCTCTATCACATCACTTCAAACCCAACCCATACCCAACTCATATTTTATAAAAAGTCAAAAAGTGCACTTATTTAGAATATCCCAAAAGTGTACTGTTTTGATTTTCCCCAAATATTTAGGTTGTATTCGGTTGATAAATTTTAGTAAGGATTTGAAAAGAAAAAGAAAAAGTTGTGTGAAATGTCGATAAAATGTAACTATATTTTATTCGCATTTTACATACTTTTTCCCTTTCATTTGCTAAATCTCCAACCAAATTTATTAACCAAAATAACATTAGGAATGTTTGGTTAATGATTTATAGTTGTGTTTGATTATCACGAATAGTGGTGGTTGTTATTTTTTGTTTTTTTGTTTTTAGAATTGTGTATAGTAGTTGTCTTGGTTTAGAAATTTTGTGATTCTAGATTATGATATAGTAGTGATGGTTATGAAACAAATAAATAGTGGACATTAATTTTTACAGCTAGGGGGTGGGTCTAGCGGAAAGCTGAGGAGTTTGCAACAGCTAAATCACAATCTTCGGACGAGCTCATATTGACATAAGGTTGCCTATTTTCAATGCTGGGAGTGAAGCAAGAAAAATCTCTCATTTGAGGCCTTTCACGGCCAAAATAATATCCGCAAGCCTAAAACTCTAGTTAATAAATCAAAAGAGGGATGAACCGAATTTGGGTTAGTACAAATGTTTCAAGGTCAATAGGAAGATAATAAGAAGAGGAAATCTCTTTACGCTTTACTAATATAATTATATAGGTTTTCTGGCTTTCTTCGCATGCTTTCGGGGTCGTGTTCATGTCGTGATATTTTGAATGTGTCAAAATTATCTTAATAATAACCTAACTCATGTATTATTTTATGTTATCGTGTCATGTCATTTCTGATTTGTATTCGATTTGTATAGTATTAATGTGTCATGTAAAAACATTTTACCATAAGCTAAAAATATCAAGTGTACAAAAAAAAAAAAAAAAAAAATGTCTTCACAAATTAATTTTTATGAAACTAATCTATATTGAATGAAATTATTCATAAGAATATTTGATTTCAATTCAATTTGATTTTCTTAATTTACAAAAACAATATCTTATTATTATATATATATATATTTTTTACTAAATTAACTCAAGCATGAACAAATAAATTTTCAATTGAAAACAAAAACAAAACCTTTATTAGCTTTCAAATCCTATTTTACATGCTTTTTTCTTAGTTAGATGGAGTTATATAAGAGATTAAAAAATGTCATAACACCCTTTAATAGAAATAATTTTAGATATGTAACTAATTTTTCATTATACCGATTATTCGTGTCAGCTTTGTTCTATACAAAATTGACAGTAATCCAACCTATTTAATATCCGTGCTAACGAGTCATGCCATATACATATTCATGTAGATTTGAATCGTATTATCATATCAAAAATTCCTGCCTTAATCATGTAGTACAGTTTAATTTTAATGAAGTGTTCATGCCTTTTTGGGGAGAGAGAGAGTGTGTGTGTGCGCGCGCGCACTGTGAACACGTTAAACATCTATTATCTATATTATTCCATATATGCACATTGAAATCCAATAATACAAGCATATGCTTTGTGTAGTTTCCCACTAAAAATAAATGTACGCATACAATTTCCACAAGACGAGGAGGTAAACCTTTTCCGACCACCTCTGGTTCATTTCCATGTCTCACTAAAATTAATTTCATACATACAAAACAATTTGTATAAGAATACCATCAAACCTAGTAAATCCTCTTTGCAGTAGATACAGGATGCAGGAAAACGACAATAACAGTTATATTATCTTTGCTTCCACGTTCAGCAGCCTCGGTTGCCAATCTCTTTGAGCACATCCTAGGCTCTTTCACTGTGTCCTTTATTATGCAAACAATCTCTGCGTTGCTCATAACATCCCAGAGCCATCGCTAGCCATAACCTGACAGTCGAACACATATTGTTACTCTCTCTATAAAAATGTGATATGCTAACAAGTCACAACCATCCGTCATAAATAAAGCAAAATTTTGAAAATGGTCTGATTACAAATGAAACATACATCATAGGCATTTGAATTAAATAAGAATTATTGGGAAAAGCATAAAGGTCGCAAAATTATCTAGGGTTTTACTTCCCACCCCCCTTTTCAGCCACTGTAATTTTTTTCAAAAGATCATTTTTTAGAGATCACTAAACTAAAGAATATAACTCCAAGTTCAGAAATATGAGAAGCATGTGAAGGGAGGTGTTAACAGTTGATATTGGTAATATGACAAGAAGGTTGAATATGAAGAGATAATAAAAATAGAAAAAAAGAGAAGAAAGAACACGAAAAGTTAATGTGGTTCAGTCAATCTTGGCCTACGTCCACACATACAAGGCCCTATGGGCTACATCTTTTATTCACACTAGTTAGTCCTCTTGATTACATGGTACACCATATATATAGTGGGAGATACAATCAAATCCCTTCAGTTATGGATCTTCATATATTCTGATATCTTTAACACTATAATGTTATCTCAAACTTAACCAGTCCCAAATATACTAGAGAGGTTATCTTCCTAATATTAGGTATGGACTGTATCACTTTACATGTAGTTCTATGGAAGTTCAATCGTCAGAACACTCTCTCATTCTAGGCTTACTCCACACCCTCCTTGTTTTGTCTTATTTCAATGCTTTGAAACCATGAGGTGTGAATGGGAAGGGAAGAGATAGGGCAAGGTCGCTAGAATTTTTTTATTTTTAGAATCGAAAAACAAAGGCATAAACCATAATCGTTCAAATTGTGGTATACGATCTCTTTTGAATAAGTTTGATCTGAGTGCTTACCTGTGTTATGCACTAACAAACGAAAAGCATAATACAAATTAGAATAATTACAAGTCTGCCAAGATAATTTTTTTTTTTTTTTTTTTGATAACTCAGCATCTGGCCCACTAGACCGACTACTCCGGAAGACCAATCCCACCATCCACTAGTGGGGGGTCGGGCAAAGTCCCATATGAACTGGTCCCGGGAAATTATTTGCACTTAGTAGATTTTGAAGGGAGCACACCCCAGGCCCAGGTCTTGACCACTAGGCCAACCCCTTGGGGTTAGTCTGCCAAGATACTTGTATTCTATTTTTAACTGTAAACATAACAAATGAATAAGGATTGAATTCAAGAAGCCTAAAAATCCTTCAAATGAAAGAGAAATTAGACCTATGGTTTAGTTTTGATATTGTCTATGATGCTTTTGTTGGTTGTGTTTTACAGTGATATATGTTTGATATTTCACAATACAAAATTAGTGAGTGGCTAGCAAATGATAAACTTGTACTTTGAATTGTCAATATCCTTTGGTGTTAGGTATTGGATAGCTTAATGAAATATGAGAATGTAACATGATTTTGTCATTAGTATTTGATGAATAATTCATTACAAAAGGAGTACAAGTGTTTTAAAAGTTTTACAATTTTCCTGCTGTAATGATTGAGATTAAAAAGCTCCAAAATAAGTCTTTGATATTTGTTTTGTGATTAAATGTTCATTATCTAAATTATTTTGGAGTTAGAAAGGGTTTTGGATGAGTTTGAGATGCTTAACACGTGAAAATCTTAAAAACATTGAAGGTCTTGAGTCCACCTCAAATAAATGAGTCGACCCTGAACTCCAGTTGTTGTGCAGATAAAAGGATTAGTCAAGACTCAAATAAATGAGACGACCCTGAACTCCAGTTGTTGTGCAGATAAAAGGATTAGTCAACTCCTTGACAAAATAAATCGAATCCATTAAGAAAAGTTATGAGAGCTTCAGATTTCACCTAGATTCAAAATAAGTTGACTCCTTCGTCGCGAAATTTAAATTCTAAAATGTGCAACAGCTACTTCGTTTCAACTGCTAGAGACGCATTTACTGCACTGGAATGACCAAAATGAGATGAAGGGCTATAAAAACAAGATTTTTACATGTCTACAAACATGGGATGAAGGATTAAATGTAATACCCATCAAGATCTTTCAAGTTTTGAGCTTCAACTTCCATATTCTTTTTTGCATTTGAGCTTTGTTGTTTAAATTCAACTCCTTAAAAGTTTATTGTTCTAAAACCTTGTGTTACTTCTTTTCCACATCATTCGTAAAAGGGTTTTTAAACTATTGGGATTAATGGAGTGTTTGTGGGAAACACTTGGAGAAAATCTTGTTACAGAAGGCTCTGATTTCAAACTTCAATAATATATCTCAGGATTATTCTATTATCTTGCTAATAACATTTCCAAGTATGGGACCTTCTAAATTGGGGGCCTACAAATTTCAAATTGCAAGAACATGAATTGTGCTATGATCATCCAGGCACTACAGAAAATTGTGTTTGGTAATGGCATATAGAACAAATGCTTTTAAAGTGATTAAAGCAGATGCAACTGCAGTTATTTAAAAATTCTGATTTCCCTGGAAACTCTACAGAAAAGTCTATTTAGAAGCCACAAATCCATTTATTAGTTTGTCGTAGCACACAAATAATAAACCCCAGATAACAGAAGATTATCAGATCAAAGGACCTTACCAAGTATTCATCTTCTACAAACAGTATGGTCTCAGTTATCTCAGGTTCTGCAGTCACAACAGGCTTCATATCATCGTCACCAATAGACCGCGTAACCTGTAAAAAATATGTGATTAATAAACTTCAAATTCAACCACAAATTATTGATTATTGCTTTCACATCATGTTGAGTACTGGAAGCACGGGCAAAGAATGGGGACGGGCAAGGACCATGTGTTCCTGTTTACCCACCCTCTTCTTGTTTCTTAATTTTTTAAATCTAGTTTACAGAAACCTCATTAAATAGAAACCAACCTTTTGTTTCTAATTCATTATTTAGAATTTAAAAAAATAAAATATCAGCTATTAGCTCAGTGCTATCTCTTAATACCCAAAAAGATAAGGTGCAAGGTTCAGGCCCTCCCAAGACATGAAGGAAAAATAAAAATAAAGGAATATATAACTTTAACAAATTAAAGAAAAAATGTTTGCCTACTGTAGGTGTGCTTTATTGGTGGACATGCTAGCAAGTTTGGTTGAGAACTATGAATCTTCCTATACTCAACCTATTGTTGTATTTAATTTTAGCTACACCACACAAAGAACCAAAATCAATGTTTTAGGGTAAATTATATTAATATATATACATACATACATATATATACACATATGTAGGTTTAGAGAAAAGAAAGAGTTAGGGAATGAGTTAGACTTCATTCCCTTTTATATTGATAATTATGATCAATTACAGGCATAATTCGAGCAACTAAAAAAGGAATAAATAAGAATACAATTCATTATTTCCTATTCTAACAACATATATATTTTTAGGGTAAATTACAGTAAACCCCCCTCAACTATGACCCATTGTCAAGTTAAAAATCAATGTCTAAAATTCAACACTCAACCCGCTTATAGTTTTGTTTTGTAACTCTAAACCTCTTCATCATCACACCGGTAGTCATTTGGCATAAATGTATCATACTGTAATTAAAAATTTATGACTAAAATAGCCTTATTATATATACATACATCGTATATATATACACAACCAGCAACTCTACATGGCCAGAAATGCCAAGCCATAACCAGAAACTCTCATGGCTAATATCAACTAGAGAACCCTTATTAGCCAAGCCATTATGATTTGATAAAAAAGTTTCACAGCAAAAGAATTGAGGGTTTTGATGGTGATACGTTGATTAGGTGGGGGGATTTTAGTGGACTATGTTGAATTAATATAGGGCTTTTAGTGTATTGGGGTGTTTGATCAGTGGGAGGGAGGCTGTGGGGAAGGGGTTTCGACTTGGTGGGAATCGAAAGGGGAGGTGGTGAGTGGTGGGGGAAATAAGGTGGTGGTGCAGAGATGGGAGGAGGGAGGAACAATGAAGGAGATGCCATTGGTTAAAGAAAGAAAAAAAAGGAGTTGGTGTAGGCTGGAAGAGGAGTTGCATGTGGCGAGTGAGATGAAGAGAGGTGGGCCATTGTCTTCAACCACCGTTGTTGCCATTACCATTGCTGTAAGCTGTTGTAGCCATTGCCAACCCCTCATCTCTCTCTCTCTCTCTCTCTTCAATGAGTTCAAAACCCCAAGCCCTTAAACAACACCCCTATCTCCATTGCCACCCCCAAACTTCACTCCCTTTGTTGATCATTAGGTCCTGCAAAAATATGTGATTGTTGTGGTGATTCACAGTGGCTGACTTTACTCCCTTTGTTAAATGAATTTGTTGTGTTTGTTAATCGGAATTGTGGAGACACTGTGGAATTAAGGGTTTGGAAGAAATTAGGTAGTGGTTGAAGAAGATAATGGTAGTCTGGTAGCAATACAATTGAAGGGTAAAAGGGTAACTTAATAATTTCTGTTAACAGGGTTAATGACTTTTGCAATTCATATACTTCAAGGGGGGTAAGTGTTGCCTTTAAAACATTAAGGGGGCAACTCAAAAATAGGTCATAGTTGAGGGGGGTTTAATGTAATTTACCCTATTTTTTATTGAACTGTTGTGAGCTGATTGTAAAGTGTAATGTATATACCTGAAAGTTGTACCTGTACTATTTCTTTTGTGTAATGTAATGGGATTTGAGTAGGGAGGAAAGAGAGTTCGGTGTGTGCTACTTTTATACACTAGGATTATAAACACACACATATGAAGCAAGTCTTGTTATTGAAATCTAAATCATTTGCTTTGTTATTCATTTCCATTTTTGTTGTTGAACCCTCGAACACTGAATTAGGCTTTAAAACATACATCAATCACCCTACTCTTTTGAATCAGTCCACATGTAATATGAACTTTTTTTTTTTGGGTGAATAATCTAATATGAACTTACAATAGAAGATCTCACTATTTTAACTTAATAATCTTAACTAGCCTTAAACCCTTAACCATCATGCCTTAGATTTCTAATATGAAATTGGGGTGTGACAACCTGCCACTGATTTGCCCCAAAGATCCTAACCTCAAGGAGCAACCACTCCTATTCACCAGTCTCTAGACCTCCAAAAGCCTATTCGCCCTCTGAGAGGTTGAGACTGCCCAAAAGACCTCTCTTCAGGAATTAAGAAGCTTCTTTTGAGCCAACAAAGGAACTTCAAACCCCAACATCAGGGATCTTTGCAGAGATCTACCCTTTTTCGTGACCCACATCTTCTTGCGATCAACCCCGTCAACAACCACATCGAATGCTTTCAGTCCAACTTGCATAATGTTCCTCTTCATGGTGACAACTGATGAACCCTCCATACAACTACCAGCCGATGCAGGACACAAGGAGCCTCCTCGCTACGCTCAGAAGTTGGAGTAGGATGCGAGGACCAACTCCTTACCTTTTATATTTTCTCTCATGTTTTAGTGATCACAAGTATTTTTGGTAATCATAATGCTCAAGATATCCCTAGATATGGGTTGTAGTGGTGGTCCATGTGTCTTAACACTTGGTGCAAAAAGAATTTGACGAAACAAATAAGTTTATATTATATACTTACTCACAATAGACAACCATATTAGAAGACAATAGTCTGCACATTTTTCTAGAATATCGTTAAGCAAAGGATAAGAAGAAAACCTGGAGAGCAGCAGGCCCAACCCTCCACGTGTCAACTTGCCATTTGACCTGTCCCCCTTCACTGATAATACGTTCTCTCTCCTCGGGACAACTTGCAACATGATCCTACAACATCAAGTTGAATTAGTTGGAGAACAATTTAACCCATTTGGGTAAGCAAAGGAGACAATTTTTAATAAAATAAGTTAAAAAAGGTCCATGTTTTATTCTAATAGAATGTTTCAACTACAGTCATTTAGTTGATAAATCAAGTCCGATCTCACCTTACTTAGAGCATAAGCACTGCCAGCTCGGCATAGCATTGCCCTGCAATCGCCAGCATTAGCAACAAAAAGCTTGTTTCTGACTATAAGAGCCACAATGGCTGTGCAACCAGGATGCCAGTCTTTCTGAATAACTCCCTTAGATTTACGATGGGAATCCAATTCATTCCTGAATGCAACATCTGTCTTGACAAATGCTTCTAGTAATGCATCGGACGGACTGCATTGTTATCAAATACAAAATAAAAATATGTACTTCTTATTAAATAGATTCATATATAGATTATAGAATGTAAAGAGCCCACAAAAATAATAGAATGGAAGAAACCTTTTTTTGGAACCAAGACTTTGCAAAAATCCTGGTAGAGCTCGAGCAGAAAACTCAGCAGCTGCTGCACCTGCATTTGATCTTGCCATTTTTATTGTAATCTAGAGCAACTAATGCACGACACATAGGCTATGTTTGGAAACAACCAAAAAGAATTATAAAAAAAAAAGAAAAAAAAAAGGAATTCTTCAAGAATTTAAACATTTATTTCTTAAAACTAATTTCCAAAATAATTCTATTTTGTAATAGTTGGGCTTTGTAATGCTCATTATGTCATTCTGGTTTCATTAAGAAACACTTCAAGTGATGCCCAAGCAATTGTTTATTAATTAATATTGTGATCACCCACATGAGCTTTAGTTCTCATTAAAATCCACTGTTGCTTGAGTTTGGTACCAAATACACCAATAGGATGAAAATAAGTAGCTCTTAATTTATGACGCACCTCGATGACCATCAAAGATTCCAAACACATGGATATCCTTCTCACCGCACATATGGGGCATAAGAAAGTGAGTGTCCTCCATTGTCTCCCTTCTCCCACAAGTACCGAAGGATCCCCAAGACAACACTGGATGGTATCACTACAAGAAAAGTGGGCTTATGAGACGGAACTTTTTGTGACGACACAACTTGCCGTCGCAAAAAATGTGACTTTTTGCGACGGCACTACTTGCCGTCTCAAAAAATTTGACTTTTTGAGAGGGCACAACTTGCCGTCGCAAAAAAAAGAGTATTTGCGACGGCAAAAATTGCTGTAGCAAAATAAAAAAAGGTACCAGCTGTAGTCGCAAAAAAAAAAGAAAACGGAAGAGTTTTTTGCGATTGTAATACGTACCGTCGCAAAAAAAATTAAAAATTAAAAAATATAGATATTTATATTGTGGCTTTGAGACGGCTTCATATATATATAGTCATAAAATGGTTTAAATAAATGCAACGGTATTTTTCTGTTACAAAAAAAAAAATAAAAAAGACGTCGTCTTACTCTTTTGAACATTTCTCTTTTCACACATTTTTTCATCTTTCTATCTCTCTCTCTCTTTTCTCTCTCTCTCTCTCACTCATAACTCTTCTCTGTCTGTCTGTCTCTCTCTTTCTCTATGTGTCTCTGTCTCTTTTATCTCTCTCTCTCGCTCATCACTCTTCTTTCTCTGTCTGTCTCTGTCTCTCTTCTCTTTCTCTCTCACTCATCACTCTTCTTTGTCTCTCTCTCTCTCTCTCTCTGTGTCTCTCGTCCATCTTTCTTCTCTTTATCTCTCTTCTCTCTCTGTCTCTCTTCTCATATCAATCTCTCTCTCTCTCTCTCTCTCTCTCTCTCTCTCTCTCTCTCTCTCGCTATCTCGCTCATCTCTCTCTCTCTCTCTCTGTCTATATCTTTTCATCTATTTTTTCATCTTCCTTTCTCTCTTCTCTTTCTCTCTCTCTCACTCATCACTCTTCTCTCTCTGTCCGTTTGTCTATCTGACTCTCTCTCTCTCGGTGTCTCACTCATGTATCTCTTCTCTCATCTCTTTTCTCTCTCGAGGTGTGAGGTGTTCCTCGGGCCTTTCCGACATAGTTTTCAAACCGGGAGTCCCATGCTAGTTCGGTAAGTTCCCACAACTTATATTGGTCGCTCTCGAGGTGTGAGGTGCTCCCCGGGCCCTCTCGTGACTGTTACACAATTTTGGCCCTCGATGGCCTATTTTCAGGATTAAGTGTGAAAAAAGTGCATTTTTTGGCTTCGTTTTCAAGTCAGGAGTCCTGTTGAAGTTCTGTAAGTTTCCACAACTTACAATGGCCTCTCCTGAGGTGTTTGAGGTATCCTCGGACATTCTCGTGATTGCTACATTGTTTTCAAACCGGAAGTCCCGTGCTAGTACTGTAAGTTTTCACAACTTACATTGGTCCCTCCCAAGGTGTTCATTGGGCCTTCTCGTGACTGTTACACGATTTTGGCCCCTGATGGCCTATTTTCAAGATTAAGTGTGAAAAAAGTGCAATTCTTGACTTAGTTTTGAAACGAGGAGTCCCGAGCAAGTTCCGTAAATTTTCACGACTTGCATTGGGACCCCCCGAGGTGTTTGAGGTGTTGCTTGGGCCTTCTCGTGACTGTTGCACGAATTTGGCCACCGATGGTCTATTTAAGTGTGAAAAAAAGTGCATTTTTTTACTTAGATTTCAAACCGGAAGTCCCGTGCTAGTTCCGTAAGTTTCCACAACTTCTATTGGTCCTTCCCGAGGTGTTTGATGCGTTTCCTGGGCCTTCTCGTGACTGTTACACGATTTTGGCTCCCGATGTCCTAATTTTAAGCTTAAGTGTGAAAAAAGTGACTTTTCCGACAAAGTTTTCAAACGGGGAGTCCCATGCCAGTTAGGTAAGTTCCCACAACTCACATTGGTCGCTCTCGAGGTGTGAGGTGTTCCTCGGGCCTTCTCGTGACTGTTACACAATTATGGCCCTCGATGGCCTATTTTCAGGATTAAGTGTGAAAAAAGTGCATTTTTTGACTTAGTTTTCAAGTCGCGAGTCCCGTTGAAGTTCTGTAAGTTTCGACAAATTACAATGGCCTCTCCTGAGGTGTTTGAGGTATTCCTCGGACATTCTCGTGATTGCTACATTGTTTTCAAACCGGAAGTCCCGTGCTAGTTTTGTAAATTTTCACAACTTACATTGGTCCCTCCCAAGGTGTTCATTAGCCCTTCTCGTGACTGTTACACGATTTTGGCCCTTGATGGCTTATTTTCAAGATTAAGTGTTAAAAAAGTGCAATTTTTGACTAAGTTTTGAAACGAGGAGTCCCGAGCAAGTTCCGTAAATTTTCACGGCTTGCATTGGAACCCCCCGAGGTGTTTGAGGTGTTGCTTGGGCCTTCTCATGACTGTTGCACGAATTTGGCCACCGATGGTCTATTTAAGTGAGAAAAAAAGTGCATTTTTTGACATAGATTTCAAACCGGAAGTCCCTTGCTAGTTCCGTAAGTTTCCACAACATCTATTGGTCCTTCCCGAGGTGTTTCATGCGTTTCCTGGGCCTTCTCGTGACTGTTACACGATTTTGGCTCCCGATGTCCTAATTTTAAGCTTAAGTGTGTCGAAAAAGTAACTTTTCCGACATAGTTTTCAAACCGGGAGTCTCATGCTAGTTCGGTAAGTTCCCACAACTTACATTGGTCGCTCTCGAGGTGTGAGGTGCTCCCCGGGCCCTCTCGTGACGGTTGCACAATTTTGGCCCGCGACGGCCTATTTTCAGGATTAAGTGTGAAAAAAGTGCATTTTTTGGCTTCGTTTTCAAGTCGGGAGTCCCGTTGAAGTTTTGTAAGTTTCCACAACTTACAATGGCCTCTCCTAAGGTGTTTGAGGTATTCCTCGGACATTCTCGTGATTGCTACATTGTTTTCAAACCGGAAGTCCCGTGCTAGTTCTGTAAGTTTTCACAACTTACATTGGTCCCTCCCAAGGTGTTCATTGGGCCTTCTCATGACTGTTACACGATGTTGGCCCCTGATGGCCTATTTTCAAGATTAAGTGTGAAAAAAGTGCAATTTTTGACTTAGTTTTGAAACGAGGAGTCCCGTGCAAGTTCCGTAAATTTTCACGACTTGCATTGGGACCCCCCGAGGTGTTTGAGGTGTTGCTTGGGCATTCTTGTGACTGTTACACGAATTTGGCCACTGATGGTCTATTTTAAAGCTTAAGTGTGAAAAAAAATGCATTTTTTGAATTAGATTTCAAACCGGAAATCCCGTGCTAGTTCCGTAAGTTTCAACAACTTCTATTGGTCCTTCCCGAGGTGTTTGATGCGTTTCCTCGGCCTTCTCGTGACTGTTACACGATTTTGGCTCCGGATGTCCTATTTTTAAGTTCAAGTGTGAAAAAATTGACTTTTCCGACATAGTTTATAAACCGGGAGTCCCAAGCTAGTTCGGTAAGTTCCCACAACTTACATTGGTCGCTCTCGAGGTGTGAGGTGTAAGGTGTTCCCCGGGCCTTCTTGCGACTGTTACACAATTTTGACCCTCGATGGCCTATTTTCAGGATTAAGTGTGAAAAAAGTGCATTTTTTGGCTTCGTTTTTAAGTCGGGAGTCCCGTCAAAGTTCCGTAAGTTTCCACAACTTACAATGGCCTCTCCCGAGGTGTTTGAGGTATTCCTCAGACATTCTCGTGGTTGTTACAATGTTTTCAAACCGGAAGTTCCGTGCTAGTTCTGTAAGTTTTCACAACTTACATTAGTCCCTTTCAAGTTGTTCATTGGGCCTTCTCGTGACTGTTACACGATTTTGGCCCCTGATGGCCTGTTTTGAAGATTAAGCGTGAAAAAAGTACAATTTTTGACTTAGTTTTGAAACGAGGAGTCCCGTGCAAGTTCCATAAATTTTCACGACTTGCATTGGGACCCTCCGAGGTGTTTGAGGTGTTGCTTGGGCCTTCCCGTGACTGTTACACGAATTTGGCCACTGATGGTCTATTTTCAAACTCAAGTGTGAAAAAAAGTGCATTTTTTGACATAAATTTCAAGCCGGAAGTCCCGTGCTAGTTCCGTAAGTTTGCACAACTTCTATTGGTACTCCCCGAGGTGTTTGATGCATTTCCAGGGCCTTCTCCTGACTGTTACACGATTTTGGCTACCAATGTCCTATTTTTAAGCTCAAGTGTGAAAAAATTGACTTTTCCGACATAGTTTTCAAACCGGGAGTCCCATGCTAGTTCAGTAAGTTTCCACAACTTACATTGGTCGCTCTCGAGGTGTGAGGTGTTCCCCGGGCCTTCTCGTGACTGTTACACAATTTTGGCCCTTGATGGCCTATTTTCAGGATTAAATGTGAAAAAAGTGCATTTTTTGGCTTCGTTTTCAAGTCGGGAGTCCCGTTGAAGTTCTGTAAGTTTCCACAACTTACAATGGCCTCTCCTGAGGTGTTTGAGGTATTCCTCAAACATTCTCGTGATTGCTACATTGTTTTCAAACCGGAACTCCCGTGCTAGTTCTATAGGTTTTCACAACTTAGATTGGTGCCTCCCAAGGTGTTCAAGGTGTTCATTGGGCCTTCTCGTGACTGTTACACGATTTTGGCCCCTGATGACCTATTTTCAAGATTAAGTGTGAAAAAAGTGCAATTTTTGACTTAGTTTTGAAACGAGGAGTCCCGTGCAAGTTCCGTAAATTTTCACGACTTGCATTGGGACCCCCCGAGCTGTTTGAGGTGTTGCTTGGGCCTTCTCGTGATCATTACGAATAATATGGCCACTGATGGTCTATTTTCAAGCTTAAGTGTGAAAAAAAGTGCATTTTTTGACTTAGATTTCAAACCAGAAGTCCAGTGCTAGTTCCGTAAGTTTTCAGTTCTTCTATTGGTCCATCCCGAGGTGTTTGATGCGTTTCCTGGGCCTTCTCGTGACTGTTACACGATTTTGGCTCTTGATGTCCTATTTTTAAGCTTAAGTGTGAAAAAAGTGACTTTTCCGACATGGTTTTCAAACCGGGAGTCCCATGCTAGTTCGGTAAGTTCCCACAACTTACATTGGTCGCTCTCGAGGTGTTCGGTGTTCGGTGTTCCCCGGGCCTTCTCGTGACTGTTACACAATTTTGGACCTCGATGGCCTATTTTCAGGATTAAGTGTGAAAAAGGCGCATTTTTTGGCTTCGTTTTCAAGTTGGGAGTCCCGTTGAAGTTCCTTAAGTTTCCACAACTTACAATGGCCTTTCCTGAGGTGTTTGAGGCATTCGTCGGACATTCTCGTCATTGCTACATTGTTTTCAAACCGGAAGTCCCGTACTAGTTCTGTAAGTTTTCACAACTTACATTGGTCCCTCCCAAGGTGTTCAAGGTGGTCATTGGGCCTTCTCGTGACTGTTACACGATTTTGGCCCCTGATGGCCTATTTTCAAGATTAAGTGTGAAAAAAGTGCATTTTTTTACTTAGTTTTGAAACGAGGAGTCCCGTGCAAGTTCCGTAAATTTTTACGACTTGCATTGGGACCCCTCGAGGTGTTTGAGGTGTTGCTTGGTCCTTCTCGTGACTGTTACACGAATTTGGCCACTGATGGTCTATTTTCAAGCTTAAGTGTGAAAAAAAGTGCATTTTTTGACTAAGATTTCAAACCGGAAGTCCCGTGCTAGTTCCGTAAGTTTCCACAACTTCTATTGTTCCTTCCCGAGGTGTTTGATGCGTTTCCTGGGCCTTCTCGTGACTGTTACACGATTTTGGCTCCCGATGTCCTATTTTTAACTTAAGTGCGAAAAAAGTGACTTTTCCGACATAGTTTTCAAACCGGGAGTCCCATGCTAGTTCGGTAAGCTCCCACAACTTACATTGGTCGCTCTCGATGGGTGAGGTGTTTCCCGGGCCTTCTCGTGACTGTTACACAATTTTGGCCCTCGATGGCCTATGTTCTGGATAAAGTGTGAATGAAGTGCATTTTTTGGCTTCGTTTTCAAGTCGGGAGTCCAGTTGAAGTTCCGTAAGTTTACACAACTTACAATGGCCTCTCCTGAGGTGTTTGAGGTATTCCTCGGACATTCTCGTGATGGCTACATTGTTTTAAAGCCGGGAGTCCCGTGCCAGTTCTGTAAGTTTTCACAACTTACATTGGTCCCTCCCTAGGTGTTCATTGGGCCTTCTCGTGACTGTTACACGATTTTGGCCCCTGATGGCCTGTTTTCAAGATTAAGTGTGAAAAAAGTGCAATTTTTTACTTAGTTTTGAAACGAGGAGTCCCGTGCAAGTTCCGTAAATTTTCACAACTTGCATTGGGACCCCCCAAGGTGTTTGAGGTCTTGCTTGGGCCTTCTCGTGACTGTTGCACGAATTTGGCCACTGATGGTCTATTTTCAAGCTTAAGTGTGAAAAAAAGTGCATTTTCTGACTTTGATTTCAAACCGGAAGTCCCGTGCTAGTTCCGTAAGTTTCCACAACTTCTATTGGTCCTTCCCGAGGTGTTTGATGCGTTTCCTGGGCCTTCTCGTGACTGTTACACGATTTTCGCTCCCGATGTCTTATTTTTAAGCTCAAGTGTGAAAAAAGTGACTTTTCCGACATAGTTTTCAAACCAGGAGTCCCATGCTTGATCGGTAAGTTCCCACAACTTACATTGGTCGCTCTCGAGGTGTGAGGTGTTTCCCGGGCCTTCTCGTGACTATTACACAATTTTGGCCCTCGATGGCCTATTTTCAGGATTAAGTGTGAAAAAAGTGCATTTTTTGGCTTCGTTTTCAAGTCAGGAGTCCCGTTAAAGTTCTGTAAGTTACCACAACTTACAATGGCCTCTCCCGAGGTGTTTGAGGTATTCCTCAAACATTCTCGTGATTGCTACATTGTTTTCAAACCGGAACTCCCGTGCTAGTTCTATAGGTTTTCACAACTTAGATTGGTGCCTCCCAAGGTGTTCAAGGTGTTCATTGGGCCTTCTCGTGACTGTTACACGATTTTGGCCCCTGATGACCTATTTTCAAGATTAAGTGTGAAAAAAGTGCAATTTTTGACTTAGTTTTGAAACGAGGAGTCCCGTGCAAGTTCCGTAAATTTTCACGACTTGCATTGGGACCCCCCGAGCTGTTTGAGGTGTTGCTTGGGCCTTCTCGTGACTGTTACACGAATATGGCCACTGATGGTCTATTTTCAAGCTTAAGTGTGAAAAAAAGTGCATTTTTTGACTTAGATTTCAAACCAGAAGTCCAGTGCTAGTTCCGTAAGTTTTCAGTTCTTCTATTGGTCCATCCCGAGGTGTTTGATGCGTTTCCTGGGCCTTCTCGTGACTGTTACACGATTTTGGCTCTTGATGTCCTATTTTTAAGCTTAAGTGTGAAAAAAGTGACTTTTCCGACATGGTTTTCAAACCGGGAGTCCCATGCTAGTTCGGTAAGTTCCCACAACTTACATTGGTCGCTCTCGAGGTGTTCGGTGTTCCCCGGGCCTTCTCGTGACTGTTACACAATTTTGGACCTCGATGGCCTATTTTCAGGATTAAGTGTGAAAAAGGAGCATTTTTTGGCTTCGTTTTCAAGTTGGGAGTCCCGTTGAAGTTCCTTACGTTTCCACAACTTACAATGGCCTTTCCTGAGGTGTTTGAGGTATTCGTCGGACATTCTCGTCATTGCTACATTGTTTTCAAACCGGAAGTCCCGTACTAGTTCTGTAAGTTTTCACAACTTACATTGGTCCCTCCCAAGGTGTTCAAGGTGGTCATTGGGCCTTCTCGTGACTGTTACACGATTTTGGCCCCTGATGGCCTATTTTCAAGATTAAGTGTGAAAAAAGTGCATTTTTTTACGTAGTTTTGAAACGAGGAGTCCCGTGCAAGTTCCGTAAATTTTCACGACTTGCATTGGGACCCCTCGAGGTGTTTGAGGTGTTGCTTGGTCCTTCTCGTGACTGTTACACGAATTTGGCCACTGATGGTCTATTTTCAAGCTTAAGTGTGAAAAAAAGTGCATTTTTTGACTAAGATTTCAAACCGGAAGTCCCGTGCTAGTTCCGTAAGTTTCCACAACTTCTATTGTTCCTTCCCGAGGTGTTTGATGCGTTTCTTGGGCCTTCTCGTGACTGTTACACGATTTTGGCTCCCGATGTCCTATTTTTAACTTAAGTGCGAAAAAAGTGACTTTTCCGACATAGTTTTCAAACCGGGAGTCCCATGCTAGTTCGGTAAGCTCCCACAACTTACATTGGTCGCTCTCGAGGGGTGAGGTGTTTCCCGGGCCTTCTCGTGACTGTTACACAATTTTGGCCCTCGATGGCCTATGTTCTGGATAAAGTGTGAATAAAGTGCATTTTTTGGCTTCGTTTTCAAGTCGGGAGTCCAGTTGAAGTTCCGTAAGTTTACACAACTTACAATGGCCTCTCCTGAGGTGTTTGAGGTATTCCTCGGACATTCTCGTGATGGCTACATTGTTTTGAAGCCGGGAGTCCCGTGCAAGTTCTGTAAGTTTTCACAACTTACATTGGTCCCTCCCAAGGTGTTCATTGGGCCTTCTCGTGACTGTTACACGATTTTGGCCCCTGATGGCCTGTTTTCAAGATTAAGTGTGAAAAAAGTGCAATTTTTTACTTAGTTTTGAAACGAGGAGTCCCGTGCAAGTTCCGTAAATTTTCACAACTTGCATTGGGACCCCCCAAGGTGTTTGAGGTGTTGCTTGGGCCTTCTCGTGACTGTTGCACGAATTTGGCCAGTGATGGTCTATTTTCAAGCTTAAGTGTGAAAAAAAGTGCATTTTCTGACTTTGATTTCAAACCGGAAGTCCCGTGTTAGTTCCGTAAGTTTCCACAACTTCTATTGGTCCTTCCCGAGGTGTTTGATGCGTTTCCTGGGCCTTCTCGTGACTGTTACACGATTTTGGCTCCCGATGTCTTATTTTTAAGCTCAAGTGTGAAAAAAGTGACTTTTCCGACATAGTTTTCAAACCAGGAGTCCCATGCTTGATCGATAAGTTCCCACAACTTACATTGGTCGCTCTCGAGGTGTGAGGTGTTTCCCGGGCCTTCTCGTGACTATTACACAATTTTGGCCCTCGATGGCCTATTTTCAGGATTAAGTGTGAAAAAAGTGCATTTTTTGGCTTCGTTTTCAAGTCAGGAGTCCCGTTGAAGTTCTGTAAGTTTCCACAACTTACAATGGCCTCTCCTGAGGTGTTTGAGGTATCCTCGGACATTCTCGTGATTGCTACATTGTTTTCAAACCGGAAGTCCCGTGCTAGTACTGTAAGTTTTCACAACTTACATTGGTCCCTCCCAAGGTGTTCAAGGTGTTCATTGGGCCTTCTCGTGACTGTTACACGATTTTGGCCCCTGATGGCCTATTTTCAAGATTAAGTGTGAAAAAAGTGCAATTCTTGACTTAGTTTTGAAACGAGGAGTCCCGAGCAAGTTCCGTAAATTTTCACGACTTGCATTGGGACCCCCCGAGGTGTTTGAGGTGTTGCTTGGGCCTTCTCGTGACTGTTGCACGAATTTGGCCACCGATGGTCTATTTAAGTGTGAAAAAAAGTGCATTTTTTTACTTAGATTTCAAACCGGAAGTCCCGTGCTAGTTCCGTAAGTTTCCACAACTTCTATTGGTCCTTCCCGAGGTGTTTGATGCGTTTCCTGGGCCTTCTCGTGACTGTTACACGATTTTGGCTCCTGATGTCCTAATTTTAAGCTTAAGTGTGAAAAAAGTGACTTTTCCGACAAAGTTTTCAAACGGGGAGTCCCATGCTAGTTAGGTAAGTTCCCACAACTCACATTTGTCGCTCTCGAGGTGTGAGGTGTTCCTCGGGCCTTCTCGTGACTGTTACACAATTATGGCCCTCGATGGCCTATTTTCAGGATTAAGTGTGAAAAAAGTGCATTTTTTTGATTCATTTTCAAGTCGCGAGTCCCGTTGAAGTTCTGTAAGTTTCGACAAATTACAATGGCCTCTCCTGAGGTGTTTGAGGTATTACTCGGACATTCTCGTGATTGCTACATTGTTTTCAAACCGGAAGTCCCGTGCTAGTTCTGTAAGTTTTCACAACTTACATTGGTCCCTCCCAAGGTGTTCATTCGGCCTTCTCGTGACTGTTACACGATTTTGGCCCCTGATGGCCTATTTTCAAGATTAAGTGTGAAAAAAGTGCAATTATTGCCTAAGTTTTGAAACGAGGAGTCCCGTGCAAGTTCCGTAAATTTTCACGACTTGCATTGGGACCCCCCGAGGTGTTTGAGGTGTTTCTTGGGCCTTCCCATGACTGTTATACGAATTTGGCCACTGATGGTCTATTTTCAAGCTTCAGTGTGAAAAAAAAATGCATTTTTTGACTTAGATTTCAAACCGGAAGTCCCGTGCTAGTTCCGAAAGTTTCCACAACTTCTATTGGTCCTTCCCAAGGTGTTTGATGCGTTTCCTGGGCCTTCTCGTGACTATTACACGATTTTGGCTCCCGATGTCCTATTTTTAAGCTTAAGTGTGTCGAAAGTAACCTTTCCGACATAGTTTTCAAACCAGGAGTCCCATGCTAGTTCGGTAAGTTCCCACAACTTACATTGGTCGCTCTCGAGGTGTGAGGTGCTCCCCGGGCCCTCTCGTGACAGTTACACAATTTTGGCCCTCGATGGCCTATTTTCAGGATTAAGTGTGAAAAAAGTGCATTTTTTGGCTTCGTTTTCAAGTCAGGAGTCCCGTTGAAGTTCTGTAAGTTTCCACAACTTACAATGGCCTCTCCTGAGGTGTTTGAGGTATCCTTGGACATTCTCGTGATTGCTACATTGTTTTCAAACCGGAAGTCCCGTGCTAGTTCTGTAAGTTTTCACAACTTACATTGGTCCCTCCCAAGGTGTTCAAGGTGTCCATTGGGCCTTTTCGAGACTGTTGCACGATTTTGGCCCCTGATGGCCTATTTTCAAGATTAAGTATGAAAAAACTACAATTATTGACTTAGTTTTGAAACGAGGAGTCCCATGCAAGTTCCGTAAATTTTCACGACTTGCATTGGGACCCCCCGAGGTGTTTGAGGTGTTGCTTGGGCCTTCCCGTGACTGTGACAGGAATTTGGCCACTGATGGTCTATTTTCAAGCTTAAGTGTGAAAAAAAATGCATTTTTTGACTTAGATTTCAAACTGGAAGTCCCGTTCTCGTTCCGAAAGTTTCCACAACTTCTATTGGTCCTTCCCAAGGTGTTTCATGTGTTTCCTGGGCCTTCTCGTGACTGTTACACGATTTTGGCTCCGGATGTCCAATTTTTAAGCTTAAGTGTGTCGAAAGTAACTTTTCCGACATAGTTTTCAAACCGGGAGTCCCATGCTAGTTCGGTAAGTTCCCACAACTTACAATGGTAGCTCTCGAGGTGTGAGGTGCTTCCCGGGCCCTCTCGTGACTGTTACACAATTTTGGCCCTCGATGGCCTATTTTCAGGATTAAGTGTGAAAAAAGTGTATTTTTTGCTTCGTTTTCAAGTCGGGAGTCCTGTTGAAGTTCTGTAAGTTTCGACAAATTACAATGGCCTCTCCTGAGGTGTTTGAGGTATTCCTCGTACATTCTCGTGATTGCTACATTGTTTTCAAACCGGAAGCCCGTGCTAGTTCTGTAAGTTTTCACAACTTACATTGGTCCTTCCCAAGGTGTTCATTAGCCCTTCTCGTGACTGTTACACGATTTTGGCCCTTGATGGCCTATTTTCAAGATTAAGTGTTAAAAAAGTGCAATTTTTGACTAAGTTTGGAAACGAGGAGTCCCGAGCAAGTTCCGTAAATTTTCACGGCTTGCATTGGAACCCCCCGAGGTGTTTGAGGTGTTGCTTGGGCCTTCTCGTGACTGTTGCACGAATTTGGACACCGATGGTCTATTTAAGTGTGAAAAAAAGTGCATTTTTTGACATAGATTTCAAACCGGAAGTCCATTGCTAGTTCCGTAAGTTTCCACAACTTCTATTGGTCCTTCCCGAGGTGTTTCATGCGTTTCCTGGGCCTTCTCGTGACTGTTACACGATTTTGGCTCCCGATGTCCTATTTTTAAGCTTAAGTGTGTCGAAATAACTTTTCCGACATAGTTTTCAAACCGGGAGTCTCATGCTAGTTCGGTAAGTTCCCACAACTTACATTGGTCGCTCTCGAGGTGTGAGGTGCTCCCCGGGCCCTCTCGTGACGGTTACCCAATTTTGACCGTCGATGACTTATTTTCAGGATTAAGTGTGAAAAAAGTACATTTTTTGGCTTCGTTTTCAAGTCGGGAGTCCCGTTGAAGTTTTGTAAGTTTCCACAACTTACAATGGCCTCTCCTGAGGTGTTTCAGGTATTCCTCGGACATTCTCATGATTGCTACATTGTTTTCAAACCAGAAGTCCCGTGTTAATTCTGTAAGTTTTCACAACTTACATTGGTCCCTCCCAAGGTGTTCATTGGGCCTTCTCATGACTGTTACACGATGTTGGCCCCTGATGGCCTATTTTCAAGATTAAGTGTGAAAAAGTGCAATTTTTGACTGAGTTTTGAAACGAGGAGTCCCGTGCAAGTTCCGTAAATTTTCACGACTTGCATTGGGACCCCCCGAGGTGTTTGAGGTGTTGCTTGGGCCTTCTTGTGACTGTTACACGAATTTGGCCACTGATGGTCTATTTTCAAGCTTAAGTGTGGAAAAAAAAAGTGCATTTTTTTACTTAGATTTCAAACCAGAAATCCCGTGCTAGTTCCGTAAGTTTCAACAACTTCTATTGGTCCTTCCCGAGGTGTTTGATGCGTTTCCTCGGCCTTCTCGTGACTGTTACACGATTTTGGCTACCGATGTCCTATTTTTAAGTTCAAGTGTGAAAAAATTGACTTTTCCGACATAGTTTATAAACCGGGAGTCCCAAGCTAGTTCGGTAAGTTCCCACAACTTACATTGGTCGCTCTCGAGGTGTGAGGTGTGAGGTGTTCCCCGGACCTTCTTGTGACTGTTACACAATTTTGACCCTCGATGGCCTATTTTCAGGATTAAGTGTGAAAAAAGTGCATTTTTTGGCTTCGTTTTTAAGTCGGGAGCCCCGTCAAAGTTCCGTAAGTTTCCACAACTTACAATGGCCTCTCCCGAGGTGTTTGAGGTATTCCTCAGACATTCTCGTGGTTGTTACAATGTTTTCAAACTGGAAGTTCCGTGCTAGTTCTGTAAGTTTTCACAACTTACATTGGTCCCTCCCAAGGTGTTCATTGGGCCTTCTCGTGACTGTTACACGATTTTCGCCCCTGATGGCCTGTTTTGAAGATTAAGCGTGAAAAAAGTACAATTTTTGACTTAGTTTTGAAACGAGGAGTCCCGTGCAAGTTCCGTAAATTTTCAATACTTGCATTGGGACCCTCCGAGGTGTTTGAGGTGTTGCTTGGGCCTTCCCGTGACTGTTACACGAATTTGGCCACTGATGGTCTATTTTCAAGCTCACGTGTGAAAAAAAGTGCATTTTTTGACATAGATTTCAAGCCGGAAGTCCCGTGCTAGTTCCGTAAGTTTCCACAACTTCAATTGGTCCTCCCCGAGGTGTTTGATGCATTTCCAGGGCCTTCTCGTGACTGTTACACGATTTTGGCTCCCAATGTCCTATTTTTAAGCTCAAGTGTGAAAAAATTGACTTTTCCAACATAGTTTTCAAACCGGGAGTCCCATGCTAGTTCAGTAAGTTTCCACAACTTACATTGGTTGCTCTCGAGGTGTGAGGTGTTCCCCGGGCCTTCTCGTGACTGTTACACAATTTTGGCCCTTGATGGCCTATTTTCAGGATTAAATGTGAAAAAAGTGCATTTTTTGGCTTCGTTTTCAACTCGGGAGTCCCGTTGAAGTTCCGTAAGTTTCCACAACTTACAATTGCCTCTCCTGAGGTGTTTGAGGTATTCCTCAAACATTCTCGTGATTGCTACATTGTTTTCAAACCGGAACTCCCGTGCTAGTTCTATAGGTTTTCACAACTTAGATTGGTGCCTCCCAAGGTGTTCAAGGTGTCCATTGGGCCTTTTCGAGACTGTTGCACGATTTTGGCCCCTGATGGCCTATTTTCAAGATTAAGTATGAAAAAACTACAATTATTGACTTAGTTTTGAAACGAGGAGTCCCATGCAAGTTCCGTAAATTTTCACGACTTGCATTGGGACCCCCCGAGGTGTTTGAGGTGTTGCTTGGGCCTTCCCGTGACTGTGACAGGAATTTGGCCACTGATGGTCTATTTTCAAGCTTAAGTGTGAAAAAAAATGCATTTTTTGACTTAGATTTCAAACTGGAAGTCCCGTTCTCGTTCCGAAAGTTTCCACAACTTCTATTGGTCCTTCCCAAGGTGTTTGATGTGTTTCCTGGGCCTTCTCGTGACTGTTACACGATTTTGGCTCCGGATGTCCAATTTTTAAGCTTAAGTGTGAAGAAAGTGACTTTTCCGACATAGTTTTCAAACCGGGAGTCCCCTGCTAGTTCGGTAAGTTCCCACAACTTACATTGGTCGCTCTCGAGGTGTGAGGTGTAAGGTGTTCTGCCTTCTCGTGGATCGTTACACAATTTTGGCCTCGATGGCCTATTTTCAGGATTAAGGTTGAAAAAAGTGCATTTTTTGGCTTCGTTTTCAAGTCGGGAGTCCCGTTGAAGTTCCTTAAGTTTCCACAACTTACAATGGCCTCTCCCGAGGTGTTTGAGGTATTCTCGACATTCTCGTGATTGCTACATTGTTTTCAAACCGAAGTTCCGTGCTAGTTCTCAGAAGTTTTCACAACTTACATTGGTCCTTCCAAGGTGTTCATTGGGCCTTCTCGATCGTTATACCGATTTTGGCCCCTGATGGCCTATTTTAAAGATTAAGTGTGAAAAAAGTGCAGTTATTGCCTTAGTTTTGAAACGAGGAGTCCCGTGCAAGTTCCGTAAATTTTCACGACTTGCATTGGGACCCCCCGAGGTTTTTGAGGTGTTGCTTGGGCCTTATTGTGACTGTCACACGAATTTGGCCACTAATGGTCTATTTTTCAACCTTAAGTGTGAAAAAAAGTGCATTTTTTGACTTAGATTTAAAACTGGAAGTCCCGTGCTAGTTCCGTAAGTTTCAACAACTTCTATTGGTCCTTCCCGAGGTGTTTGATGCGTTTCCTGGGCCTTCTCGTGACTGTTACACGATTTTGGCTCCCGATGTCCTATTTTTAAGCTCAAGTGTGAAAAAACTGACTTTTCCGACTAAGTTTTCAAACCGGGAGTCCCATGCTAGTTCGGTAAGTTCCCACAACTTACATTGGACGCTCTCGAGGTGTGAGGTGTTCCCGGGCCTTCTCGTGACTGTTACACAATTTTGGCCCTCGATGGCCTATTTTCAGGATTAAATGTGAAAAAAGTGCATTTTTTGGCTTCGTTTTCAACTCGGGAGTCCCGTTGAAGTTCCGTAAGTTTCCACAACTTACAATGGCCTTTCCAGAGGTGTTTGAGGTATTCGTCGGACATTCTCGTGATTGCTACATCGTTTTCAAACCGGAAGTCCCGTGCTAGTTCTGTAAGTTTTCACAACTTACATTGGTCCCTCCCAAGGTGTTCATTCGGCCTTCTCATGACTGTTACACGATTTTGGCCCCTGATGGCCTATTTTCAAGATTAAGTGTGAAAAAAGTGCAGTTATTGCCTTAGTTTTGAAACGAGGAGTCCCGTGCAAGTTCCGTAAATTTTCACGACTTGCATTGGGACCCCCCGAGGTTTTTGAGGTGTTGCTTGGGCCTTATTGTGACTGTCACACGAATTTGGCCACTAATGGTCTATTTTCAACCTTAAGTGTGAAAAAAAGTGCATTTTTTGACTTAGATTTCAAACTGGAAGTCCCGTGCTAGTTCCGTAAGTTTCAACAACTTCTATTGGTCCTTCCCGAGGTGTTTGATGCGTTTCCTGGGCCTTCTCGTGACTGTTACACGATTTTGGCTCCCGATGTCCTATTTTTAAGCTCAAGTGTGAAAAAACTGACTTTTCCGACTAAGTTTTCAAACCGGGAGTCCCATGCTAGTTCGGTAAGTTCCCACAACTTACATTGGACGCTCTCGAGGTGTGAGGTGTTCCCCGGGCCTTCTTTTGACTGTTACACAATTTTGGCCCTCGATGGCCTATTTTCAGGATTAAGTGTGAAAAAAGTGCATTTTTTGGCTTCGTTTTCAAGTTAGGAGTCCCGTTGAAGTTCTGTAAGTTTCCACAACTTACAATGGCCTCTCCTGAAGTGTTTGAGGTATCCTCAAACATTCTCGTGTTTGCTACATTGTTTTCAAACCGAAAGTCCCGTGCTAGTACTGTAAGTTTTCACAACATACATTGGTCCCTCCCAAGGTGTTCATTGGGCCTTCTCGTGGTATTACGATTTTGGCCTGATGGCCTATTTTCAAGATTAAGTGTGAAAAAGTGCAATTTTTGACTTAGTTTTGAAGCGAGGAGTCCGTGCAAGTTCCAGTAAATTTTCACGACTTGCATTGGGACCGGCCGAGCTGTTTGAGGTGTTGCTTGGGCCTTCTCGTGACTGTTACACGGATATGGCCATTGATGGTCTATTTTCAAGCTTAAGGGTGGAAAAAAGTGCATTTTTTGACTTAGATTTCAAACCAGAAGACCAGTGCTAGTTCCGTAAGTTTCACAACTTCTATTGGTCCTTCCCGAGGTGTTTGATGCGTTTCTGGGCCTTCTCGTGGTATTACGATTTTGGCTCCCGATGTCCAATTTTTAAGCTTAAGTGTGTCGAAAGTAACTTTTCCGACATAGTTTTCAAACCGGGAGTCCCATGCTAGTTCGGTAAGTTCCCACAACTTACATTGGTAGCTCTCGAGGTGTGAGGTGCTCCCCGGGCCCTCTCGTGACTGTTACAAAATTTTGGCCCTCGATGGCCTATTTTAAGGATTAGGTGTGAAAAATGTGCATTTTTTGGCTTAGTTTTCAAGTCGGGAGTCCCGTTGAAGTTATGTAAGTTTCGACAAATTACAATGGCCTCTCCTGAGGTGTTTGAGGTATTCATCGGACATTCTCGTGATTGCTACATTGTTTCCAAACCGGAAGTCCCGTGCTAGTTCTGTAAGTTTTCACAACTTACATTGGTCCCTCCCAAGGTGTTCAAGGTGTTCATTGGGCCTTCTCGTGACTGTTACACGATTTTGGCCCCTGATGGCCTATTTTCAAGATTAAGTGTGAAAAAAGTGCAATTTTTGACTTAGTTTTGAAACGAGGAGTCCCGTGCAAGTTCCGTAAATTTTCACAACTTGCATTGGGACCCCCCGAGGTGTTTGAGGTGTTGCTTGGGCCTTCTCGTGACTGTTACACGAATTTGGCCACTGATGGTCTATTTTCAAGCTTAAGTGTGAAAAAAATGCATTTTTTGACTTAGATTTCAAACCGGAAGTCCCGTGCTAGTTTCGTAAGTTTCCACAACTTCTATTGGTCCTTCTGAGGTGTTTGATCGTTTCTGGGCCTTCTCGTGGTATTACGATTTTGGCTCCTGATGTCCTATTTTTAAGCTTAAGTGTGAAAAAAGTGACTTTTCCGACATAGTTTTCAAACCGGGAGTCCCATGCTAGTTCGGTAAGTTCCCACAACTTACATTGGTCGCTCTCGAGGTGTCAGGCGCTCCCCGGGCCTTCTCATGACTGTTACACAATTTTGGCCCTCGATGGCCTATTTTCAGGATTAAGTGTGAAAAAAGTGCATTTTTTGGCTTCGTTTTCAAGTCGGGAGTCCCGCTGAAGTTCCGTAAGTTTCCACAACATACAATGGCCTCTCCTGAGGTGTTTGAGGTATTCCTCAGACATTCTCGTGATTGCTACATTGTTTTCAAACAGGAAGTCCCGTGCTAGTTCTGTAAGTTTTCACAACTTACATTGGTCCCTCCCAAGGTGTTCATTGGGCCTTCTCGTGACTGTTACACGATTTTGGCCGCTGATGGCCTATTTTCAATATTAAGTGTGAAAAAAGTGTAATTTTTTACTTAGTTTTGAAACGAGGAGTCCCGTGCAAGTTCCGTAAATTTTCACAACTTGCATTGGGACCCCCCGAGGTGTTTGAGGTGTTGCTTGGGCCTTCTCGTGGTATTTGCGAATTTGGCCACCGATGGTCTATTTTTAAGTGTGAAAAAAGTGCATTTTTGACTTAGATTTCAAACCGAAGTCCGTGCTAGTTAGTAAGTTTCACAACTTCTATTGGTCCTTCCCGAGGTGTTTGATGCGTTTCTGGGCCTTCTCGTGGTATTACGATTTTGGCTCTGATGTCCTATTTTAAGCTTAAGTGTGAAAAAAGTGACTTTTTTGATATAGTTTTAAAAACGGGAGTCCCATGCCAGTTAGGTAAGTTCCCACAACTAACATTGGTCGCTCTCGAGGTGTGAGGTGTTCCACGGGCCTTCTCGTGACTGTTACACAATTTTGGCCCTCGATGGCCTATTTTCAGGATTAAGTGTGAAAAAAGTGCATTTTTTTGCTTCATTTTCAAGTCGGGAGTCCCGTTGAAGTTCTGTAAGTTTCGTCAACTTACAATGGCCTCTCCTGAGGTGCTTGAGGAATTCCTCGGTCATTCTCGTGATTGCTACATTGTTTTCATTTCGGAACTCCCGAGCTACTTCTATAAGATTTCACAACTTAGTGTGGAGCCTCGCAAGCTGTTCAAGGTGTTCATTGGGCCTTCTCATGACTGTTACACGATGTTGGCCCCTGATGGCCTATTTTCAAGATTAAGTGTGAAAAAAGTGCAATTTTTGACTTAGTTTTGAAACGAGGAGTCCCGTGCAAGTTCCGTAAATTTTCACGACTTGCATTGGGACCCCCCGAGGTGTTTGAGGTGTTGCTTGGGCATTCTTGTGACTGTTACACGAATTTGGCCACTGATGGTCTATTTTCAAGCTTAAGTGTGAAAAAAAGTGCATTTTTTGAATTAGATTTCAAACCGGAAATCCCGTGCTAGTTCCGTAAGTTTCAACAACTTCTATTGGTCCTTCCCGAGGTGTTTGATGCGTTTCCTCGGCCTTCTCGTGGTATTACGATTTTGGCTCCGATGTCCTATTTTAAGCTTAAGTGTGAAAAAAAACTTTTCCGACAAAGTTTTCAAGCAGAGTCCCATGCTAGTTCGGTAAGTTCCCACAACTTACATTGGACGCTATCGAGGTGTGAGGTGTTCCCCGGGCCTTCTTGTGACTGTTACACAATTTTGGCCCTCGATGGCCTATTTTCAGGATTAAGTGTGAAAAAAGTGCGTTTTTTGGCTTCGTTTTCAAGTCGGGAGTCCCGTTGAAGTTCCGTAAGTTTCCACAACTTACAATGGCCTCTCCTGAGGTGTTTGAGGTATTCCTCAGACATTCTCGTGGTTGCTACAATGTTTTCAAACCGGAAGTCCCGTGCTAGTTCTGTAAATTTTCACAACTTACATTGGTCCCTCCCAAGGTGTTCACGGTGTTCATTGGGCCTTTTCGCGACTGTTACACGATTTTGGCCACTGAAGGCCTATTTTCAAGATTAAGTGTGAAAAAAGTACAATTATTGACTTAGTTTTGAAACGAGGAGTCCCGTGCAAGTTCCGTAAATTTTCACGACTTGCATTGGGACCCCCCGAGGTGTTTGAGGTGTTGCTTGGGCCTTCCCATGACTGTTACACGAATTTGGCCACTGATGGTCTATTTTCAAGCTTAAGTGTGAAAAAAAATGCATTTTTTGACTTAGATTTCAAACCGGAAGTCCCGTGCTAGTTAGTAAGTTTCCACAACTTCTATTGGTCCTTCCCGAGGTGTTTGATGCGTTTCTGGGCCTTCTCGTGGTATTACGATTTTGGCTCGATGTCCTATTTTTAAGCTTAAGTGTGAAAAAATTGACTTTTCCAACATAGTTTTCAAACCGGGAGTCCCATGCTAGTTCGGTAAATTCCCACAACTTACATTGGTCGCTCTCGAGGTGTGAGGTGCTCCCCGGGCCCTCTCGTGACTGTTACACAATTTTGGCCCTCGATGGCCTATTTTCAGGATTAAGTGTGAAAAAAGTGCATTTTTTGGCTTCGTTTTCAAGTCAGGAGTCCCGTTGAAGTTCTGTAAGTTTCCCCAACTTACAATGGCCTCTCCTGAGGTGTTTGAGGTATCCTGGGACATTCTCGTGATTGCTACATTGTTTTCAAACCGGAAGTCCCGTGCTAGTACTGTAAGTTTTCACAACTTACATTGGTCCCTCCCAAGGTGTTCAAGGTGTTCATTAGGCCTTCTCGTGACTGTTACACGATTTTGGCCCCTGATGGCCTATTTTCAAGATTAAGTGTGAAAAAAGTACAATTATTGACTTAGTTTTGAAACGAGGAGTCCCGTGCAAGTTCCGTAAATTTTCACGACTTGCATTGGGACCCCCCGAGGTGTTTGAGGTGTTGCTTGGGCCTTCCCATGACTGTTACACGAATTTGGCCACTGATGGTCTATTTTCAAGCTTAAGTGTGAAAAAAAATGCATTTTTTGACTTAGATTTCAAACCGGAAGTCCCGTGCTAGTTCCGAAAGTTTCCACAACTTCTGTTGGTCCTTCCCAAGGTGTTTGATGCGTTTCCTGGGCCTTCTCGTGACTGTTACACGATTTTGGCTCCCGATGTCCTATTTTTAAGCTTAAGTGTGAAAAAAGTGACTTTTCCGACATAGTTTTCAAACCGGGAGTCCCATGCTAGTTCGGTAAATTCCTGCATATTACATTGGTCGCTCTCAAGGTGTGAGGTGTTCCCTGGGCCTTCTCGTGACTGTTACACAATTTTGGCACCCGATTGCCTATTTTCAGGATTAAGTGTGAAAAAAGTGCATTTTTTTGCTTCGTTTTGAAGTCGGGAGTCCCGTTGAAATTTCGTAAGTTTCCACAACTTACAATGGTCTCTCCTGAGGTGTTTGAGGTATTATTCGGACATTCTCGTGATTGCTACATTGTTTTCAAACCAGAAGTCCTGTGCTAGTTCTGTAAGTTTTCACAACTTACATTGGTCCCTCCCAAGGTGTTCATTGGGCCTTCTCGTGACTGTTACACGATTTTGGCCCCTGATGGACTATTTTCAAGATTAAGTGTGAAAAAAAGTGCAATTATTGCCTTAGTTTTGAAACGAGGAGTCCCGTGCAAGTTCCGTAAATTTTCACGACTTGCATTGGGACCCCCCGAGGTGTTTGAGGTGTTGCTTGGGCCTTCTTGTGACTGTTACACGAATTTGGCCACTAATGGTCTATTTTCAGCCTTGAGTGTGAAAAAAAGTGCATTTTTTGACTTAGATTTCAAACCGGAAGTCCAGTGCTAGTTCCGTTAGTTTCAACAACTTCTATTGGTCCTTCCCGAGGTGTTTGATGCGTTTCCTGGGCCTTCTCGTGGTATTACGATTTTGGCTCGATGTCCTATTTTTAAGCTCAAGTGTGAAAAAACTGACTTTTCCGACAAAGTTTTCAAACCGGGAGTCCCATGCAAGTTCGGTAAGTTCCCACAACTTACATTGGACGCTCTCGAGGTGTGAGGTGTTCCCCGGGCCTTCTTGTGACTGTTACACAATTTTGGCCCTCGATGGCCTATTTTCAGGATTAAGTGTGAAAAAAGTGCATTTTTTGGCTTCGTTTTCAAGTCGGGAGTCCCGTTGAAGTTCCGTAAGTTTCCACAACTTACAATGGCCTCTCCTGAGGTGTTTGAGGTATTCCTCGGACATTCTCGTGATTGCTACATTGTTTTCAAACCGGAAGTCCCGTGCCAGTACTGTAAGTTTTCACAACTTACATTGGTCCCTCCCAAGGTGTTCAAGGTGTTCATTGGGCCTTCTCGTGACTGTTACGATTTTTGGCCCCTGATGGCCTATTTTCAAGATTAAGTGTGAAAAAAGTACAATTATTGACTTAGTTTTGAAACGAGGAGTCCCGTGCAAGTTCCGTAAATTTTCACGACTTGCATTGGGACCCCCCGAGGTGTTTGAGGTGTTGCTTGGGCCTTCTTGTGACTGTTACACGAATTTGGCCACTGATGGTCTATTTTCAAGCTTAAGTGTGAAAAAAAAATGCATTTTTTGACTTAGATTTCAAACCGGAAGTCCCGTGCTAGTTCCGAAAGTTTCCACAACTTCTGTTGGTCCTTCCCATGGTGTTTGATGCGTTTCCTGGGCCTTCTCGTGACTGTTACACGATTTTGGCTCCCGATGTCCTATTTTTAAGCTCAAGTGTGAAAAAACTGACTTTTCAACATAGTTTTCAAGCAAGAGTCCCATGCAAGTTCGGTAAGTTCCCACAACTTACATTGGACGCTCTCGAGGTGTGAGGTGTTCCCCGGGCCTTCTTGTGACTGTTACACAATTTTGGCCCTCGATGGCCTATTTTCAGGATTAAGTGTGAAAAAAGTGCATTTTTTGGCTTCGTTTTCAAGTCGAGAGTCCCGTTGAAGTTCCGTAAGTTTCCCCAACTTACAATGGACTCTCCAGAGGTGTGTGAGGTATCCTTCGACATTCTCGTGATGGCTAGATTGTTTTCCTAGCGGAAGTCCCGTGCGAGTTCTGTAACTTTTCACAACTTACATTGGTCCCTCCCAAGGTGTTCATTGGGCCTTCTCGTGGTATTTGTTACACGATTTTGGCCCCTGATGGCCTATTTTCAACATTAAGTGTGAAAAAACTACAATTATTGACTTAGTTTTGAAACGAGGAGTCCCGTGCAAGTTCAGTAAATTTTCACGACTTGCATTGGGAACCCCCCAAGGTGTTTGAGGTGTTGCTTGGGCCTTCTCGTGACTGTTACACGAATTTGGCCACTGATGGTCTATTTTCAAGCTTAAGTGTGAAAAAAAGTGCATTTTTTGACTTAGATTTCAAATCGAAAGTCCCGTGCTAGTTCCGTAAGTTTCCACAACTTCTATTGGTCCTTCCCGAGGTGTTTGATGCGTTTCCTCGGCCTTCTCGTGACTGTTACATGATTTTGGCTCCCGATGTCCTATTTTTAAGCTTAACTGTGAAAAAAGTGACTTTTCCGACATAGTTTTCAAACCGTGAGGCCCATGCTAGTTCGGTAAGTTGCCACAACTTACATTGGTCGCTCTCGAGGTGTGAGGTGTTCTCGGGCCTTCTCGTGGTATTACACAATTTTGGCCCTCGATGGCCTATTTTCTGGATTAAGTGTGAAAAAAGTGCATTTTTTGGCTTCGTTTTCAAGTCGGGAGTCCCGTTGAAGTTCCGTAAGTTTCCACAACTTACAATGGCCTCTCTGAGGTGTTTGAGGTATTCCTCGGACATTCTCGTGATTGCTACATTGTTTTCAAACCGAAGTCCGTGCTAGTTACGTAAGTTTTCACAACTTACATTGGTCCCTCCAAGGTGTTCAAGGTGTTCATTGGGCCTTCTCGTATTTGTTACACGATTTTGGCCCCTGATGGCCTATTTTCAAGATTAAGTGTGAAAAAAGTACAATTATTTCTTAGTTTTGAAACGAGGAGTCCCGTGCAAGTTCCGTAAATTTTCACGACTTGCATTGGGACCCCCCGAGGTGTTTGAGGTGTTGCTTGGGCCTTCTTGTGACTGTTACACGAATTTGGCCACTAATGGCCTATTTTCAGCCTTAAGTGTGAAAAAAAGTGCACTTTTTGGCTTAGATTTCAAACCGGAAGTCCCGTGCTAGTTCCGTAAGTTTCAACTACTTCTATTGGTCCTTCCCGAGGTGTTTGATGCGTTTCCTGGGCCTTCTCGTGACTGTTACACGATTTTGGCTCCCGATGTACTATTTTTAACCTCAAGTGTGAAAAAACAGACTTTTCCGACAAAGTTTTCAAACCGGGAGTCCCATGCAAGTTCGGTAAGTTCCCACAACTTACATTGGACGCTCTCGAGGTGTGAGGTGTTCCCCGGGCCTTCTTGTGACTGTTACACAATTTTGGCCCTCGATGGCCTATTTTCAGGATTAAGTGTGAAAAAAGTGCATTTTTTGGCTTCGTTTTCAAGTCGGGAGTCCCGTTGAAGTTCCGTAAGTTTCCACAACTTACAATGGCCTCTCCCGAGGTGTTTGAGGTATTCCTCAGACATTCTCGTGGTTGCTACAATGTTTTCAAACCGGAAGTTCCGTGCTAGTTCCGAAAGTTTCCACAACTTACATTGGTCCCTCCAAGGTGTTCAAGGTGTTCATTGGGCCTTCTTCGCGTTGTTACGATTTTGGCCTTGATGCCCTATTTTCAAGATTAAGTGTGAAAAAAGTGCAATTATTGACTTAGTTTTGTTACGCGGAGTCTCGTGCAAGTTCCGTAAATTTTCACGACTTGCATTGGGACCCCGAGGTGTTTGAGGTGTTGCTTGGTCCTTCTCGTGACTGTTACACGAATTTGGCCACTGATGGTCTATTTTCAAGCTTAAGTGTGAAAAAAAGTGCATTTTTTGACTTAGATTTCAAACCGGAAGTCCCGTGCTAGTTCCGAAAGTTTCCACAACTTCTGTTGGTCCTTCCCATGGTGTTTGATGCGTTTCCTGGGCCTTCTCGTGGTATTACACGATTTTGGCTCGATGTCCTATTTTTAAGCTCAAGTGTGAAAAAAGTGACTTTTTCAACATAGTTTTCAAACCGAGTCCCATGCTAGTTCGGTAAGTTCCCTGACTTACATTGGTCGCTCTCGAGGTGTGAGGTGCTCCCCGGGCCCTCTCGTGACTGTTACACAATTTTGGCCCTCGATGGCCTATTTTCAGGATTAAGTGTGAAAAAAGTGCATTTTTGGCTTCGTTTTCAAGTCGGGAGTCCTGAAGTTCCGAAGTTTCCTGACTTACAATGGCCTCTCTGAGGTGTTTGAGGTATTCCTCGGACATTCTCGTGATTGCTACATTGTTTTCAAACCGAAGTCCGTGCTAGTTCGTAAGTTTCACAACTTACATTGGTCCCTCAAGGTGTTCAAGGTGTTCATTGGGCCTTCTCGTGGTATTACGATTTTGGCCTGATGGCCTATTTTCAAGATTAAGTGTGAAAAAGTGCAATTTTGACTTAGTTTTGAAGCGAGGAGTCCCGTGCAAGTTCCGTAAATTTTCACGACTTGCATTGGGACCCCCCGAGGTGTTTGAGGTGTTGCTTGGGCCTTCTTGTGACTGTTACACGAATTTGGCCACTGATGGTCTATTTTCAAGCTTAAGTGTGAAAAAAAGTGCATTTTTTGACTTAGATTTCAAACGGAAGTCCGTGCTAGTTAAGTAAGTTTCAACAACTTCTATTGGTCCTTCCGAGGTGTTTGATGCGTTTCTGGGCCTTCTGCGTGGTTGTACGATTTTGGCTCCCGATGTCCTATTTTTAAGCTCAAGTGTGAAAAAACTGACTTTTCCGACAAAGTTTTCAAACCGGGAGTCCCATGCAAGTTCGGTAAGTTCCCACAACTTACATTGGACGCTCTCGAGGTGTGAGGTGTTCCCCGGGCCTTCTTGTGACTGTTACACAATTTTGGCCCTCGATGGCCTATTTTCAGGATTAAGTGTGAAAAAAGTGCATTTTTTGGCTTCGTTTTCAAGTCGGGAGTCCCGTTGAAGTTCCGTAAGTTTCCACAACTTACAATGGCCTCTCCCGAGGTGTTTGAGGTATTCCTCAGACATTCTCGTGGTTGCTACAATGTTTTCAAACCGGAAGTCCCGTGCTAGTTCTGTAAATTTTCACAACTTACATTGGTCCCTTCCAAGGTGTTCATTGGGCCTTTTCGCGACTGTTACACGATTTTGGCCCCTGATGGCCTATTTTCAAGATTAAGTGTGAAAAAAGTACAATTATTGACTTAGTTTTGAAACGAGGAGTCCCGTGCAAGTTCCGTAAATTTTCACGACTTGCATTGGGACCCCCCGAGGTGTTTGAGGTGTTGCTTGGGCCTTCTTGTGACTGTTACACGAATTTGGCCACTAATGGTCTATTTTCAGCCTTGAGTGTGAAAAAAAGTGCATTTTTTGACTTAGATTTCAAACCGGAAGTCCCGTGCTAGTTCCGTAAGTTTCAACAACTTCTATTGGTCCTTCCCGAGGTGTTTGATGCGTTTCCTGGGCCTTCTCGTGACTGTTACACGATTTTGGCTCCCGATGTCCTATTTTTAAGCTCAAGTGAGAAAAAACTGACTTTTCCGACAAAGTTTTCAAACCGAGTCCCATGCTAGTTCGGTAAGTTCCTGACTTACATTGGACGCTATCGAGGTGTGAGGTGTTCCCCGGGCCTTCTTGTGACTGTTACACAATTTTGGCCCTCGATGGCCTATTTTCAGGATTAAGTGTGAAAAAAGTGCATTTTTTGGCTTCGCTTTCAAGTCGGGAGTCCCGTTGAAGTTCCGTAAGTTTCCACAACTTACAATGGCCTCTCCCGAGGTGTTTGAGGTATTCCTCAGACATTCTCGTGGTTGCTACAATGTTTTCAAACCGGAAGTCCCGTGCTAGTTCTGTAAATTTTCACAACTTACATTGGTCCCTCCCAAGGTGTTCAAGGTGTTCATTGGGCCTTTTCGCGACTGTTACTAGATTTTGGCCCCTGATGGCCTATTTTCAAGATTAAGTGTGGAAAAAGTACAATTATTGACTTAGTTTTGAAACGAGGAGTCCCGTGCAAGTTCCGTAAATTTTCACGACTTGCATTGGGACCCCCCGAGGTGTTTGAGGTGTTGCTTGGGCCTACCCATGACTGTTACACGAATTTGGCCACTGATGGTCTATTTTCAAGCTTAAGTGTGAAAAAAAGTGCATTTTTTGACTTAGATTTCAAACCGGAAGTCCCGTGCTAGTTCCGTAAGTTTCCACAACTTCTATTGGTCCTTCCCGAGGTGTTTGATGCGTTTGCTTGGTCTTCTCGTGACTGTTACATGGTTTTTGTCGGGGATGTCCTATTTTTAAGCTTAAGTTTGAAAAAAGTGACTTTTCCGACATAGTTTTCAAACCGGGAGTCCCATGCTAGTTCGGTAAGTTCCCACAACTTACATTGGTCGCTCTCGAGGTGTGAGGTGTTCCCCGGGCCTTCTCGTGACTGTTACACAATTTTGGCCCTCGATGGCCTATTTTCAGGATTAAGTGTGAAAAAAGTGCATTTTTTGGCTTCGTTTTCAAGTCGGGAGTCCCGTTGAAGTTCCGTAAGTTTCCACAACTTACAATGGCCTCTCCTGAGGTGTTTGAGGTATTCCTCGGACATTCTCGTGATTGCTACATTGTTTTCAAACCGGAAGTCCCGTGCTAGTTCTGTAAGTTTTCACAACTTACATTGGTCCTCAAGGTGTTCAAAGGTGTTCATTGGGCCTTCTCCTGACTGTTACACGATTTTGGCCCCTGATGGCCTATTTTCAAGATTAAGTGTGAAAAAAGTGCAATATTTTACTTAGTTCTGAAACGAGGAGTCCCGTGCAAGTTCCGTAAATTTTCACGACTTGCATTGGGAACCCCCCAAGGTGTTTGAGGTGTTGCTTGGGCCTTCTCGTGACTGTTACACGAATTTGGCCACTGATGGTCTATTTTCAAGCTTAAGTGTGAAAAAAAGTGCATTTTTTGACTTAGATTTCAAATCGAAAGTCCCGTGCTAGTTCCGTAAGTTTCCACAACTTCTATTGGTCCTTCCCGAGGTGTTTGATCGTTTCTGGGCCTTCTCGTGGTGTTACACGATTTTGGCTCGATGTCCTATTTTTAAGCTTAAGTGTGAAAAAAGTGACTTTTCGACATAGTTTTCAAACCGAGTCCCATGCTAGTTCGGTAAGTTCCCTGACTTACATTGGTCGCTCTCGAGGTGTGAGGTGTTCCCCGGGCCTTCTCGTGACTGTTACACAATTTTGGCCCTTGATGGCCTATTTTCAGGATTAAATGTGAAAAAAGTGCATTTTTTGGCTTCGTTTTCAACTCGGGAGTCCCGTTGAAGTTCCGTAAGTTTCCACAACTTACAATGGCCTTTCCAGAGGTGTTTGAGGTATTCGTCGGACATTCTCGTGATTGCTACATCGTTTTCAAACCGGAAGTCCCGTGCTAGTTCTGTAAGTTTTCACAACTTACATTGGTCCCTCCCAAGGTGTTCATTCGGCCTTCTCGTGGATTACACGATTTTGGCCTGATGGCCTATTTTCAATATTAAGTGTGAAAAAAGTGTAATTCTTTACTTAGTTTTGAAACGAGGAGTCCCGTGCAAGTTCCGTAAATTTTCACGACTTGCATTGGGACCCCCCGAGGTGTTTGAGGTGTTGCTTGGGCCTTCTTGTGGATTGTGACTACACGAATTTGGCCAACGATGGTCTATTTTCAAGCTAAGTGTGAAAAAAGTGCATTTTTGACTTAGATTTCAAACCGAAGTCCGGTGCTAGTTCCGTAAGTTCCAACAACTTCTATTGGTCCTTCCCGAGGTGTTTGATGCGTTTCCTGGGCCTTCTCGTGACTGTTACACGATTTTGGCCCCCGATGTCCTATTTTTAAGCTCAAGTGTGAAAAAAGTGACTTTTCTGACATAGTTTTCAAACCGGGAGTCCCATGCTAGTTCAGTAAGTTTCCACAACTTACATTGGTCGCTCTCGAGGTGTGAGCTGTTCCCGGGCCTTCTCGTGACTGTTACACAATTTTGGCCCTCGATGACCTATTTTGAGATTAAGTGTGAAAAAGTGCATTTTTGGCCGTTTTTCAAGTCGAGTCCGTTGAAGTTAAGTAGTTTCCACAACTTACAATGGCCTCTCCTAAGGTGTTTGAGGTATTCCTCGGACATTCTCGTGATTGCTACATTGTTTTCAAACCAGAAGTCCCGTGCTAGTTCTATAAGTTTTCACAACTTACATTGGTCCCTCCCAAGGTGTTCAAGGTGTTGCTTGGGCCTTCCCGTGACTGTTACACGAATTTGGCCACTGATGGTCTATTTTCAAGCTTAAGTGTGAAAAAGTGCAATTTTTGACTTAGTTTTGAAACGAGGAGTCCCGTGCAAGTTCCGTAAATTTTCACGACTTGCATTGGGACCCCCCGAGGTGTTTGAGGTGTTGCTTGGGCCTTCTTGTGACTGTTACACGAATTTGGCCACTGATGGTCTATTTTCAAGCTTAAATGTGAAAAAAAAAGTGCATTTTTTGACTTAGATTTCAAACCAGAAATCCCGTGCTAGTTCCGTAAGTTTCAACAACTTCTATTGGTCCTTCCCGAGGTGTTTGATGCGTTTCCTGGGCCTTCTCGTTACTGTTACACGATTTTGGCTCCCGATGTCCTATTTTTAAGCCTAAGTTTGAAAAAAGTGACTTTTCCGACATAGTTTTCAAACCGGGAGTCTCATGCTAGTTCGGTAAGTTCCCACAACTTACATTGGTCGCTCTCGAGGTGTGAGGTGTTCCCCGGGCCTTCTCGTGACTGTTTCACAATTTTGGCCCTCAATGGCCTATTTTCCGGATTAAGTGTGAAAAAAGTGCATTTTTTGGATTTGTTTTCAAGTCGGGAGTCCCGTTGAAGTTCCTTAAGTTTCCACAACTTACAATGGCCTCTGCTGAGGTGTTTGAGGTATTCCTCGGACATTCTCGTGATTGCAACATTGTTTTCAAACCGGAGGGCCCGTACTAGTCCTGTAAGATGTCACAACTTACATTGGACCCTCCCAAGGTGTACAAGGTGTTCTGTGGGCCTTCTCGTGTTATTACGATTTTGGCCCCTGATGGCTTATTTTCAAGATTAAGTGTGAAAAAAGTGCAATTTTTGACTTAGTTTTGAAACGAGGAGTCCCGTGCAAGTTCCGTAAATTTTCACGACTTGCGTTGGGACCCCCCGAGGTGTTTGAGGTGTTGCTTGGGCCTTCTCGTGACTGTTATTTGGCCACTGATGGTCTATTTTCAAGCTTAAGTGTGAAAAAAAGTGCATTTTTTGACTTGGATTTCAGAACGGAAGTCCCGTGCTAGTTCCGTAAGTTTCCACAACTTCTATTGGTCCTTCCCTAGGTGTTTGATGCGTTTCCTGGGCCTTGTCGTGATTGTTACACGATTTTGGCTCCCGATGTCCTATTTTTAAGCTTAAGTGTGAAAAAAATGACTTTTCCGACATGGTTTTCAAACCGGGAGTCTCATGCTAGTTCAGTAAGTTCCCATAACTTACATTGGTCGCTCTCGAGGTGTGTGGTGTTCCTCGGGCCTTCTCGCGACTGTTACACGATTTTGGCCCCAGATGGACTATTTTAAAGCTTAAGTGTGAAAAAAGTGCCTTTTTCGACTTCAGTTCATGAATTCGAAATTAAACACATACCTAAAGTCTTCAAGAACACTAATTCTAGCAATTTCTTAAGTTGTCTTGCTCAGTTCTTCAATTCTCAAGCAAAATTCCAAGCTTCCAAGCTCTTCTCTCTCTAAAATTGAGTTTCCTCTCTCTAAACTTAATTGTCGGCAGATTTTTGTGTCTAAATGAGATTAATTAACATTTCTTATTGATTAGCTTAGGGCCTTAATTAGGGATCAAGTTAGTTAAATAGAGCTTAAGACTAATTAATCAAGGCTTAATTTAATTGATTTAATCTGAATCAAATTTTAATCAAACTTCTGACGTCATTAAGGCATTCAATTTCAGATTATAACCGAAATCACTGTGAGATATTCCCTCGATTCTTGAGATATGAACCTAAAAATCATATTAAACACATAAAGCATTCAAATTCACACAAAGCACTTAAATAACATTCAAAACCAATGATTAACAGGGTTGTCACAAGATCAATATTGCTTACCAACAACAAAATGTTTCTTTGGATTTTATAATTGAGAATGGGAAAAGTGGATAATCAAATTAAAGTCACCTGACTCCATAAAAGACAACTTTGAGGGCAGAACTTAATTTATATGACACAAAATACAACAATTATTTCGTTGTGGTGATAAAATACCTATACAAGAATAGTAAATATAAGGATGCTAGAAGCACACAAGGACTAAGCTTTTCCTTCCACCACCGAATCAGATAAAAATTTCCACAGCAAAATGTTTACTGGATTTTATAAATCACAATGGGAAAATTGGATTACCAATTTAAATCACACAACTCCATAAAGACAACTTTGAGGGCAAAAAACTTAATTTGTATGACACAAAATACAACAATTATTTTGCCGTGGTGATAAAATACATATACAAGAATAAGTAAATATAAGTTAGACGCTAGTAGTGCACAAGGGCCAAACCTTCCTTCCCAACACCCCAGGTCAGATAAAATTTCCACAGTGTGAAATAGCATGGTCTAAACAATATCATTTGTCAAGCGCTTGTCTTTGGTTATGCATCTCCAAGAAGACCTTTGAAGCCATCCAACTGTTTTGCCATGTCTACATGAAAGAGAAAAATCAAAAAAAAAAAAACTAATAATGGTAATCAATAAAATAAAGAATTAAATAGAATGAATTCACAGTTAAACATTAAGTTGACATTGAACTGCTACAGTTCACAATAATTTAATGAATCTCAAGGTGTAAATAGAAACTATTCCAATAGTTGATGAAATCATGATGGTGATGGAGTGGCGGCAGTGATGGCGTAGCATAGCCAATCCTGCTATCTGATGTAATGACAGTCACATGTTGGTGCAATCATCATGACAACGATAATGATACAAATCAAAAAGCGTGTACTTTCAAAATTTGGGTCTCTTTTAACTATAAGTAAAATGAATTTTACCTAACCAAAAAGTAAAATAAATTTCCTGTCTGATTTCTAATCTCACCCTTCCCAAAACACTTGATGTAGTAGGTATGTGCTTTAGGTCGTATCAATTTTGATACTTTAGGCCACAAATGAAAAATATCAATAAAATAAATAAATTTTTAACAAGTTTCCATGGAAAGAAATTTCAACCATGAGCTTATCAGATTACAATTTCAAAAGGTAAGAGTCAAAATAGATACCAAAAAAGAAAGAATTTACCCCTCCAGAAGTAGTAAACATAAATTAATAGAAATGAAAAAAAAAAATCCATTGAAAAATTTCTCACTAAAATCTATCAATTATGCAAATCCAATTAAACAGCATTAAAATATGAAGGGGGAGGGGGGGGAACAGAAACGAAATACATATATATATATATATTTAAATGTGTACAGAACCACGAGCCCTCTATCAATATCTCATATAGAGAGATACATACATACTTATTTAGTGTAAAGAAGGAAGAGCCCTCTATTAGTGTGGGTTGCAAAGAATAGAGACATGAATGTGAGTAGTGACCTATCGTTGATTATGTTATTAATGGTGGTTTAATTGGAGACAATAGGATGGTGATATAATGGTAGTTCACCTTGATGATGGACGAATATTTTGGAGGCTGTCGAAAACACACATACAATTTGGTTTGCTTGCTATGCTTTTGATTCACTTTGTCTAGTGGAGAGAGAGAGAGAGAGAGAGAGAGAACTAATCCATAATGTTCAGATTAATTAAGTGCTTTCTTGTACATCACCAACACACCTTATTGAACCAATTGTAACTTTCTAATTTGAACCAAATCTAATTAAGCCAAGCACACGTATCTTGCCTCAACCCCAAATTATTTAACGCTTAACCCTAGTTCCAGGCTGAACAAGCAGGCTTTGTGCCAGCTCCAGCTCATTATGGTCCTAAAGCTATAACAAGTGGATGATAAGGAGAAGTGCTTCTGAAGCAGTCATGTAATTGGATAGGAATTTATGAAAAATCTCCATAAGACTGCTGCATGGCATATGCTATATCGTACAAAATGTTGGATGACAATAAAAAGCAAATGTAAAAATGAGGATATAGACCGCAGACCACGCAGGGCAGGGAGGGCACAACAATAAGAAATGACTACATTTCTCTAAAGCTACAAGTAGCACAAAGCATAGACAATATGAGGTGCTACACTTCTCTAGAGCTACAAGTAGCATGAAGCATAGACAATATGAGGTGAAGGAGCACAGGATGGTTTAAGAGTAGCAACGAAGGCATAACATATTGTCAAGAAGGAATAACAGAAACTAAGTTATAGGTGCCTCAAAGACAGAAGAAAAACACACCAAAAAAAAAAAATGAGAATTGAGACCATGAGAAAGGACATAGTTATTCTAAAATTGAAAAAAATATATATGTATATATGTGTGTGTGTGTGTGTACTCTAAGAACAACCATACGCAAGAGGAACCATGTTGCCAACCTCAACCCAAGTAACCATGATTAGTCTGAGTTCAGTACATTGGAGAATAAGAAACATCTGAACTATCAATAATACCAAAATGCTAGAAACACTTAAAAAAAAAAAAATACCAACAGAGCGCTTGTACATAGGTCCCCCACCACTTGGTATGGGATTCACCAAATATTTTGTCTAGTTGGTACGCTTGTTAGTTGTCCTAACATTTTTGTCAATAATTAAGTGATAGAGATTATATGCTATAAACCATGGAACCATTCCTTGAAAATAAACCAAATATTACAAATAGCATGTGGAATACTTAATATAAGAACAGCCCTTTAGACCTCCAAATGACACGTTGCTTCCATATTGTCAATTGGAACAATTTAAAATTTTCCAAGTCAAACCACACTAGAACCAAGATAACTCCATTTGTGGCATTTGGTTAAAGTGGATCTACTTCAAATTAAACAAAAAGTTAGCTTTTTCGAAAAACATCAATCATGCCTCTTAGCTTATTGGTTGTTTTGGGCCTTGATATTTGCATTGAATTTATCAACAACAAAAAAAATTTATCAACAAAAAAATTAAAAAAAATACTTGCATTGTAGTATATTAACTTTAAAACTTATTTTGGCCCTTAAAAGTGATAATTCTATATGTGACAATTGTAGCACTTTTAAACAACCTTTCCTAACACATTCCCGGTGATTTTGTCGATTAGTACCTAAATAAGCACCTTCAAATAGGTCTAGCAACCCCAAGCGGACCCTCAAAGACAAATAAAAAATTCAAGTTTTGATACTTGTTGCACCTTATCTAATACCTATGAACTCACATAACCCAACCATCTAAATAAGGGAACCAGCAATTGGTTATTCCTGAATCTTTCTATATACCAAATCCACATCGTTAATTTTCTTAAAAGCATCGAGATAGTTCTAGAATATAGCAAAAAGCGGAACAATCATACATCGATAAAGAAAAAACCATTTTGTAATGTAGTTACGGTGTTTAAATTTGTAGCACATTTAAATAACTTCAATTGTAAGGCATTTGCATTACATAAAGGCTGATCTGAATTTTATACGCCTAAATTGCAAACTAGTTTCAATTGGTGTAGTAAAAGCTTATCTAAAGGACCATCTAAAGTTGTGAAGCAAAGATTTTGTCACATGACATATATGAAACTACATCAATCATCCTCAATACAAATTATCGCGACAAACATATATATATATTCCATTAATTGGGATTTGAAGTGGGTGTACTTTAAAAGGGACGATTGGTTTTAGTGGTTTTAAATTAGGGCCTAATAACCTTGAAGTAGTGAGTGTGAATACAAAGCAGCTACTTTGTACATAATGATTAAAGGTCAGCTCTGTACCTAGAACCCCATTAATAGGAACTAAAGCGTGTGTATTTCTATATATAAATATATATATATATACCTTTATTTTATCAATATAAAGTTCAAAATATTATTGATCACTTCATTATAAGATCAAAATCAAAACTTCAAGAGAATTGCTTACCTCTTCTAACACCAATTTGATCCAAGAATGGCCCAGATTGCCTAACTAAATATGCCAAAAGTTTTGGTACATCGGCCGGTGGAACTTCCATCAAATATATAAGAAAAGCGGAAGAAAAGAAAACATTGACATAGTGTATTATAGATTGTAGGAAGCTGGAATCATCAATATATCAATCTATGACAAATGTCAATCAATCCTAAGGAACAAACATACTACACCACCACATATGAAATTTTGACTATGCCTATTGGTCTATAATTAAACCTAGGCACGAGGTTTAGGCATCTCGTCACGTGAGATGTTAGAATGTGATAAATCTTGCCAACATGAAACGCATATCAAGGACACAATGGCATGTCAATATCCATTACAAAATGGTGTTTAACACAACCACCTTGATAAAAGAAGAAGACGAAGAAGAAAAATGACATTCATGTCCAATACAAACACCATATTGCAAAAAAATTTGTTTTCCCTGAAGAATGAAACACACAATGCTAGCCTTTCAGTATGCACAACTACAGCAACATGAACTCCAACAGGACATGACCCTCCCAATTAATGAGTACAAACCACATATCATCCAACTAACAACTCAAACATAGGATGTAGGAAAAGGATTACAATAAACCTTGGAATCATAAGATTCATATTATTGACGACTGAGAAAACAACTTCCAGTCAACAGTGCTTATATGACTATTACGTCATTGTTGAAACAACTCTCCATTTTTTAGAAAATAAATAAATATAGATATATATTAAATAAAATTCAATATTTTATCTCCTTTTCTTCCCCTAGTGCCTTCAGAAAGAAAATATAGATTATAGACTCAAAAAAAAAAAATTCAAAAAAAATTAACACAATAACGAATGATACATGAAGAGGAGTAGTTCAATACTAACCTTTGAATCAGTTGGGTCCTGGCAGTTACTACGCAAAATAAATAATTGGAGTAGCAGTTAATAACGAACATATGAATCGACACGAATTCTAACATAAAATGAAAAATAAGTGAATCGCATCAATTACTAACAAAGATAATGATCAGGAAATTCTATCATCTAGAAACAAGTTTATACATTATTACCAAGCATTCACTTCCTATATTGGAATGAATCAAAACACATGTTATAGTTAAGCGGCAACATTACTTTACTAATCTTATGTTTATGGCCTTCCTTTTAATGAAAAAATGTTTATGCCTTAGGACATAACTAGTTCCTTGCTTACCTTCAATGGACATGGTATGCCACTTGATGCATAAATATTTGATCCCAAATAATAGCTTGACCTCGAAAGAACATAACAAGAGTACCAAAGGTGACAATGTATGAAACTTAATAGTCAAAACTCGCATTTCTTGCCATGCCAAAAAATCTCAATTCAAATGATAATGGATGCGCAATGTTGACTTTAGAAAACAACTAGTTGCGTCTCTCAAAAGCGGAAGGAGTGATAAAGTAGTAAAAACATTTTTCTGCAGTTTGAGCGAAGGTGACAAGAGAAGTAAAACATTTTTACGTAGTTTAATTTAAGCAGGAAGATCCAACCTTGAGATCATTCCTGTTGAATAAACCATGTTGGGAACTTTTTAGAGATGCATACTTAGGTGATATATGTCCCAATGTCGTATCGTCTACCTTGCATGGACCAAGGATGGAAGAATAAATAGCAATCTACAACTTTAAGAAGATCATTTTTTATTGAAAATCGTAAAAGGCAATGAGTCTCATGAAGAGCCAACAAAAAATATACATAGTTTTGTAAATAAGAAAAAATCCAAAAGAGCTTCAGCAGGGGTGCAAACGGAGTACATCAGAGAAGCAAAAATGACACACAAAATATCTTTAGAATTGACCAAAAAAGTCTAATGATTGACAAACCCTATAGGCCACACAAATAAATTGCTTAAAAAGAGGGGAAAAAATGCTTCCATGGTCACAAACACCTCACTCCTTGAAATGAAGTCCTATACCTCTCCTTCCATAGACAACAAAAAGGCGCATTAAGGACACACTTCTTAAACTACATCCTCCTTGCTCACTCTAGACCAAAGCTGGAGTCCAACAACTCTTAATACAAATTTGGCATAAAACCGCCATCGGAGGCAAAATGTAGCCCGGACACGGACACGGGACGACCAACCCGGACACGACCACGGACACTCCATTCTTACATTGTGCTAATCTAACATGTATCGCCCTTAATACCGGCCATGCTTGGCCGTGGAAAAAATCATCGCGACCACTCTATAGGAACATTTACTCTGGTGAAAGTTTCACGCAATTGAAATGCAAAATGTCATGCTTTTTGGTAACTACTCTGATGCCATTCTAGGGAACAAAATCTCGTATATCCCAAATTTTAGTTGACTTGTATAAATCTTTCTTAGCGGGCTTAAATATAACCCCAATAAGCCCTCATCTATCAAGGGTTTTATTTCACATCTTTTGGTCAAGCGACTATTGAGTAACATTTCAAATAAAAATTAACTATTCCAAACATCCCAAAAAATCATCTATAAGCAGGGTTTTTGCGAATATGGATGCTTCTCTTATTTGACAAATTTATTTTGGTTACAACTAGTTTAATTCTCCTCCATCTGAAATTCTTTGGTCCATTTTAACTATTCCAAACATCCCAAAAAATCATCTATGTTTTTTATTTATTCTTTCTTTCAATTTGTAGGCAAAAATACATTGTTTATTGACCCTACTAAAAGGCATGAATGCTGAAAATTGACAAGCGATCGGGGATGGAGCAGTATTTATAAATGAGATGACTTGAAGACCAATCCCATCCAAAATCCAAGTTAAAACCACCTTAGACTTTGCAAAATCGTTGGCCCTTTGAAAGCCATGAAAATCCTAGAGATTGGGTATACTGCCTTCCACTTGAGATCTCGGTTTTTAATAGATGGAAACAAAGTTGATTGAAAACTCACAATTTTTATACAATGGAAGATTTTTCTTTCAAGCTTGTCCCTTAGCTATCCTTCAAGTCAAAAGTTTTTCCTATAAAAATTGGATATGTTGTGGCTAAGATTTTTCTTTACTCTTTTTTGTTTTGGATTTGACTTGCTTTCATATGTATTTTTTCTTCTATGATTTTGCTAGCCAGGTCAAGTCCTGAGAGGAGGGTTCTTTCCATTCTAGTTGCTCCCCAATATGTATTATTATTTCTTCTATGATTTTGCTAGCGGAACAAAGGAGGAATAAAATGATTGATATTTGCTCCCAATAGGTATTATTTCTTCAATTGTGATTTTTGAAGGTTGGAGCTAGTCCTCCTAGGCATTTGTACATCAACTTCTCGGCACACTAAAATCCCACATCAATCAATTTCCATTTGATTCAAATTCTTGTTAG